>ML681988.1:1365273-1642021 GCA_007922195.1 Podocnemis expansa | reverse complement strand
GGCTCCGCTTCACCCCGCGGGGGTCTGCAGTCCCCTGCAGACCTGTGGGGTGAGGCGCCCGGCTCCACTTCACCTCGCCGGGGTCTGCAGTCCCCAGTAGACCCCTGCAGGGTGAGCCTGTCTGCTGGCTGCGGCTCACCCCGCAGGGGTCTGCAGTCCCCCTCTGCCAGCCAGGGGACACCCCTCAGCACCCTGGCCAGGGTGCTGAGGGTTATCTGGCTAGGGTGCTGAGGGGGTGACTGTTCCTCCCAGGGTGCTAAGCACCCTGGGAGGAAGGTCAAATGTTTTGGAACAGTTTGTTCTGAAACAACATGTCCCCATGGGGTTGTTTCGAAATGGGAGGAGGTTTAAGCCGTTTTGAAACACGACTCCCATTTCGAAACAAGGGAACCCCTTGTTTCGAAATGGGAGTATGTCGTGTGGACATGCTGTTTCTTATTTTGAAACAATCTCTGTTGTTTCAAAATAAGAAGCCTGTGTGAGCGCAACTGAGATTCCAGCAGCACCACTGCACCTTCCTCTTTGGTTGGACTGCTTGGGTTTCTGGTGTGAATATTTGGGCTGGTGGTTGTATAAGGATTCTGTAAGCACTCTAGTCTCAGGACAGAGAATAGGAGTGTGAAGTAATGAAGCTTTTGCAGTTAAGTTGTGTCTCTTTGGTGGTTAACCCCAGGATTGGGCTCAATTTTGTATGTTTTAGAGTTTCATTATCCAACAGTATCCCTCTCTCTGCACAGTGAACAAGTGGCTTCTTTTGTTTCCTAATCTTATCCAGAAGTATACAGTCTGCCCATGAGTAAATCGTAAACTGTTGCACCTAAATCTACCCTTTCTGGAACCCTAAAAGCTGAAGCTTTCACAGTCTCTTTACTACTCCCCACCCCAGGCAGTGAATCAAGATAGGTCCACATTCTGAATCTTTATAAGCTGAGATAAGGAAACCAGTTCATGAAATATGAGACCATTAGTGCAGAAGATTAATGAACAACTCTTGGTGCTTTATGGCAGTGGAGTCTTAATGACCAATCCAAAACCAGACAAAAGTCTAGTACTATATCACTACTCAATGATATGCTATAGATGAAAGAAAGGAACTGAGACATAATTTGTGCATGTCACAAAACCTTTACACATTTCAGTATGACTGGTAGTGTTCTCAAGAGAGGCCCAGGGCTGGAATAGAAGGGATATTACTACTAAGGTGCAGTGACAGAATAGGGAGTGCTTGTCCAGTATAGTCTACTTTTATTAGTCCCCCTGCACTTTCATGAACACTGACTTCACTATCAAGGAAGAAAAAAACAACAAAAAACAGACTTATAACGGTCAGTCCAGACAATTAACTAGATTCGGTTACTACATCTGTTAGCTTTAAAACAGTCTTAAATATTTTCATGTGGTAATAAATTGTAATTGCCTACTATTGCATCTATGGAAAATGTAATTCTGTGCTGAATTAATTTTTGCAGCTGTGAACAGAATACTCCTTCAAGAGAGTGTTTGCCTAAATAAAGGCTTTAAATAAATATTTGTGAAATTTTGCATAATTTTTAGAGAACCATTCAATTTCTTTGCTTCTGTTCTTTTTCACACCTACACACAGTGAAATAGATTATCATTTGACAATCTGCTTCAACCCAGTGTACATATTCATTATCTGGCTGGTTCTTATCTCATACTCAACACTTTGTCAGTGTGACTCTATTGACTCCTGTGGAAGTTTCTTGTAATTTGCACTAGAATCAGAGCAGAATTTGAGTCTAGTTTACACTACGCTGTGGTTCGTTCTTGTTTTCTAGAAATGGGTCTAAGCTATATAGTTCAGATCCTAATCTAAATGTCTCAAAATTTTGGGAATGTTTGGATTTGGTTTTGCTTTTAATATGTATTTGCTAGACCACTCAATGATTTCTGGCAGGCTCCATTATCATGTTAGTATCTAAATTGCCTAAATGCAAAGCAATTTCTCCACTTTTCTTCTGAAGTCGACTTCACGGACACTGTAAGCTGAAATTTGTTCTGCAGGTTCAGAGCTCAAGAGTATCCACTATTGGGTACATAATACAATTTTCATTGAAATAGATAAAAAAATCTATATAAATAGGATTCATTCTCATCTAGATGAATAGCTGTAGATTTGTTATCAGTGTGCATCTTATCCTTAAATGGTAACTGTAATTTTTGCTTTCATCAGGATTGCTAAGGGAGATGAGGACTATTCTTGGTATTCAGGATTACTCAAATTTCTAAAGTACACTTTTGTCTACCTGGGTATTTCTCTCACTACTAACCATATTGTAGACAGTGCTGCTAATATGTCATTTCTGTTGCCAGGCTTGTCCTGCAACACTTCCTTTAATCCATCACTCCTCTCTGCTCTGCACAGTCAAACACTTACTGAAAGCAGAAAAGAGTACAATATGATTTCAGAGGGTGTCAAGGGAAAGAGGATATTGAAATCTTCCTTATATAGAGAACATTTCAATGTCATTACTGCTTGGGAAAAAAGGGGAGGGGGGACAGGCAAGAAATCCAGACCAATAGGATGAGATGGATTTATACAGGATTCTATGAAGTAAGTGTCAGTAAATAGGGCTTTTTTAATGTTATGGTGCCAGAAATTATTTTGGCAACCCATGGTTTCAAAAGCAGATAATGGGGATGATACATACTCATCCTGTTTATTAATGTTTGCTATCTTTAATTTTCACTGACTCTCTGCTATTTGGTTGAAGTAGTCCTTTCCATTTAAGATCTAAAATAACTGAACTTGAGTGCAGAGGTTAATATCAACCTATCTGGCAAAAGGAGAGGGCAGCTTTATATTTTCATGTACTGGCATTTAATTGTGGAGACTGGTTTCAACTGTCTGTCTAGAGCTATGTCTATACTACCTAGCCTTATGTCAGAAAAACCTATGTTGCCCAGGGGTGTGAATAAGCCACAGCCTGAGTCACATAATTTACACCAACCTAACCACTGGAGTGGGCTGCACTATGTCAACTGGAGGGTTTCTCCTGCTGATGTACTTCCTGCTGCTCATTGGGGATAGAGTAATACATTGATGGAAGAGCTCTCTCCTGCCAACTTAGAGAAGCTACACTAGAGAATTTACAGTGGCTCAACTACATTGGTACAACTGCACCATTGGCAGCTCTCTGGTGCAGCCATTGCCTAAATCTTTATCATGATGAGTTCTGAAACAAAGAGACTGGTCCTTTGATTTGACTGAACTGCACTCAACTGCGGGATAGGCACTGGGATGCAAAGATGGTTTTAAGCCACCTTAGCCTTTCCCAGTTGTAAAGGCTGGGACTTCACTTGTGGAAGGCTGTCACAGCAACAAGGTGCTTTTCTGTCAACCACCCTGTGCACTTTAGACATGGGAGGGCTGTGACAGCCTTATGTTAGCGGGTTCTCTTATGCAGAAGGACTCCTGAATGCTAGGATCTGCAATGTTCGTAATGGCTTCTTATAGGTGATGAGCATTGCTGTTTAAGTTTGTGGTTTGATCTTATCTGAAGTCATTTTCTTAGCTTGTACAACTGCCATAACTGTAAAGTGACAGTCCTTTTGAAAATCCCAATTTGTTTTTAAATAAACAAATCTCAGGAAAAGAAATGACCTGCCTCTGGACATTCCAGAAGCAAATGAAGGTGAGGTAAGAGGGTTGGGTAGGCCATTATAATGAAATATATTTCACTCCATTTCTCATTTTCAGAGCCAGAACTCGGTAATTTTAGAGCACCATTCCTCTACCTTATTTATGCTCTATTGAAGTTAATGGGACTACTCTTGTAGGGATTGCTCATGTGAATAAGGGTTGTAGGATCTGGCTAAATCTTCAACTCCTATCAACTTCAAATATTAGCAAACAAAAGTTATGTTTTGAAATCTTATGAGAAAATATCATTATTTACAGTAGACAAAGTGAAAATACTGCAAGTGGTGAAGATGTCTAGTGTTGTATTATGTATTTTATTTGTGGGTGATGTTTAGACTGAAACACAATATCAGTAGTGCCTTGATACCTCTTGTCTCCCCTGTCACTCTAGGTTTACTATTGCTGATATTTTATTACTATTCCTAGTATACAAATAATGATATCACAAGGCACAAACATAATCTGAATTAATTTGTCATGCCATTGCAGGTTGACTTTACAAGTCCCATTACACATACTGGGTCCTGCCATGATACATAACAATGATATAGACTCCAGAAATAAAATGGATAATATTCAGAGAAAGGGGGAAACATAAATTTTAAAGTTATTTAAAATATATTAGAAAAATCTAAACAGGCATTCAGATGCCTTTCACTGTCAGTGGGGTACTTGGGGCAAACACAATTAATTCCACCAAAGTTTGAAAGAAAGAGAATTGTTGGATTAGCAAGTCTGGGTGAAAGTGGTATTCAGGAAATGATCTGACAGTGTAAAACAAAAAAATCCTGACCTAGCAGAATGTTTGTACTATGTCAGCACAGCACCACTGGTATAATATATATCCATAAAGCATTAACGGTTAAGTTTTTTCTAGTACTGATATAGTTCTACTGTAATCAGGTACAGGTGCATATAAATTAGAAGAGAGAAACAAGCTAATTGTTACTAATGAACTCCTTTACAACAAACCTTTACATAATGAAATGCATAGTTAAGCATTAATGACCAAGAAGATCACTGGCAATTTTGTTTCACTTACACTAGCTTTCGGCCTAAGGTGAAACCTAAAGTCTTTGTAAAGCTGTCACTCATGCTGCTGCTCTTTGTTTGCTTGTCAACTGACTCTCATTCTAACCTTGACAAAGTGAACTGAAATATTGATGTTTAATATGGATTTATAGGAAGACAGTTTATGGGTTTGATCCTGATGCCAGCACTCTCATTATAGGTGGTTACTTCCACCTATAATTTATCACGCTCAGCATAATGCTGCATAAACAACTTAGAGGCTTAGAATATTTATAAAACGAACAGTAGAAAAATAGACCAACCCTAGAGGGTAGACATGCTCTAACCAGTCAAATGCTTATTCAAACAAACAAACAAACAGCTTAGCTGGTTTTAGTCCTCTTGATATTTTTCTCCACACACCTTTGAACTTGGCCTCATCACTTTACACCTTTGAACTTGGCCTCATCACTTTTGACGGCTCCTAATGCTCCATTTCTTGTCCCTGTTGACTGCTCAGGGCTGGTCTATGCTAGAAAGGTTAGTTTAACTTAGCTGTGTCATGCAGGGGTGCGAAAACTTCACACCACTGAGCAATGTAATTAAGCAAACGTAAACTTCCATATAGACAGTGCTAGGTTGACAGAAGCATTCTTCCCTCAACCCACCATCGCTCGATGCTATGCTGCAGCTGTGCTGTGGAAGCATTTCTAGTGTAGATGTGTCCTGAATGATAGGAGAAACAGCTGTACGCCTATGGCCCAAGTCCTAGATCCTCAAAAGTATTTACGTATCTAACTGCCATTAGATACCTAGATTCTGAGGATCTGGACCCAAATCTTCTTTAAAGGTGTGTCTGTTCCTAGCTCCCCAACTTGCCCTAGTCAGTGTCCATCATACCAGATCTCAGCTGGCTCTCATCATCACTTGCTCATTTGCACCAGTTGATCTGCAGCTGCCTGAAATTAGGATAAGTATCCCTTGTGTAAATCCTGGCTTTCTTTGAGGGGGCTGCTCAAGTTGCTGGCTGCTAGTTGCTGGAATTCCCTGAGGCACTTGGTAAGAGAATAATTAAGTCACACCCCAAAGGGGTAGTTGTGTTAGTCTAGTCCAGCAAAACAAGCAAAGGGACCTGTGGCACTTAAAGACTGTCAAATTTATTTATTGCATGAGCTTTTCTGGGAGAAAATCCCACTTCATCAGAGGCTTTGAAGATGGGGGAACATGTCCATTCTGTAAGTTCCCCCATCTTCAAAGTGTCTGATGAAGTGGGATTTTCTCCCATGAAAGCTCTTGTGATGAATAAATTTGTTAGTCTTTAAGAGCTGCGGGACTCCTTGCTTCAATCGCACTGCGTCATCAATTCAGAATTTGCACCATGCAGACTTCTCATTATAGTATTAGTTGCATGCACAATTCCTGTGTGTCTCAGTGGGAATTGTTTGCAGGTCTGCCTGAGCATTGTGATGAAAATATGGTAAAAATGGGTGCATTTTTAAATTGCTGTATCCGGTATCTGCATGGGTGATGGGTGAAGTTTCCGTGGGGGAAGAAGGAAGGGGATGGAACATGAAGGAGAGAAGAGCTGTGGTAGGCAGGTGAGATCTTGTGGGAGACGGTGGAGGAGATCAGGGATGTGCTATAGCAAAGGCTGGTGGTGGGGGCCTTAGGGAAGAGGCAGGGCCACCATGGCTCAGCCATTCAGTTGGAAGTCCATGGATATATGCTGTGCATTAGCTGTTAAACACTCCTTTTTGAAAATGTATTGTTCAAAACCCAGACTCTCAGCTTCTGAAGATATAATTGACAACTTATTTTTAAATCGTCTAGCAAAATCTCCATTCTTTTCTCTTCTGTGCTGCCCTGTTATAACAAACAGTTCATCTAAATAACCAAGACCTACAGAAAGCTAATGATTAGACACCTACATCTAATTTCAAGTCTAAACTTCTTGATGGCCAGTTTTTATGGTACAACAGACTAACACAGCTATCCTTGTAGATTGATGGCCAGTATACATCCATTTCTTGTATACACATTGGTGCTGAACTTAAATAATTCCTCTCCCTCCTTGTTATTTATGTCTCTGATGTGTTTATAGAGAGCAATCGTTTCTCCTCCAGCCTTCTTCTGGTTAGGCTAAACAAGCCAAGCTCTTTCTGTCTCCTCTCATATGGCAGGTTTTTCATTCACTACATCATTCTAGTTGCCCTTCTCTGCACTTGTTCTGGTTTGAATTAATCTTTCTTAAACATGAGAGACCAAAACTGCACACAATATTCCACATGAGGTCTCATGAGTGCATCATATAATGGTGCTACCAATTACCTGTTCTACTGCAAATACTTTGTCTGATTCACCCTATGACTGCATAAGTTTTTTTCACAGCCACTTCACATTGGCAACTCATAATCATCCTGTAATCAACTAATACTCCCAGGTCTTTCTCCTCCTTTGTCATAACCAATTGATGCATTCTAAGCTTATAGCAAAAATTTTTATTAGTCCCTAAATGCATGACCTGGAATTTACAACTATTAAATTTCATTCTCTGCCAGCAGTTGCAAAATACAACACAGATCTTTCTAAGCAAACACATTTTTGTTAAGGTAAAAGCTTTACATCAAAACCTTTTTTTTTTTTTAAATAAAAAGTTCCTAGAGTCATGCTAAAATTTTATCAGAGGTCACCCATCAGTCTTACAGGGCCTAGTAGTCCAAAGTCTTTCCAACCTTTCTGTTAGACTTGGGACTCAATTGGACAGAAGGTACTGTGCATTTGCTGGATCAGAAAGAAGATCATGAGTCAGTTCAAGTTCATAAATTTATAACCAAAAGCCCCTTCTTTTTTTCCTCATCTCCAGAAAACCCATCCTGAACCAGTATATGCAAACCACTCCAAGGAACAGAACTTCTCTGGAGTTGTTTACTCACAGTAGCTCACCTTAATGGCCCTCCTCCTCATTGTTTTTTAGTTCCTGGAAGAACTGCAGCAATCCTTCTCCCTTCAGTTCCCTACAGTCCCTGGCCCACAATGATACATAAATATAGTACAATATGGTCTGCAAAGATATAGCATGCAGTTGAAACATCTGCCACTCTAAGAATACCATCTTCCAATTATCTCAGTGCCTGAGAGTCATCAGCATCCAGATAAAGAATATTCAGCTAAAAGTGAGAGAGATGATGCTGTGGGAGAGACAGAGGTTTTACTGGTGGAAAAAAAATAGGCACTAAAGGTAAGAAATGAACATTATATGTCCATAACATCTTCCTCTGTGATCATAAGAACTCCTCAGTGTCAACTGGCAAAGGGTTTATGCTCTATAAGAGCAAACTTTAGCTAACCTGTAAAACTCACCACACTCAGCACACTGATTTCATCGTATATGTGTATAAAGAAAATGATGTAAGGTCTCAAATATACACTTATGTCATACTGAGTCCCATAATCATTGTGTGATGTACGTATGGGTGATGCTCAGGGAGTTGTGTATAAGTATTGGAAATATGTTTTAACGTGTGTCACCAACCAAAGAGAAAAACAGGCTTCTTCCAGACAGGGGTTAGATTAGAATGTATAGTCACCTGTATGTCTATCTCAGTTCACTTGTCAATTGAGTTCTGTAAGCCAACACAGCTGGAGCCCAATTTATCTATTACCCATACTCATGATCTCTCAAATCTTAATCTTTGATAATAAAATATATCTCAGTGTTATGATGTTATACAGGAGCTGACTCACAGTTGAAGCAAATAAGGTAGTGTGTATACTGATACTTTTGAGATTGCTAGTCTTGTATTTCTCTGAGTAGTCAGTGACAGGGCTGGATATCCCAGGGGAGTGCTTCCAGGAATCCAGTGCTACACCTACTGTTAACCTGCAAGGCAAAGTGAGCACCAGCAGGGCCATGAGGAGATTGTTTGCATGGCTAGCAGAATGGTACTGTTCACGAGTTGATAGCAATGTAAGTGTCACAAAGTCTTCCCTTTCCTGGAGGCAGGGGATAGAACACAAGGGCACACTGACTACTGGGGGCCTTGAGCTGGCCAGAAAATGGAAGTTACTTCCCACTAAAAATACTGTTTTTGGGGGGAAAAAAAAAATCTCAGATTGGGACAAAAAGTCTATAATGTGACAGGAGACTTTTCATAGGAAGGGATTTTCCTGGAGCCACCGTACCAATTTTCCTTTTTTGCTAGATATTGTGAACCCCAGCCCAGCTGCTACAGCCAATCCTCTCTGTTTGTGCCCATTTTTATGAAAGGGAACAGAATCAAAAAGCAGATCCTAACCCCACTGAATTTGGGACAGATTTATCTCACCTGCTATAAGTAAACATACTGGCTCATCTTTCCTTTTTGGAAAAATTGTAAGTTACTGGAGGTAACTAAACCAGTTTCTATTGCTGACACTAAACCATGTCCCTATCCTGAATCTCTCTGACCCTCAGGAATGAAAATAAAATTATAAATTAACGTAGAAATGGACAGACAGTGAAGACAAACTGTTGAACTGATAGACAAATAGTGAGGTTTCCTAATATATTATGCCAGATATTGTGGCTGTTTGCATGATTAGCTGTTTGAGAACTAGAAAAATTAGGCTGTCAGTTTCCTTACTGACAACTGCATAATTCACTTTTTTAGTAAACTCTATTAGAGCTCTAGCTAGGGATGGGAAAAGGCCTGAAGTCAGATTATGGCCCATAAAAGAATTAAGAGTCCAATAATTATATAATGGAAACTAAGCAACTACTTCTATCATCTTAGACATCACAGAAGTTGCTTAGAAAGGCAGTTATTCAATGTTAATCACAGTGCATTTTTCTGACAAGGCACTCTTTCCATGATTTAATCCAACTAGAGCATAAATGTTGTTAAATAAATGTCAAGAGTTTCAGAAATATATGCAACTTGTCAGTTTGTTTAATCTAATTCCAGGTTCTATTATGAGTCCATGTCTTGCAGGAATAATCTTACCTACCTTAGTGTTCTTTTTATAGCATAGGCTTAAAGACAACAGAATTTCATTTCAAAGCTCATTGATAGAACTATATATATGGTCAGTGTGTGGGTGTTCAGATCAAGAATCCTTACCATGCAATTCACTGATGCTCTTTGTACAATATGGAAGCACATTTTCAGTCCCTGCATTCAGAACTGTTTTCCCCAGCATTTCCATGGTGCAGAGACAAAACAGGGTCCTACTTTTTTACGCTCTACATCAGTCAGTAGAATTGGATAAAGTTGTAAGGGGATGTATATATTGCATTATCCCTTTTTTACCAGGCAGAATAAATGAGATCCTAATGATAGGTGGTGCTGGCGGTGAGGCCTATGATACAGGCTATTTGATACAATTTCCAAAGGGATAGCTGTGTTAGTCTAGTCCAGCAAAAAAACAAGGAGACGTGTGGCACATTAAGACTAACAGATTTATTTTTCTCATGAGCTTTCGTGTGAGAAAATCCCACTTTGTCAGATGCTTCGAAGATGGGTGAACTTACAGAATGGAATGAAAATAAATGCAAGGGGGTGTAAAACATAGGATCAAGTCATACAGTAACAGCAAATCAGAGCAGTTGTTAGGTTCAAATCATGGGAAGCCTGAAGTCAAATTACCTTTTGTAATGGGAAAAGAACCCATAGTCTCGATTAAGTCCTGCTTTCATAGAGTTTAGCTTGCATATTAATTAGAGTTCAGCTGTTTCTCTTCGGAGTCTTGATGTCCCAGCCACATCTCTGATGACGGTCGTTAATAAATCATTTATCGAGTGATTAGAAAGATGGAAGTGCTCGGCAACTGGTTTCTTTGTTTTGTGGTTTCTGATATCACCTCTGTGTTCATTAATCCTTTCGCACAGCGCTCGTCCTGTTTGTCCAATGCATAAGGTGTTGAGGCATTTTTTGCACATGATGGCATAGACCACATTAGTGGATGAGCAGGTAAATGAGCCTTTGATGGAGTAGCAGGCTTGATTAGGACCTATGATGGTATCTGTTGTGCAGATATGTGGGCAGACTTGGCAGCGTGGTTTGTTGCAGGGGTGTGTGTCTGCTTGAATGTTTCTGTTGTTAGGTCTGTAGTTGTTGGTGAGTATCTGTTTAAGATTGGGTGGCTGTCTGTAGGCAAAGAGAGGTCCCTCTCTCTTCCAGTCTTCAAAGCATCTGATGAAGTGGGATTTTCTCCCACGAAAGCTCATGTGAAAAATAAATCTGTTAGTCTTAAAGTGCCACATGACTCCTTGTTTATTTGATACAATCCACTATGTTTTCATTTGCTTGTAAATTTACCAAATTTTAACAATTTGGAGTGAAGTTTTCCATGCTGAGTGTCTGCCTCAGGCTGAACATCTTTGGAAAGCTTCAGCTAAAACAGTTCAGCTGTTTTTGACAATGAGATTGGGGCAAAGGTATTGTTTGCCCATGGTGAGTAGAATCCTGAATTGCTTTGGTCAGAGGCACTAGTTCTCCTCAGCTTTGAAGATGAGCCTTGGAATTTGGCATAGGTTCCTATAGGGCCAAGACACATGCCTTTGAAAACTCTTGGTTCGACTGTGTTCAGTAGAGGCTTGTTAGAATACGTTGCTTAAATTCTTTCAATCTGTATGAGCATGCTCCCCATGGAGACATTTTAATAGACCAGTTGATAGTGTAATATTCATGATTATACTTACTGCTAACAGCAGTCAAAATTAGTAGTCCTTTCTGCAGGCCTGTGCAGCCTTGGTATGAGTAAGCCAGGAGGGGAGAGAAGCCTTTTTCTCAACCTTATCTGACACTGCACATCCTTCCCTGGTCCCCATTGAAGTCATTGGTGGACATGCTGGGATCTGTCTGTTATTAGAAAAACAAGAAGCATGCTTTCTAGGAGATGCTTGCAAGGCCTCAGGACTTGCAGATTCTGCAAGAACACATCTAGTTAATTAGTACTCTTAGGCGACCTCTTGATTAGCTTTTGAAATTGCTTGCCCAACATTTTTTTTTCTGACGTGTTATCACCTGCTAATAAGCAAGACTGACTGATCAGAAAGGCTTTGCTGTACTACTCTGGAGCCACCACAAACTTCAGTAATTATTGAGGGTTGTGGGTGTCTTACTAACTTCTTGCAGACACGTGTTAGTGGTTGAGACTAAGTGAAGTATAGCTTTTAAGTGAAAGCCTGAGATTACTCTTGTGTTAAACTGCTTCTACCAGTTCATCTATTGGCTGAACAGCCACGTCACCATTTGATTTATTTCCTGACACCATCCCACACAGAGTAAAATTACCAAGATCTTTGGGTTGGTAGAACTCCGGGGAACAGCTCCAGTGTGGGATACAGGGTCCGAGCAGGACTTCCCCTACAAGTCCTGCTCCTAACAGCTAGTGGGCAATGTGGCACCTATTACAAGAATTTAGAGCTCCTGATTCTCCCTTTTTTGCTATGAAGTACAGGCAGGATCCTATGAGATGACAAGGTACATAGGAAGAGAAGGGGTCAGGGATGGGACCTAGGATGAGAGGACAGAGCAGGGGAGGACAAAGACTGGCTTGGGGTGGGGACAGGACAAGAGAGTCTATAAACCACTATGTTCGTGCCCAATGATAGGTGACTGCTTGCCTGGGCACACCATTTGCCACCCCCTCCCAAGCACACACTAAAACCCCTTATGGACAAGGTAGGGGGCTCTGGCCTGGAATCTGGGAGACTACAGACTAGCATAACTCAAAGGTACTGACCTCATAGGAATTTATGACCCACCTAGGAATCTGGACCCACCTGGAAATTGGGTCCCACCTAGTCATTTATGACCCACCTAGAATTTGGGACCCACCTGGGAATTTGGGACCCACCTGGGAATTTATGATCCACCTGGAAATTTGAGTCACACCTAGGAATTCAAAAAACTTAACTAAGAAATAAACAACTTAATTCAATCGTGGGAACTACTAATATGACCCTCCCCTAGTATGGGAGGAGACCAGGAAACACTGAGCTAAAAATCCTATAAAAAGGAGATGTCAACTGGCAGAAGTTATGGAGGTTCACGTGTTACCCGCCAGAACTGATCACTCTGACGGTTAGATCTCCCGAGGAAAGCTAGCTCGTGTCATGTCCCTTACCATGCACCTTGTGTTCATGCTGTTGGTCAGTGGTGCCTGGGTTGTGGTACATATATAAAAATCCCCTACGAGTACTTTGCAGTTTGTTTTACCTTGCAATTTTGTTTCGTTGTGAATACCTAGCAGTTTTACTTTGTTGCAAATACCTTGCAGTTTTGCTTTGCAGTTTTGCTGTGTTACTTATATAGATTTGCTACCTCAGTTAGTCTTGTAAGATTGCTACCTCAATTGATGCTTTGAAACAAGTGTTGTTACTAAGCTGTCACTGTGATTATCCATTGAAAATTTTCCCCGTTGTTGCTCTAAATAAACAAACAAACCCATTTCTCAGTTAGAACTACTGAGTCTCGTGTCTCCTTCTCCCATCGCGGTTGGGAACCAACACACTATAGCACACTCCTCTATAAAACCTGGAACTGACTCCAGGAGTCCTGCTCTCAGCAAATGGCTGTGAAACCTACCAGTAAAATGTTTCACCTGCTCCCCCTCCCCATCTCTATTGGTTGATCGACATATGCATTTAATGGTATAGTCCACATACCCTCACAGTTTACATGCTATGAATTTTAAAACTGGCAAATGTCAAGGTTTTTTCTTCTTTTTTTTCTAAAATTTACATTCAATATTTTTCATATTCACTTATTTCCTCAAGTTCCAAAAAACACCTCCTCTACCAGCTATATGTGCACCTTTTCTTCGGGCACTTGTTCCATATATTTAAAAATCAACACAGCAGGATATCATTACTGGGTTTGTTACTTCTCTGTTCAACATCTGCGTGCTGCTGGTGGTTCTGGAAGATCAGGAGCTTAAGTTTTCTTTTCTCTTATGATTATCTGAAGAAACTGGCCACAAGAGATTTGGCAGTAAAAGAGAAGAGAATTTTTCATTATGAAATGTTTCCTTATTTTCCAGACCACTCTCTTGATTCAGCACAGAGACTAGTTGTGGAATCTCAGCAGTTATATTAGTTGCTTGTGGCTTTCAGTAAAAACTTTTAAAAACATTAACGCTCTTAAGGATATTTAGGTTTAGTTTTTGAAATGAAAAGAGGGGAAGGAGAGGAAACAAACAATTATTTGCATAAAAGCAAGCAAGCAAGCAAATTGTTTGTTTTCAGTCAGCTAAACACTAAGTACGAGTATTATTTATAGCAAAGTGCAGCAATATCAGCATTCTCAAGACAGGAGTTTCTCATTTAATGTTACCTTCATTCGCAAACGTCACAGTTTCAAAAGACACATAATGGGACAGAAATCTGGTTTCAGTTTCTATACATTCAGAATAAACTCATTGAAGTCACTGAATCATTGGTAACCAGTACGCTCTCTGCTAGCAGCAGAGGGAGCTGCTATCATATAATTATCATGGTAATCGCAACAATAGGATCTTCTTTTTGGGCTTGGTAACTGTAACTAAGTTTTATTTTACTTTTCTCTTTATGTACCATTGCTAAAAAGTTCATTGCTTTCCAACATATTTTAAAAGCTGCTCTTGCATTCTGTAATAGTTTGACTTATTAATTAGATGTGCAACACTTTAATTCTCCGATACAAAATAAATAAATAAATATCTTCAATCAAGAATGGAAGAAGGAGGAAGAGATCTGTGCGATTTGGTAATTTATACTTGATTCATCATAATAAAAACATCTATGACTCACTGCAAGAAAATGTGAGGCTTTCTAATTAAGAGTCCTGTAAGTGACTAACTGGAAACCGGATGTCCCAAACGCTCAGTGCAGACTATTGCAATTTGATGTGACATGATTTTGTTGCTGCTAAGTACATACCGTGGCACTGATTTTTTTGAATGGTCTCAACTCGGCCCCAGTTTTGCACTCTTAAACAGAGTGACTCCACATCCAACGTGTGTTGGAGCACATGGAATTTTAATGAGTCCTAGGCTAAGATTAAGACGTGCCCACACAAAGCAGTATCTTGAGACGGTTTTCACACAGAAACAGGTTACCTAAGCAAAAGTGTTCTAACAAAGCTGCTCTTGCTGGGACTCTGAAAGTGGGGCTGTGAACTATAATGTTATATCTGGTTTTGTTGATACTACCTTGGTAAAACAAGGTTTAACATGTACTCTGCATTTGCATATTTTAACTACAAATAGACTAGGAAAGACTAATATCAATATGTTCTTTCATCCCTCTCCCAACAAAGAATTAACCTGTTCCAGGAGAATCGAACCCTTCTTCTAGTGCTGTTCACAACTTTCAGTTACAGGTGTCTATGTGCCACAGCTCACAGTAGCTTGGAAAGTCTTTAGTCTTAGCCTGTCAGGACAGGGCACACGGCCAACGCCCCCTCTGCGCCGTGACCGTGGCTATATAGGTGACTGTGACCCTGACCCTCCCATTTCCTTTTTCCACCTTCAGTGATGGTTTTGGATCAGCCAAAACTTGTGGAAGCAAGTGCCTGTCTTCCTTTTGTGAGAAATTAAAATGCCGGGCTTTAAACCATGTCTGGTGTGCTTCAAAGCTTTTCCACTCAATGATCCTCATGAGAAATGCCTCGCGTGCCTCGGTGAGTCACATCTTGCCACGAACTGCTTCACTTGCCAGTCCTTTAAATGGAGGACTTGCAAAGACAGAGAGCAGTGCCTATGTACTCTTGCCAAGAACAGGGCGCATGCCTCTGATGCTGCCTGAGCCACTAGTGCTCCATTGGCACCCTGAGCAACTTCTGCATCGGAGTCTCAGCATCGCCCTCTGGAGTGGAGTCCAAAGCCCCGGTTGGCTTCCTTTTTGGTACCACCATGGCACCAGTTGCCGAACCTCCCTTCTGGTGAAATGGCACTGGGACTGTCTTTCACACCGTTGACACTGCAGAGCCCCGTAAGGACATGGGCTCAGTCCCGAGATCCAACTCTGGTACTGGTGAAGAAGGCCAGGACGAAGATGACACCAGTGTCGGTACCCATGATGTGGTTGACGCAGGAATCAGCACCACCCTCAAGCCCAGTACCGTCCAGCCCTCCACTGGCACCACAAAATGGGGCTGATGACAGCTCTGAGGCTCCCTTCTCTTGGTGCTTGTCTCGTGAACTTTTGGTACTGCATACCCAGGGCTCTGGAAGACAGAGGTCTAGTTTGTCCTCTTTGTTGTTCCTGGCCTCTGCCCACTCTTCCGTTCCTCTCAAACCAGCCTCAGGAGCCAGAGAATGGTCCGGAAAACAGCGTCAAAAGCAATCTCAGATGCCTGGGCCATGGAGAAAGACAACCCTGTCGGCCCCACTATGAATATCAAGGCCCAGCTCCTCCGGTACCGCTAAGACTCCCCAAACAAGCAAGGGCTGCTCTCCCTCATGCTATACCATGACCAGAACTTCTTTTAATGACTGGTCGCATGGTTGGCTAGACATGAAAGCTGATGACAGCTCGACTTCACGGCACCATTTGACACTGTCTCCGTCTCAGACTCCGGATTCCTTGGATATTTCAGACGATGAACCCGATCCCGATGCTACTCAGTGTAGTAGATCCTGGGCCCCTTCGTCCTCCTCTCCGGATGAACATACCTTCCAAAGGCCTCTAGCCTATAAGGAGGATTCCCGTGCTCAGCAGGAATTACTCCGCCGCATGGCAGCGAATTTGAGTACAGAACTGGGGGTGGTCCAGGAGGAAACGGATACCCTCTGTGACATAGGGGACAGTGCCCCACCCACCAAGGTATCCGTCCCCCTCCACGAAGGGGTATATAGAATTGCCAGGGACAATAGCAGACCCCTTCCTCAATTCCGCCGGTGTCAAGGGCGGCGGATCATAAATATCACGTCCCTCAGGGCAAGTTCTTGTTCCTCTTCCAGCACCCTACCCCAGGGTCACTGGTAGTTGATGCAGTCAATCAGAAAGAGAGACAGGACCAACCAAGCTCCACCTCTAAGAATAAGGATGCTAGAAAACTTGATTTGTTGAGCAGGAAGGTCTATGACATGGCAGCTCTACAACTGCATATCTCCAAGCATTTGGCCCTTATGACAAGATACGTTCTTAACCTTTGGCAAGCTATGGAAGACTTTTGTGACCTCATCCCTAAGGATCACCTAAGAGACTTTGAGACGATGGTCGAAGAAGGGGTGCTGGCATCTAAAGATGCCCTTATGGCTACTTGGGATGCTTCGGGTGCAGTCTCACGCACCATGGCCTCCACTGTGGTGATATGCCACTCTGCCTGGGCTTGTCCCCAAATAAAGCAGCTTATCATCCAAGATCTGCCATTTTAGGGCCGTGATTTATTTGCCGAGTACACAGACACCAAACTCCATGGTATGAAGGACTTGAGAGCTACTCTCCACTTGCTAGGAATGTACACCCCGCAACCTTCCAGGCACTCCCTGAAAGCCATCAGCTCCTGCAACAGCAGTTGTAGAAGCTAAAACAGCAGATCCACATGCAGAGTTCCTTTCCTCGCTCCTACCAATACCCACAATGTAACCTTGGGGATTTGGATAAGGACAAGGCCCGCTCAAGCAAGAATGTGAAGTCCCATGCCTCACAGTCCAGGAGGCGTGGGCAAGGTTCCAACTGCTTGTCGGGAAGGAAGCAGCATTTTTGACAGTTACCATGAGGGCAGTAAACCCACAGCCTCAATCTTATCTGTCTCCAAACATCTGCATCGCTTCATAGACCACTGGGCCAACATCACATCCGACCAGTGGATCCTTGAGACAGTGGCAAAAGGGTACTGCATTCAGTTTCACTCAACTCCTCGGACCAGAAAACTGCCCCCTCATCCAAACCGCAGGGACTGGGAACTGGGTTGCCTGCTTGAGATTGAATGCAAGAAGCTCCTCTCCTTTGCAGCCATAGGAAAGGTCCCAAAGCTGGAGCAGGGAAAAGGGTTTTATTCCAGATACTGTCTGGTCCCCAAACCCAATGGAGACCTCTGATCCATTCTAGATTTCAGAGCCTTAAACACATAAGGAAAATAAAGTTCCGCATGGTTTCCCTGTCACAGATCGTTCCTTCTCTGTCTCCTGGGGATTGGTTCACAGTCCTTGACCTCAAAGATACTTATTTTCACATAGCAATACATCCCTGCTAAAGACAGTACCTATGGTTCGTTGTGGGGGCAAATCACTTCCAGTTTACATCGCTCCTCTTTAGGCTCTTGCTGGCTCCCAGGGTGTTCACAAAGTGCATGGCACTGGTGGCGGTGTTCCTGTGCCAGCAGGGCATAAAAATCTACCCATACTTAGACAATTGGCTAATACTCGAGGAATCGAGATCTCAGGTAAAGCTCCATGTCAGAGCAGTGACCCAGTTGTGCGAGTACCCAGGCCTCTGCATAGATTGAGAAAAGTCAAAACTCTGTCCATCCCAAATTATAGAGCTCATAGGAGCCCTCCTGATGCTCACAAAGAGACAGCCTCTCTGCCCCCTTCAAGATTTTGGTCCATCTGTACCATCACTATGGAGCTGCAGGAGTCCCAGGTGACCACAGCCCGCCACTGCCTACAGCTCCTCGGCCACATGGCAGCCTCCACCTCTGTGATTTGGACGGCATGCCTGAGAATGAGGCCTCTCGAGGTCTGTTCTCCACGGTGTTCCACCCGCAGAGGATCTCCATCCAAGGTACTGTCAGTTCCCCAAGATATTCTGGGGACATGACAAATTTGGAGGGAACCCAGTTTGCCATGGGGGGTATTCCCTTCAGAGAGCTAATGCCCACAGTGACTTCGAAAACCGGGACTCAGGGTAGGGGGCCCACATCTCTGGGGGACGCTCCACCCAGGGGCTATGGTCCCGTGCAGACAGCTTTCTCCACATAAATGTGAAGGAACTGAGGCCATCAGACTGGCTTGCAGGAACTTCCTGGACAGAATACAGGGCAAGTCGGTTCAGATTCTAACGGACAATACCGCAGCCATGTTCTATACGAACCGGCAGGGTGGAGTCTGCTCCCCAGTGCTCTGCAAGGAAGCATGCAAACTCTGGGAGTTAGCCCTAAAATACGGTTTCACCCTGGTGGCTCAGCAGAAAGCCTCGAGTGAATCACGAGTCGTCGCTCCACAGTACAGTGTTCTCCCACCTGGTTCACAAATGTGGTACACCTCAAACAGAATTGTTTGCGACACAGCAGAACCACAAATGTCAGCAATTCTGCTCCCTCAGGGTTCGGGAGGAAGGTTCCATCAACAATGCCTTCATCATCAGCTGGTCGGGCCCTCTGATGTATGGCTTCCCACTGGTCCCCCTGGATACACAGGGAGCAAACATAATATTAATAGCTCCAGCTTGGCCCAGGCAACACTGGTTCTCGCTACTCCAGGGCCTGGCTGTAGAGACCCTACTGCGCCTCCCTCTGTGTGCGGATCTCTTGACACAGGACTTGGGGCACCTGCAGCACCTGAACCCAGGTTGCCTGCACCTAACAGGCTGGAAACTCTCTAGCTCAATGAGCAGGAAAGGCTCTGCTTGGACAGGTTTAGGAAGGTCCTGGTTAGCAGCAGAAGACCATCCACCAGGTCCACCTATACAGCCAAATGGAAGTGGTTTTCCATCTGGGCCCGGGACAAAGGTGTAGACCCTGCACTAGCTTTGCTACACCGCATCTTGGACTATCTGCTAGACCTTAGAGACAAAGGCCTCTCTCTTTCCTCGCTGAGAGTCCACCCAGAGGTGATCTCAGCCTTCCACAAGGTGGATGGACCTTGGTTTTTTCCCATCCTACCCCCACAAGGTTCTTGAAAGGGTTCGAAAGACTCTTTCCACAACCCTGTCAACCCCACCCCCCACCCCCCATGCGACTTGAATGTGGTGCTCCGGGTGCTAATGGAGACCCCTTATGAACCCTTAGACACATGCACCCTACTGGTCCTTTCTTGGAAGGTGGCCTTCTTAGTAGCAATCACCTCTGCTAGAAGGGTTTCAGAATTGAGGGCCCTTTCCTCAGAACCCCCAAGGCGCTTTCCTGATAAAGTGGTCCTGCGGCACCACCCCTCCTTCCTCCCTAAGGTGGCTACTCCCTTCCACCTCAATCAGGAGATTTGTTTGCCAGTATTCTATCCAGATCCTCAGGTTACAGAGAACCAGAGGAGGTGGCATACCCTGGATGTGAGGAGAGCGCTCTTAACATACATCAAGTGCACACATCCACTCTGCAAAACCTCCTAACTTTTTGTGGTGGTTGTCGAGTGCAAAAGAGGTCTCCCAGTGTCCTCTCAGTGCATCTCCTAGTGGATAGTGAACTGTATCAAAGACTAGTACGGAAGATCAAATACGCTCCTTCCTGGGACTGTTAGAACCCATTCTACCACGGCCCAAGTGTCGTCAGTGACCTTCCTTGCCAAGGTCCCACTCCAAGAGATCTGCAGGGCAGCTACGTGGTTGTCGGTACATACTTTCATGATGCACTAAACCATTGCCCAACAGGCTAGAGAGGATGCTGTGTCAGGCAGAGCTGTACTCAGTGTGGGCAGACTGTAACTCCTCCCACAGTCCTTGGGTATGGCTAGCAGTCACCTGTAACTGAATGATGTGAGCAGCGCTCGAAGAAGGACAGTTACTGATAAGTAACCCAGCATTCCTGGTTGTTCAGAAGTAAATGCATTGTATAATTATGATCAGTAGTTAAAATTTTCATAAGCAATACCCTGATTTAGAACTGCTTGGGATTCTGCTTGGTGCAGTGAGGCAGTTGTCACATTGTAGTCTAAAATATGAAGTGAGATTATCTATGAAAAATTATTCTGTGCAACTACAGCCACACTGCAAATCATTCAGATTAGAAGCTGTTCCTGAACCTACTGAAACTGAGTTTGCACATTAAATTTTACCACTGATTTCACTGGGGAAAGCCGAGGGTCTAAATATGGTTTACTTTATAGCACTTAAGCATCAAAATATGAGAACACTCAATTACCACTTTGTCTACATCAGAAGTAGCACCAGCTTGGTTTTTGATCTATATGCTTCACATGCTCCTTTTTTTTGGCAGTAACTTAAAAAAATCTCAGATGCTCTTTTGCTTGTGGTTCAGTAAATTGTAGTTCAGATTTTAAGGAGTTTGGCTTTGCACAGTGCATTTAAATGGCTATGCCCTATTTTCACCTGATTAGAGTGGAAGACAATCTTGCTAAAATTTTCAGTATTGCAAAATATCCTGTTCAGCAGCTTGCAGAAAGTCATCACAGAACAAAAGTTAATATTTTTAAACTCATTCCCTCCCCACCACCTCTTTTTAAAAGCAGAATTGAAAAAAAACAAGGAGTTGTGTGGCACTTTAAGACGAAGAGATTTATTTTTTGCATGAGCTTTCATGGGAGAAAATCCCACTTCGTCAGATCCTTCGAAGATGGGTGAACTTACAGAATGCAATGAAAATAAATGTAAGGGGGTGTAAAACATAGGATCAGGTCATACAATAACAGCAAATCAGAGCAGTTGTTAGGTTCAAATCATGGGAAGCCTGAAGTCAAATTACCTTTTGTAATGGGAAAAGAACATAGTCTTGATTCAATCCTGCTTTCACAGAATTTAGTCTGCATATTAATTTGAGTTCAGCTGTTTCTCTTTGGAGTCTTGATGTCCCAGCCACATCTCTGATGACGGTCATTAATAAATCATTTATCGAGTGATTAGAAAGATGGAAGTGCTCGGCAACTGGTTTCTTTGTTTTGTGGTTTCTGATATCAGCTCTATGTTCATTTATTCTTTTGCACAGTGCTCGTCCTGTTTCTCCAATGTATAAGGTGTTGGGGCATTTCTGGCACATGATGGCATAGATCAGATTAGTAGATGAGCAGGTAAATGAACCTTTGATGGAGTAGCAGGCTTGATTAGGACCTATGATGGTCTCTATTGTGCAGATATGTGGGCAGACTTGGCAGCGTGGTTTGTTGCAGGGGTGTGTGTCTGCTTGAATGTTTCTGTTGTTAGGTCTGTAGTTGCTGGTGAGTATCTGTTTAAGATTGGGCAGCTGTCTGTAGGCAAGGAGAGGATCCTTTTGAAGATTTCCACAGAGATTTCAACAATTTCCACTCCACCATCAAATTGAGCCTGGAACACTCCACACAGGAGATCCACTTTCTCGACACTACAGTACAAATCAGGGTTAGACACATCACCACCACCCTGTACCAAAAACCTACTGATTGCTATAGTTACCTACATCCCTCAAGCTTCCATCCTCAACACACCACACAATCCATTGTCTACAGCCAAGCCCTAAGATATAACCTCATCTGCTCTGATCCCTCAGACAGAGACAGACATCTTGAAGATCTCTATTAAGCATTCTTGAAACTACAGTACCCACCTGGGGAAGTAAGAAAACAAATTGACAGAGCTAGACGGGTTCCCCGAAGTCATCTACTACAGGAGAGGTCCAAGAAAGAAAACAGAACACCACTAGTCACCACATACACCTCAGGTCAAACCTCTGCAACAGATCATTAAGGACCTACAGCCTATTCTAAAAGATGATCCCTCACTCTCTCAAGCATTGGGAGACAGACCTCTCCTTGCCTACAGACAGCTGCCCAATCTTAAACAGATACTTATCAGCAACTACAGATCTAACAACAGAAACATTGAAGCAGGCATACACCCCTGCAACAAACCATGCTGCCAAGTCTGCCCACATATCTGCACAACAGAGACCATTATACGTCCTAATCAAGCCTGCTACTCCATCAAAGGCTCATTTACCTGCTCATCTACTAATCTGATCTATGCCATCATGTGCCAGAAATGCCCCAACACCTTATACATTGGAGAAACAGGACGAGCACTGTGCAAAAGAATAAATGAACATAGAACTATCATGAGAAATCACAAAACAAAGAAACCAGTTGCTGAGCACTTCCATCTTTCTAATCACTTGATAAATGATTTATTAATGACCGTCGTCAGAGATGTGGCTGGGACATCAAGACTCCAAAGAGAAACAGCTGAACTCGAATTAATATGCAAACTAAATTCTGTGAAAGCAGGATTGAATCGAGACTATGTTCTTTTCCCATTACAAAAGGTAATTTGACTTCAGGCTTCCCATGATTTGAACCTAACAACTGCTCTGATTTGCTGTTATTGTATGACCTGATCCTATGTTTTACACCCCCTTACATTTATTTTCATTGCATTCTGTAAGTTCACCCATCTTCGAAGGATCTGACGAAGTGGGATTTTCTCCCATGAAAGCTCATGCAAAAAATAAATCTGTTAGTTTTAAAGTGCCACACGACTGCTTGGTGTGTGGTGTTTTGTTGTTGTTGTTGTTGTTGTTTTTACTGGACTAGACTAACATAGCTATTCCTTTGGAAATTGACAAGAATTGAAAAAGCAGGACCAGAGACAGAACTCGTTCATTCAGTTAAGCTTGTCTGCTGCCAAGAATTTCAGGGAGTTAACTCCTTGATTAAAAGGAATGGGTGTGCTGAATTTTCTACTAAAGAAACAGAGTACACATTGAGTTCTTACATGGAACCCAATTCCAGAATATACCAAAATATAAAAAAGACAAAATAAGAAACAGTTTATTAAGTCTAGCACACACAATTATGGGTCAATTGCAGAAGCTGGGTTCTAATAAATGCTGGAGTAGAAACAGATTGTATATTTGCTGCCACTTCATCTCCTTCACTCACCTCCGTCTGTCAGTCACTGGCATGGCTCCCACCAACTGTATGGATCAGAAAGTGGGGAGGCCCAAGTTCCTTGTCATCTCTTTGCCTTTCTAGAGACCTCTCCTTCCAAGCTCAAGCCCTGACAGTCCCTGATACTGTGGTTCCCCCCATGCCCTACCCTCCAGATTGCTTTCCCCATCACTGTGTCCACAGTATTGATACTGGTGTTTCTGCCACACAAATTAGGTGCAGTTTCCACACCCAGCTCACCTAGAATTGGGTTTCATAGTGAGGCAGGGTATCCAAAAAGACACCATAATTCCTCTTCCACTCAACCTCACACAACCCCCTTCCTTCATAAGTCGCTAGACCTGAGGCCACATAAGCAATTGGGTTTGCTGATTGAGCCCGTCAGACTCCCTGTTAGAGAACAGAAGCCTGGGAGCAGAACCTTCCAGCTTTACAGACATGCTGTGACTCACTGACTGTCCACTGTTCTTCATGTATTTAGACTCCCACTTCCTTTTTGGCTGCCCACAACAGGCCTGATGTGCATTTATAGGGCAGTGTGTGGAAGCTTGCACTACTTTGGCAGATGCCATACCTATCATGTGGATAAACAGAAGGATTCAGCCTCCAAGTCTTATAAATTTAATACCTTCCATGAAAATTAAAATGTATTTAAAACTAGAAAATGAAAAAAGATGTTGAATTTATAACTCAAAGCTGTTTCAAAATATGCTTTAATTAATCTCCATGTTATGGATCAACACAAATAATATCAAAATACTAACAAAATAAAACACTACCACAGATAATTAATTCTTATTTACAGTGAAAATAGAGACAGTTATGCCATTCACACTAACAGTGAAAGGATTAATCAAATACTCAGGGAAACAATGACAGCAGTCTAAGTGTCAAGTGTTTTCAGGAAACTATGCTGAGCATTGAAATGAGGTGACAATTGGCCAGAGACCAAATTATCTTCAGGCCATTTTTGAAATGTATTACTGCTATTCTTTGTAGATCATTCGGATAACAGCCAGTGAGTCAGTGTTACTTTTTTTCCCCCACACCTGAAGTGCAATTATATGCTTTCAGATATACCAGGTGGGATCAATAAACGACAGGAGGGAGAAAGGGAAATATGAGGATAACAAAAAAATGAGTTTCCTAGGCTAGCTAGTGTATTTTTTTTTAAACGTGGAATTCAAGTAATTCCAGGTAAATACACTAAATATCAGCAACATGACAGAGAGGCGATAAGAAAATCTGCACAACTTGGTGGAGGGGAGATTTAGCTTTTTTCAGTTAACTGCACATTGATTCCCATACTACTCAGCCACAGAGGAAAGGTAGCCCCATGTAATGGCGTATGAAACTGAACAATACTGAGCTGAATTACAAATGCATACAGTCATTCTGAGTAAAATGTTTGTAAATAAATGGCATGTAAATTGTGAACTGGGTCCCCAGGGAAATAATGTGTGTAAGAAGTATTGCTGGTGTAGGGCAGTTTAAAATATTCATAAGGATAGTAAGGAAAGCTAAAATGAAAACCTTGTGAATATGAAGGAAATTGTTCTGTGGAGAAATAACCTGTTATTACAGGACTAGGTGACTGAGTGGATAATGCATTAGGCTGTCACCTCTAGGGTCCTGGCTTTATATCTTTCTAGTAAAAAAACATTCAGGAGCACATAATTCCCTATGGGATGTTTGTCTATGTGTGTGGTGGGGAAGAATCAGCATTTGGCAGATTGTCATTCTATGCACAAAACAAACTTGGTTTACAATAGCCCGTTGTTACAGAAGTGCATCAGAAGAGCTGTATGGAGAAGCTTCATAGGTACTGGCCCAAACCACACTCACATATCCACCATCATTCACCTGAGAACAAGGATAACAAAGCAGAGGTTTTTACTGCTGAGGGGGAGATGTATCTTTAGTGCCATCTTGTAGAGGAATGTATGGCAGCTGGAAGCATTCTCCGGGCAGCTGTGAGGTAGATAGCAGGCAGATGAGCAACAGATGGAAGAACTGGATTAATATGAAAACTATTGGGCAGATGGGGAAAACAGGCATTACAGTGAGGCAAATTGGTAAGGTACTGTAGGGTCTGCATATTGGGAGAGGTAGCAGTTGGAGCAGCTGTGGAAAGTAGGGCAGGTAAGGCCTAACAGTGGCTGGAGAAGTGCTTGGAGTGAGGAAAAGCAGAAGTGGTGAACAGGCAGATGGTGAGACTGGCAGGGGAACAGGAGGAACAGGGGTGTCTTAGCGGCATCTGGCCAGCTGGCTTGAGGTTAAGGAGGTACAATTGTGCTGGCTAGAAAAAGAAGATGAACTACATGCAGCTGCATGTTGGTTAACACAGTGGATGAGCTGTGCTTATGAAGCACAAGTGGGAGTGAGGGAAATCTTACAGAGTCAGCCAGCAACGTACATTTCCCAAGTGCTCCTTGATTCATTCTGATTTCCTGGCAGCACATTTGGGAACTGCCTACTGCTCAGCTTGTCAAACTGCCTGTAATCCCCTTCCCACTATCCTAAAGATCTTTAGATATTAAAGTTTTTAGGATCTGATTTTTAGAGGTACCCAGCATTTAAAACTTCCACCAACATCAATGGGAGCTGGAAGTGCTCAGAATTTCTGAGATCAGATCAGAATGCTTATACTAAAAAGAGCCATTCTTTTACATACTCAGTTGTGAAAATTCTCACTTGGTATACTTTTTCTTTGTTGCTGCAGTGTATTTTATTGATTTCTTAAAATTTTGCATTGCACTCTAAAAAGTCAACCAGGTAATATTATGGCTGTTAAATTCAGCATGGAAAAAGGACCTCAGAGAGGATACAGTAAAAAGCAGTTAAAGAAAAGCAGACAAACATTTCCTAGAATTTAGTAATTTTCTCCATAGTTACTGTGGCATTTAAAAAGTACAACATAAGACCCCTGTCCTGCAACTTCTTGTGAGCAGCTGGGCTGCTTGAGGGTCCCAGTGAAAACAGCTGCAGGACTGGATGCTAAATACAGATATCTTAGCAGCCATATTGTCACAATCTTATGTCATTTAGACACCCATTCTTTAGTTGTTCCATATGAACAAACCCAGTTGCCCACTGAAGATAATGAAGTTTAGTGCAGGCACAGAATCTAGTCATGAGGAACACTTGCAGCATGTCTTGCATATTTATTGGGGAAGTTTATGCAAAATTAGAGAATATTTACAAAAAAGAAAGAACCCTGCAACCCAAAATAAAATGAATTTTTTCAACGAAAAGGTATCTGAGGTTGGTCTAGACATTTTGTTTGTGTAATCTAATCAGTCTAATCTGATTTCCATCTAGGTGAAGTTATAAACATATGGTATGGTAGCTCCTAATAAAGGAGGCAATGTTTCTAATTGTTAGGATCAAGATACCAGAAAGCAGGACTCCTGTGTTTTATTTCTTACTCTGTCGCTGTTTGAAATTCATAGATCATAAAGCCAGAAGGGACCTCTGTGATGGTTGAGCCTGTCCTCCTGCATGACGGAGGCCAACAGAGTGTCCATATATTAATCCCTCTTAGAACTAAAGCACATGTTTTTGGAAAACATCTATTTGTGATTTAAAAATTGGCAGTGATGATCCACCACAATCCTTGGAGCGTTGTCCAAATGATTAATTATCCTTGCTGTTCAACATGTGAACTTTCAGATCAAAGAAGCTGCTTAGGAGAAAAGTGCTATTAATAATAGCAAGAATAAGAAAAAACAATCAGTGTTATATTAATAGTTCTCCACCTGTCAAGAGGAGACTGCTTCAGTGAAAGCTAAAAGTAGTGTCAACTGACTTTCTCACGCTTCTGTTACCAATCAATGTTTGAGTTTAAAGGAAATGTATCCCAGAATAAACTCAGTTAAATGTCAAAGCATTCTTCTTCTGAAAAACACAGGGGATTTTTTGTGTGCAAAAGGTCTTTCTTAGGCCCTCTCTGTGTGTTCTCTTTAGCATTAAAAAATAAACACAGGCGACGGATTCTTAAAATAACTATCTGAACTTGAATCACCTGCATATCCCAGAAGCCCTTTAAATGAATGGTCTGTCAAACACTGTGCAGAGCTGGGAACTAAAACCACTGAAATTAAGATATTAGAGGCAATATACTGATTCCTCAGGTCACCCTGACTGCAAGCGAAGTTCACCTTAATGTGCCATACAGCCTCTGGGTCTGCAGATTGTATTATTCCCCTCTTTGTGTTTAAAAAATAGTCTTTGAAACAAGAAAGTCTGTTATATTTGCAAATACTGAGTTGGTGGAAGCCTTACAGCTGTCATCCAAAGTACTGTTACTTTTTACATAGTTATTGCATTCTGAAAAAGGACAACACTAACAGAGAAGGACAACTGGAAGAATGTCTAACTGTGGCATTGATCAGAAATACAACAAATTTTTTTTCAGAGAAATGTAGAATTCAAGAAGGAATTCAATTCTGGAAGGGAGTTTGGTTGGTCATCCAGTTCACTCCTCTGCCCTAAGGCGGGACTAACTAGACCACCTGACAGCTGATTTTCTAATCTGTTGTTAAAAACCTTCAATGATGGAGATTCTACAAACTTCATAGTTAATCTATTACTGTGCTTTATCCTTATAGTTAGGAAGTTTTCCCTAATGTCTAACCTTTGCTGCAGGTTAAGCCAATTATTTCCTGCCCTATCATCAGTGGATATAAGAATAGTTATCACCCTCCTCTTTATAGCAACCTCTTGCGTACCTGAAGACTTATGTTCCTCTTCAGTGATCCATTCTTCAGAGTAAACAAACCCAGGTTTTGGTTTTTTTTTTTTTCATTTTTTCCCCAATAGGACTGGTTTCTAGACATTTAATCATTTCTGTTGCCAGGGCCGGCTTACAACGTTTTGGTACATGAGGCGGGGGGTTCAAATGATGCCACTATATCCCCTCCCTTGGGCCAAAACTTTGAAAGGTCTTAATTCTGCCTTCTTCCTGTTCTATTCCTCTCATGGTACTGCTCTGCTACCTACCTCAGTAAAGGAGAACTAACAACTTAAAATGCCTTGTTCAAAAATGTTAACTAACTTTCAAATGCTTGAACAGCAAATGTAACTTTTCTTGCCTGCATAGTGAGCACAGTCATTTTTATCTATTTGAATAATGAAAGTGGTGCTTTCTGTGTCTTCTTGGTTGCAAAGATCCAAACTTCTTCATGAGGGTCCGCAGCTTGGACCATCTCATGGTCTATTGAGATGCCTGCAAGGCCAACCAGCCTTTCCCATGTCATTGTGAAGGATAGATATATTTTTATTAACTTCAGCTTTGACAAGCTGCATTCTCCACTGGCAACTGTTATAGGAAGTGTTAGAAGTATGCACAGAGCAACAAAAGCATTTGGAAAGTGGGTGGTCATCTTATTTGTGCACATATATTCCAGAACAGTCTTTAGAGTTGATCTTGCTGAAATGTATCTTGAAAGGGCTTTCAGTTCATCACCCACATCAATGTCGCGCATGCCATCATGTGTCAACAAAGTCTCTAGTGCCCTACATTGCTGGTGTAGACCTTCTTCAGGTATAGTGAGAAGTTTTGGAATATCTTACAACATCTCAAATATACTGCTATGTTCCTTAAGCTACATGAAACATTCTTCAGCTGACTGTGTTGTACAATCTAGCACCGGATTAAAGAATTCAACTTTGAATTGTTGTTTGGGGTCTCTTACAGGATTATCCCATGCCTCGTAATCAAAATGTCTTCTTCTTTGGTGACTCTTGTATTCTTGAATGGGTGGGAAAACAGCTATAGTGTGAAGTTTCTCTGCCAACTTCTGTGCGCTCTTCAGAACGTTTTGAAATCCCACATCTGATCAATAAGACTGTAGGTATGACTTTGCTTTGTTCAGTTGTTCTATTGCTCCAGATAGATCAAGGTCAAGACCTTGAAGTCTTTTGCTTACAACACTTCTTTCAAACAGTATATCATATCACAACACTAAGCCAAACAGAAATTTGAAGTTATGTATGTTTTTGTTGATTCCATTTCCCTCTGCCACGGTTAACCCATGAACAGTTCCTGTCATAGTATAATCCCCCATAATGGCAACTAGGGCATTGTCTATCTTCCCAATTTGGCTTTTGATAGACTTTATCACCTCCGCGCAATTTTCCCATCGTGTGGCACTCAGTGGTTTCAGTGTCAGAGAGGATGTTTCCAGATGTTGCATCAAAATTTGCCATCGATCAGTTGATGCAGAGAAAAATATATAGATGTTTTGAATTACATGAAAAAATTCAGCAGCCTCACCAGAAGCTGATGCTGCATCACTGACCACCAAGCTCAATGAATGAGAACTGCATGGACAAAAAAAGCTCAAGGGTTTAACTCTCATCTGCACTCCTCTGTTCTTTCTTTTCATGTTGGCACCATTAGCGTAGGCCTGACCTCTCATGTCAGCTATTGCAATTTCTATATCTTCCAGCTTTTTAAGATTCACCTTTGTCATACCAGCTCCTATAGTAACATCAAGGTCAATAAATTCTAGAAAATGCTCTCTGACAGTCACCGTTGGAGAGACATTTTCACTAGATTCTGTTGTTCTTACAAAACATACTGTTAAAGTCATTTGTTTCATATGACTGCTGCCAGATGTGCAGTCCAGAATAACAGAGTAATATCTTGCTGATTTCAGATCTGCCACAGTCTTCTGTTTGACTTTTGCTGCCGGTAACTGTATGATCTCATTTTGAACTGTTTTTCCAAGGTAGTAGTGTGTGTAGATTTCTTGGGTGGTGACCCTTAGATGCTCCTGGAATACATCATCAAACTTAGCCATCAGCTCCACAATTTTAGGGAAGTTTCTATTGTTTGGCACATACAGCTGATCTGAAGTACGCAGCACTTGGTTTTGGGTAGCAAGCATTGTCACAATGGCAAGGAGCCTTTTCAGAACATTTTGCCAGTAAAGAGACTCTGAGGCAATCATCTCTTGATGTTGATCATCTATGGTGGTCTTTAACCTTGGTCTCCTCTCAAGCTCTTTACACCTATGGAATGGTCTCTGGTGATTTGCTGCCTTCTCATGGCATGCCAGATTTCTAGCCAGATTTTTCCACACCTTTGTTCCTGTAGAACCCAGTGTGGCTGGAACATTAGACAGGAACAGTTTGCAACAAAAACAGTATGCAGCATTCTGGGTTTTTGAGTACATAAGCCATGGCCAGAGGCATCACTACTGTGGGGCTCGGGGAGCCTCAGCCCCCCTGAAACTCACGGCCAGCTCCTGAGCAGCACACTTTTAAAGTGCACAGGGGCACAGCCCTGAACAGGGAACACTGCTGGTTGCGCATAGTTGCCAACTGTGGCCTCTACCCAGCCAGAAGCTGTGTCTTCCAGCCAGTGGGGAACTGCCCTAGGCTGGGCCTGTGAGTTTTTAAAACTCCTGCCCTTGCCTAAGCTGTGGCCATGATCACCTCGGGTGGCCAGGCAAGGAGGGGGACAGCCTGCCAGGAAACGTGTGCGGGGAGGGCCAGCAGAGGGACCAGAGGGCTAGAGAAGGGCTTGAGGGACGGGGAGGTTAGGGAACAGCTCGGGGAACCAGCAGGGGGTGGGGTAGGAAATGGATTGGGCCTGGGGCCTGGGCCCCATTTAATCTTTGAGTGTAGCAGCGCCCCTGGCCATGGCCTCTCCAGTTTGTCACCATTGGGGATTTCACACTAGTAATGTGTTGGATGGAAACTTCTATTTTCATTGTCTTTGGGGAACATGGAGTTTTTGACTTGTTGTGGCCCACGCAGTACAAGGAAGTCCCTCAGGCTACAGCTCAAGTGGGTGCACAGTCCTGGATCATCTAGACTTAAGAACCTAAACTGAGCGGCAGCCGTTTCTTGTGTCTTTAGCACATTCTTCTCTGATCTACACTTTTCTTCAGGAATGCGCATGGTTACATTCATTTGAGACTGAAATATGGATGCTGCGGTAGCTGCCAGGTCACCTGCACTCTGACTAACTGGAAGATCAGGCATCTTCTCACCACTCACAGCCTCAGTGGGGCTGGAAGGCTCACTGTGAACATTTGTGTCTGTGTATCTCAGGAGAGCTCCTTTCTGCTTAAACAGAAAAAGCTTCCTTTCATTTCTTTCTTTTCTTGAGTGCTGCCACAAGGGGCATTTTCTTCTTTCACTCATGACTGCTGTTCTGTGCCAGCTATAGTGGCTCTCAACACTCAGTTGAGGGGGACAAATAAGCAGGCTGGAGGCAGGGCCTGAATGAGGGAAGATATCAGCATCTTAAGGGTCTAGTTGGCTCCTGTTACTTCAGCTGACTGCCTGTTCTTTTCAAGTGGGCTCAGGGAAGCAGCAGGAAATGGAAAGCTCCCTGAGAAGCTGGTGTTAATCCACCCAGGCTCCTGGGGGTGCTAGAGAAGGACATAAGAGGTTCCTCCTCCTCTCTCTTCCTGCAGCTCCTGCTGCTTTCTGTTATTCCCTCTCACCTTCTTGTCTGCCTGCCTGTTATGTTTCTTGTGCCCTCCTTCCTTCAGCACAGAACTGCACCATGTCTGTGCATTTAGAGTAGGGAGAATACATATGCACCAGCAGGAGACACAATTTTTTGCACTCTGGGTTCTAGTGGCACCCCTGCACAGTTTGGCACCTGAGGCAACTGCCTCAGTTCACCTCATGGTAAGGCCAGACCTGTCCGTTGTTTTTCTTTGGGCTTTCTCCAGTTTTCTCTGTTTTCCAAAGTGTTATGCCCAGAACTGGACACAGTAAGATCTGTGCTGAGTAGAGTGGAAGAATTATTTCTCATCTCTTGCTTTTAACAGCACTTGTAATACATCCCAGAATGCTGTTTGCTTGTTTTGCTACAGTATTACTTTGTTGACTCAAATTTATTTTTGATCCACTAGAACCTCCAGATCCTTTTTCTGATAGTAAGAAATTTTTTAGTGTGTGGTGTTTATTATATTTTAATACAATATTTAATATATTTTTATATTTTCTTTAAAAAACTGCTAACTCTTTTGCACTCTCTTTTCCCTTAAAATTTCTTCCCACAGGACCTTTTATCTACTACTTCTTTGAGTTTCCTAAAGTTAGCTTTCTTGTAAAGCATTGTCTTTTTTCTGCTGTTTTCCCTACTACCATTCCCTAGAATCATGAACTTTATCATTTCATGATCACTTTTGTCCAGGCTCCCTTCAAATTCTCAACCAGTTCCTCCCTATTTGTCAGAATCAAATCTAGAATAGACTTCCCTGTTTGCTTTCTCCACCTTCTGTATTAAAAACTTGTCTTCAATGCATTCCAAGATCTAACTGGACAATCTGTGCCTTGCTGAGTTATTTTCCCAACACGTCTGAGTAGCTAGAGTTCCTTATTTCTGCTATTGGGTTTTTAGATACTATTTTACTACTATTAAAAGTTCTGTATACCACACTCAGACTCATGCTTGCAAGTGGGGGACCCTGGGAATAGTACACGATTTCCCAGAAAGACTGGGTGGGGGCTCGAGCTAGTTGGTGCTGTAACATTACTTGGAGACCCCTAGATATAGAAACCGGCCCTTGTTCTGCCAGCTTGCCCTAGCAGAAGGGTTACATACTGTATTCCTAATTCAGAATGTATTAGTTTCATCTGCCTATTGTAACAATTTCATTTTGCTTCAGATGATGTGATTGCAAAGATTTTTGTTGTTTTAGTGGCACATTGTCAAGCCTGTTAAATATTAGTGAAATGGAATTTTAGATGGGATACATGAATCTGCTTTTATAGGATTGGTCTTAGCACAGTTTGGCCTGCAACTCTTTTGACAAGAGATGACACCGTCTTAATCACTGTTCTGCCTGAAATATATTATAGCTTTATAGGGTATTCTGTTTAGTCCTGTTCTAAAAAAGAGCCCTTGAGATTTGAGAAAAAGGAACACAAATACCATGAGAATTCTAGGACTGGTTATCATCAGTTTATTAGGGTTATATTTAAGGCCACAGGTCAGTTCTTCAAAGTGTCTGATGAAGTGGAATTTTCTCCCATGAAAGCTGTTGTGATAAATGTGTTAGTCATTAAGTGCCACAGGACTTCTTGCTTGTTTTTCTTTGTTACTGTAGCTTTAAAAGTACCCAAATTATGACGTACAGAAAAGAAGGAGACAGAAGATCCAATCAGCCTTATACAGGAAAAACATAAAACACAGAGACAAATGTCTGTACAAACGCTAGGTATTAAATACAGGTATCTAATTACTGGCACTGATGGAGGGGGAGGGAAAAAGGAAATCATGTCACATCTGACGGAGCAAAATGTAATTATTATAAAACTGGTGATAGGGCAGGTAAATGACTCATTCCCCAAATTAAAAATTTGAACCTAGTTAATTATATCTCAGCTAAGAAAAACAGCTGTGAAAATTCTGTTTCAGACTGGTGAAAAATTAATGAAGTCTTTAATGAATTTTATGGTAAATTACATAAATCAGAAATACTTAATAAAGATACAGGGTTTTTTTAAATAACAGATTAGATTTTATGAGCTTTAAAAGATAAAGAAAAAAATAATTCCAGTAAAATCTTCTCCCTTAAGCAGGAAGATTCTAAAAGGCATAAATGTACTGAAAAAAACAGAGAATGGCAATGAATGATGAGTTCATGAGTGAGATTAATGAGTAATTTATTTCTTTTCCATTTTGGTCTCCAAATCTGATCAGAGAACATTCTGAAATCATTATTCATTAACCAAAACTGTCAACATTTCACTTTTTGATGAATATATGAACAGGTGCACACATACGCACACACATACCCTGAGCCACATTTCATACAATGAAGATTCTGCCAGTTCTGCTATAACAGTAGAGTAGATTTTGCTAGTGAAATTAACTTAATCCTTATTAAAAATGGAAACTGAGAGGATCAAAAAGTAATTTTAGTTTGTGACTGGGAAAACAACTCTTCTGATGGTTAGATGAAATCAGCAACATAATGTCTTCCATCTGACAATCTCAAAGCATTTCAGAAACACCACTGAATGTTTCTCACAAACATTAACTTTGTGAGATAGGTCCAGTATTACTGAGCCAGATACTCCACTGGTACAAATCTCCACTGGGGTCAGTGCAGCTACTCCCATATAGGTTAGCAATTTATTTGGCCTATTTAGCCTGTTTTGCAGATGGGGTAATACAGGCTCCGTTACATAATGGAGTCAGATTTTCAAAGGCACAAATAGCAGATAGGTGTGCAACTTCCATTGACTTTCACTAGGAGCTTGGCACCTACCATTTCTTTATGACTCTGAAAATCTTCCCTTAAGTAATCTGACAAAGGCCACATATTGAAAGTTTGTGGTACAGTCAGCACTAGAACCTAGCATTAGAGCCCTGCGCAGATACAAATAAGTGGATCCGTATCCGACCTGCATCTGCAAGAAATGGTCCGCGGATATTCATGTTGTATTCACGGATGCAGATACAAGGCGGATATCCATGGATTTGCAGGGCTCTACCTAGCATCTTGACGACTTCCAAAGGGGCAGCTGTGCTAGTCTAGTTCACTAAAAGAAGCAAGGAGTCCTGTGGCATTTAAAGATTAACAGATTTGTTTATCACATGAGTGTTCACTGGAGAAAATCCCATTTCACTCAAAGTGTCTGATGAAGTGGGGTTGTCTCCTATGAAAGCTCATGTGATAAATAAATCTTTTAGTCTTTAAGTGCCACAGGACTCCTTGCTTCTTTCACTAGAACCTACGCTTCATTCAGTCTGATCTAATTCATGTCTCCTCGTCAGCTACCAAGGGGCACAAAAGCAAGCTTTGCTTCCCTTTCTTCTGAGCAATTCCAGGAAGTCTTCAGCTGTAGCTGATTGGGGCCATACTCATTCCCTGGTCTCTCCCAATCCAACTCCTTTGAAATAGCAGCACAATCATAAAACTCTCATTGGCAAAATGATCAAATTTTCCTAGTTCATAACATTTTTCAGTGCATAATGATGTGCAAAGCTCTAATGTATTTGCTGCTTGACTGCACTCTGTAGATAGCATAGTCTCTTGGACATGGACAATAAGTGAAACAGCCATTCATTGCAGGTGAGACATTAATATCTTGAAAGCAATAGGTTTCTCATTTGGCCTGGTAACAGCATGGCTTGTTCATCCAGCAACATTATTTTCAGTTGGACAGTTTTGTCACACATTATTTAGACTACAGACAAGGAGTCCAGATTTTGTTACACATTATTTAGATTACAAACAAGGAGTCCTGTGGCACTTTTAAAATAAATCTGTTAGTCTTTAAGGCTATGTGTACATCTAGAATCTTAGTTTGGACTTGGTTAGTCTGAACTAAGTAGTTTGAAAGTTAGTTTGAACTAACTGTTGTTTTTTTTTTTTAGTTTGAACTAACTTTTATTTTGAACTAGCTGCAATTTTTTTAGTTCAATCTAAAAAAGCACCGCTAGTAGGAACTAAAACTTAGTTAAAACTAAAAAAATGTGGTTAGTTCAAACTAGCTGCTAGTTCAAAGTTATTTAGTTCAAACTAGCATGTCTTCATCAGGCTAGTTCAAACTAGCCATTTTGCTAGTTTGAACTAGACAGTTAGTTCAGACTAACCAGCTGAACTAACTAGTTCGAACTAAAATTTTTTTTAGCTTGCTTAGTCTGGACTATTTTTGTAGTGTATACATAGCCTAAAAGTGCCACAGGATGCCTTGGTTTTTTGCTTAACTAGACTAACACGGCTATCCCTTAAGAACTTATTTAGATTGTAAGATCTTTTGGGCAGGGACTCTTATTCTGTGCAGTGCCACCTAGCACAATGGAGCCTAATCTTTTTCAGGGTCTGGAAATGCTAGTGCAATATGAAGTAAGTAAATAAAATAACATTGGCAGTACAACATGCCTGGCAACTGTGACTTACATAATATGAATATGGCTGGTCAAAGCAGATGCTTTGGGGCAATTTCCAGAAAAGAAACTCTGCATTATGGGAGTGGATAAGGCAGGCTAGCTAAGATAATAAAACAAGTAGTCGTGTGGCACTTAAAGACTAACAGATTTATTTTTCATATGAGCTTTCGTGGGAGAAAATCCCACTTCATCAGATGCTTCGAAGATGAAAGCTCACGCGAAAAATAAATCTGTTAGTCTTTAAGTGCCACATGACTCCTTGGTTTTTTTTTTTTTTTTTTTTACTGGACTAGACTAACACAGCTATCCCTTTGAAAATAGCTAAGATAATGCATTTGCAACGCTTGTGGCTTCCTATGGTACATACCAGCTTAGCAACAGCAGAGTAAAAGATGTTGACTTAAGTGCTACAACCAACTAGTGAAACCAAAGCAGCAAAATGCCTGGGATGGTGGTTGTACGTGGAAGCAGAGCATTGCATAAGAATTGCCAGCTCAATGCTTTCCAGCTAGTGGTGTCTTGGAATTCTTTTTCCCTCCCTTAGTTCAACTAAGTTTTTTACATTGTAAGGTAAAGCTATCTGCTGTGGCATGTCTCTCTCTCTCTAGTTTGGTACTGAATTAAAACATGGATCTTACTAGCACAATCAAAATCCTCAATTCCTTAAAACCATCTTGCAAAAGAGAGGCACTTGAGTAACCCTGATTCTGTCAGCCTGAAATCTGTCATCGTCACAGGATAGGTTTGACAAAGATGCCTGGATACTTGTTTGAGTGTGACTTTCTATTTCTGAGACTGGCAAATCATTCATGGTTGACATTGACAAATGAGCAGAGGATCTTCTAATTTATTGACTAGACATGAAACAGAGGAGAAAATTCTCTTATCTACCACTTTATACAATAATGGAACAGATACTCTACTATGATTCAGTCAACCAGACATGTAAAATACAGTAGAATCCTAATGAACGGAACCTAACACACAACACCAAATATGTCTAGATAACTGAGAGCTCAGAATATTATTTCATTACACAAGGAGACAGAGTCATAACTATAGTAGGGTGAGCAGGGCTTTGCTCCAGGCATGCTCGAGTGGCTCCATTGAGGCGCTCCATTAAAGGGCATGCTCCATGTCATTCACCCCAGGCACCAGCTATCGTAAGGGGCGCAGCGTTCTTTAGTTACAGCTCTGAAAGGAGACATGCTCCTAGTTCATTAGAAAGAAAGGTCCATCAAGTAGAAATTCAGATCATTGAAATTTTAGTGCACATTAGAAGGGAAGAATCTATTTTATGGAAGAAATCCTTTCATATCTGTTGAAGAATATTATCATCTCGGGTCTTATTATCGTCTAATGTTAAAAGGCTATAGGAGTATGATCTGGAACTCCTTGCCCTACAGGGGAGTGAAAATCTCACTCCTTACTTCCTTATCTGGCCACATTAGCCAGGGAGAAAGCAGGGGCTGGGCACCCCACTGTGAGCACATTAGTTGGTGGTGGAAAGGGAGGGGTAATGAGTAGGTAGAATAAACCCAGCATCCTTCTCCCAGAATACAAACCAGCAGAGCCAGCTGGGCAAAAGTCAGGGAAGTATTCAGTGCCCTGAAAAGAGCTGAAGTAAAGTAATCTCCATCCCCAAGAAGGACAGGAAGAGGAATTATGGTTCTCTGGATGGCAGAGCAATGCATGCCTTACACAGAGCAGACCTGCTCAGACTCTTGTCAGACAGTTCTGGTTTAAAACCATTCTTCTAGATTTGTTCTCAAACTGAGTTTGAAAAAAAATGCATGTAAGCTATTTGTATATAAATCTGTGACAATTCGTGATGAAAGGATGTTCCCCCCCGGAACTGTGCTGTAACTATGGTAACTTTCATTGAAAAAGATACATTGTAAATCTAGAATCCTCCTATTTTAAAGAGATTCAGTAGCAGAATTCATTAATTTATGAATATGCCAATCATGTAAAAGGCAACTCTTTACAGAAATGTATTTTTTAAGTAGAGCAGCTGTGGCTGTAGGGTTGTTGTAGCCAGCACTGTGTTGAACAGGTTCTTCAGATCTCTAGATTGTGCTCTGTCATGTTTCTCATAATGTTGATCATTTGGAGTCTTAATCTGCATCGTTTTTGCTTTGGGTGATATGACTCTATTACGTGTTCATTTACTCTAACTTCTAATGTTCCACTGTTCTGTGTGCTTGTGACAGGCCACTCCCAGAATCTGGTCTTGTGTGCCGCTGTGACTCCCCAATCTCCACTCCGTAAGCCCGACTTATCCCACGTTGTCAGGTGACCACTTGTGAGTCAGTCCATACCAGCCTCCTGCATGTAATTTGGTCCTTGGCACTGGGTGTGTGCCCTCTGGCACGTATGGGGTGTTCCCCAAATGAGCACCCTCAGTCACCAGACACCACACCAAGAACTCCCATCCTACAGAGATTGGGACCCACTGCTAATCACCATAGACTCACATCTGTCCATTTGACATTGAAATGGATTGGCCCAGCCACTCTGATTCACAGCCCCTAAAGTCTATGCAGGTTACATAAAAGAAACACTACTTTATTGATTAGAATATGATTTTTAAGTGAGTATATCGCAAATCAATGCACAATCATTTAACAAAGGGGTCAAGGGTTGCAACCAGCAAATAAAAAATATAACACTACTAATCTAATAATACTACTACAGTTATGCTCATCTCACTACTCAGGTCCAAATGTGATGGTTTGCAGCCATTCTCTGCCTACTTCTAGACATGGCCCAATTCTTGCAGATGCTTCAAGATGGAGAGTCGCTGGCAAAAAGCTTAGAGCAGCTCCAAGCATCTGTGTTGGTTTTCAGTCTCCACTCAGCCCCCATCCCCTTCCTGGGCTAAGGTGATCCCATTGTCCTATCCAAGTCATGGACCTCAATTTGCATTGTCTTTGCTACCTCCTCCAGGTACTTGCTTGCAGTTTTGACTGTTTACATGCTGCTGGCAGATGGTTTTGTTTTTCCTCCTCCCCCCGAGCTATGTAACCTGCTTCAAATGTGCACACATATATGATGTGCTGCAGGAAGCATGATACTATGATAATACAAGAGGGCATTCAAAAGGGAAGCATGGCATAACTGGCATGAAACCATACAATTATATTGCAAAAGTGAACAGGAAAGTTAATTAAACCATAACCTAGGGGTGTACAGATCTGCATCCCATGACAGTGCTATAACTTTCTTGCCTATAGAAAGAATAGGTAAACATTTGTTCTTGTTTTAAATAAACTAGCTTGATGCTGAAGTGATCCCTGGTAGCTGTTAGCATAGGCTGAGGTTGTTCGTGTGTCTTATCGTTGTGTTGCTAAAAAAGCCCAACTACAGGAAGATGCGGAACTGGACATTCATCAGGCTCTGAGTGCTCTGTTGCATACTAGAGGGGGACAAATCCCATTCATGGATATTCAGATTTCCACTCTATTGGTGTGCTCTCATCAAATATCAGTAACATCAGTGTACACATTTTATTATAACTGTTCAGAATAGCTTTCCCAAAGAAGCTCAGCATGCAGCTATGTGGAAGTGAGTATGCAGCAATTTGTACTCCATTGGAAAATGGAGCTCACACCTCACACATAATGCCAACAGTTATGGGGCATAACCAAGGATACCGATAGTAATATGATCCCTTCCCATTTTTTACATCATGTAGAACAGTGGTTCTGAACCTTTTGCGGGTCACGACACACTTGGCAGCATGTGCGACTCTACAGGACACACCATTCCACCCCCAAGGTCAAATCCATCCATCTCCCCAACTCTGCATGGTACCTTTACTGTTGTGCGGCAAAACAGTAATATGTCCCAACACAATAGTTGAGGACTGCTGATGTAGAGGCTGACGTGATTGAATAACTTGCCTTATTCTTCCCACCCCTGCCTAAGACCACCAGGGCCCTCCATAGATCTGTAAATGGGCAGGGAGCGTGAAAGGAAGGTGGGTTTGGAATGGGGGGGGTTAGTTTTTCAGTATCCTCATAGGATAGAAATTCTATTTAGGGGAGTTTCAAGAGCAACTGCTATAGAGGAAACTCTGGTAGTATAATTCCAATATGCTTTGCCTGGAAGCTGAAGTGAGGCGGAAGCCAAAGGCCTCAGAACTAATGCAGAGGACCTGGGTCACATGTGCATAGCTCATGTTCTATGGATCAAACAGCTTTTATGGGTTTTATAGGCCAATGGCCTCTTTTTCATTCTCTGTGGACAAGGCAACCCACCTAAAATGATTTTGGGGAAAACAAAGCAATGCCCCATTACTATGGCCCATCATCATATTGGGCTTCTCTTATTACGAGTATCAGTGGAAAGGCCAAGGATAAATGCAAGTCAATTGAACTGCCCCTTTCAGGGGAAAAGGGATTGCCCATTGCTACTGCTTGTGCTGAACTAGTCTTGTGGAATAAGACTTCATTCTTCACATGTGCTAACCTTTCATGTACAATTCCAGTGCATTTACTTAATGTTTGCAGCTCTCCCTCTTCCACCTTTTCCTTCTGGAAAACAAAAGCACTTAATATTGTTTCTACTGCTGTGGCACTTACTACTCACTCCACCTTCAACACTCAGTAGTCCATGCATAGTCCACCTTTGACCCTTTCTGTCTCTGATCTTTTGATAAAACAGATCACAAAGTCAGGGTGCTTTCACTTTATCAGCAGCACTGAATCCCTTTGGATGTTCCAGTTCTTATATTAACGTTCCCTGTAGGCTTGCTTTTTGCAGAAAGCCTAATGGACACATGAACCAGCAGAAAGGCAGAAACTTCATGAGCTTTTAAGGTGCTTGTTGCTTGCCAGATGTTAAAGCAGTTAATTACAGCTCATCGCATTAGCTGCCATGCATTGAGCTCAGACTCTGACAGGACTTTTCCATTTAATTTTATTATTTTACTCTGTAGAATACAAAGGTTTTAGTGTCATGTCTCAGTATTTTACATTTGACCTGCAAAATGATTTTTTGATGTTCTGCCTCCTTACTTAAGTCCATTTTAGCTGCTGGGGTGAACAGACTGTCCTTCCATTGTTTTAGAGAGTCCATCAAGATGAGGCTTTGGATGTTCACAATCTTAGCCACAGATGGAAATATTGGGGTGGACATTTCAATCTTGTGAGAGGCAGTGTGGTCTGGTTAGGGTTACCCAGGGGTTAAAGTATAATTTGGGGGCCCTGGAACCTCCTAAATTGGCACCAGCATGGGCCCAGCTCATGCCTGTGTGGGCCCCCTCACACTGGTGCAGGCCCCCCTCATGCTCCTGAGCCCCAAATGCCTGCCCCCCACCCCAGCTCCAACCCCCACCCCTATCGCCACCCATACTACTGCTTCACACTTGCCTGCCCACCACCCCAGCTCCTGCCCCCCACCTACTTCTACCCCAGCTCCTGACCACCACACACCTACCCCCCTTTCCTGGCTGCCATGGGGAGGGGCCCTGGCCCAGGCTTCTGCACTTGCTCAGTGAGACCAGGCTGGGGGTGAAGTTTTTAGGACTCCCTGCCCCGCTCAGTGTTGCAGAATGCCATTCCAGGGCTTGCTATTTTTAGGGGCTCAGTGTTCTGGTCCCTAAAAATAGCAAATGGACCTGGAATGCTGCATTCCAGGGCCTAATATTTTTAAATGGTGGGGCCTGGAACGCAGCATTCCAGTTCCATTTTGTATTTTTAGGGGCCCTGGAATGCTGAGCCCCAGAATGGTGTTGCCCTGCATTCCAGCTTACTTTAACCCCAGGGTTACCAGATACCAAAGCATGGAAAGGAGGACAGGGAAGCATGAAAAGGAGGACATTGGAGGACATGGAGAAAATGTCGTATTAATATAACTCTCATTACCATATTATGTCATGGAGAATGGGTAATGGTTAATGAATGCATGACAGCATGAAAAAAATGGAGTACAAGTTGAACAACAGAAATATTCTTCTGGTCCCCCTTCACCTACCCCAGCTACTACCTCCCAAATGCCTGTTCTGAATCAGATCCCTCTTTATTCCCCATGTCCTCACTCCAGCCTCATCCCCCAGTCCCTAGTTCTCCATCTTGACTTTTTCACCTCCTTTCAGCCCCAAGCCCAAGCCCTAACCCCCTCCACACATCCACAGCAAGCCACCATCCCAAACACCCCCCCCCCATGCCCTTTCACTGGCTGCTCTCCACCCTTCCCAGGCCTCCTTACTGCTGGGGCAGGGAAGGGTCCTGTGGGGACAGCCACTGGAAGATACAAATATGGTGCTGGCCTGGCAAGATTAGAAAGAGAAGGGGCACACACTGCTTGGGTTGCTGGTGGGGGGGGGCTCCCCAGGCACTGAGAAAGGAAGGGAGGGAAGAGGAAGGGTGGCTGGGCTTGCTCCCGCCCACAGCTGAGCTGGCAGGGGAACGTGCCAGAATGCCGCATTCTGGCACACTCCTGTATTTTTAGGGGGCCCAGCCAGAATGCTTCCCTCAGCATTCTGGCAACCCTAAAGTAAAAGGCTGGACAAAATCTTGTTTTTTCAAAATCCCTGCTGGATGAAGGACATGAAGATAAAAAACAGGACATGTACTCTTTTTGCTGAACATCTAGTAACCCTAGGTCTGGTAGATTCAGCACAGGGTTAAGACCAAGGCTTACTTATATTCTGCTTGGGGCTCTGATTCCCATCATGGTCTTGGTTAAGTTAGTAGCAACTAAATTTTTAAAAACATGCACTGATTTTGGCTGCCATAATTTTTGCGCACCATTGACTGCGCTGAGAGTTTGAGATACTCAAAAATTATGACCAATCAGGATAAAAATATTTATCCTTATGGTGTAGTTCATAGCAACTGCATCTGTATTCTCCATTCATGGTCTGACAAGGGCACCTAGTTTTAGGCTTCCGGCTCCCTGCCATCATCTCACCAAAGCGTTTTCCTGTGGTAACAAGTTCATAACTGCCTTTGCTCAGACCAAGCACAGCAATTTAATCTGAGAGTCACTTCTTTTGATTCTTTGATGTGTATAAGAGGTCCCCCTCCTCAGGGCAAAACTGAGGTTGAGTTCTTTCCTAATTGGAAGAGCTTATATCAGTATACATCTCCGCCCAAGGGGTTCCTGGGAAATCCACTTAACTATATAAGTTACAGTGTTTCAAATACATCTTTGAAGCTCATTAACACATCCTCAGGATTACATTAATCAGGCCTCCTCCCTAGAGACATTGCTTGCAATCCCATAAACACTGGATTATCACAGACCATTAGACTGTCAGACTAAAGGGGGTGGGAATGAGTTTCTTCCTTAGTGTCTCTGGGTATGTTTTCTTGGCAATAAAACACCAGTAGCAGTCCAGGGCAGCTGACTCAGATTCATGCTGCAGGGCTATAAAAATTAAAGAGTATAGACATGTGGGCTCAGGCTGGAGCATAGGCTCTGAGACCCCAAGAAACCCTTAGAGCTCAGGCTCTGGCCTGGGCCAGACTTCTACATTTCAGTGTTAAAGCTGTATCCTGTATAGAACACACTCATGCTTTCCCCTGGACCTTTTACTTTTGTCTGTTTGGTATGTGTCTCCTCCCCCTCCCCCATTAAAATAAAAACTAGACCAAACATACATGGCTGCCTTTTGTTTATGGAAGGCAATAGCTAGCATAGTAAAAAACACCTAAAAAAACAAAACAAAAAACAAAACAAAACTTTAATGAGACCAGATGGGATTGCATCAGGTAAAGTAAACTGTAAAGACCTGGGCTTGAAACAGGTGTGCCCTGTGCTGTATAGCCCAAGAAGTGAAGAGGGAAGTGAAATATCTTCCTGTAATTAGTGGAAAACTCATGAGAAGATGATTTCTTGCAGGATTCCCTGTGCTTTTCGTCTATTACTACTTAGGGCCAACACATGTAGACATGTATACAAATGAAAAAAGAAATATCTAGCTGAACTTTTCTTTTACAAAGATAAAGGATAAAGCCAGTCTATATTTTGTGTGAACTGATCTGTTCATCACTGTTTATGAATGCATTAATATTTTCATGTTAGCTGTGACCATCTGTGTGTCTGCTGACTGGCTGCTTCTTTCTTCTTTGTATGACTGCTGAAAATGTATAGCAAAAACTGTAATTTTACATTCAGATGGTTAAGGTAGACAATTTTGTCTGGAGAAGCACAGTATTCCTGGGATGCCTCCTTCATATTGTGAACCAGGCATGGAGTTCTATATTCCATCGTCCATTCTAGATACTACAATTGCACACTGGAAAGTCTAGTTTTCCATTTGTGAAGCAAGTATCCACATCTGCCATAACTGGCTATAAAGGGTTGCCCATAAGCATCATGGGAGATCAAAGTCAGGGATCTTCTGAGTTGGGTCCTTTATGAGATGCTCATTTGTAACTTCTTGTAAACTTCATTCAGCTTTCCAACCTAAATCAGGGTCGAAGTGGCGCTGCGGAAGGTTAAATACATGGGTCCAAAAGGGCTTATGTGACTTGAACCAGTGTTGAGGGACATTATGAACATCCTGTTGGATTGGGAAATGTTTATTTGTCATTATCCTCTGGAATGCTCCACATGTTGACATCTCTTATAGGGACTGGCAGAAGGCAACAGCTGATGTGATCACAAACAAATTTCACATGGCTGCTCATAGGCAAAGATGGACCAGTAGTACAAAATATTTGCTCAGATCTTCAAAGGAATTCCTTAGGCCAGTGGTTCTCACCCATTTGGGGTCACAACACAGTTGGTAGCTTGTCATGACCCTACAGGACACACCAACTCACTACCTCCAGGCTGAATCCAGCCATCTCCCTGGCTTTCCACAACACACTGCAGTATGGTGGCATGGTAAAGTGTCCTAACACAGTGGTTGAGAACCACTGCCTTAGGCTGTGGCCAGGACCTAATTAAGGGTTAGGCACTTGAAGTTCACACCTTAGCATCCATTTCCTAGAATCACAGTTACATCAGCATCTCAGCTTTCATTAAAAACTGAGTTAGGTCAGTAAACTGAGTCTGCAAATAGCCTTAAACAGTCATTGAAATGGAAGAACAGCCTGTGAATATCAATAGGTTGTTAACACCAAATCCCACTGCACTAGGGACCCTGCCATCCTGCATTAGTGGCAGAGGCGTTGCTGGTGCTGGGCACACTGGGGCACGTGCCCCAAACCCCAGCACCAGTGCCCTGGATCTCCGGCCCGATTGGGCCAGAGATCCAGGGCCCAGCTGCCTGCGGCCTCAGCAGCCCCATCCTCAGCCGAGGATCCGGGGCCTGGCCCCCAGTGGCCGTGGCGGTCCCGTCCCCAGCTGGGGATCTGGGGCCTGGCCCCCAGAGGCCGTGGCAGCCCCGTCCCCGGCTGGGGATGCAGGGCCTAGCTGCCTGAGGTGGCGCCTGTCCCTGTCCCTGGGCCCATGTCCTTGGTCCCTCCCCCGGCCAGCGACACCCCTGATTAGTGGAATCCGTGTGTGGCAGTATGAAAGAAAAATGCTGAAAGGCCTCACCAACTCACCTGAGCAGATACATCTCAGCTGCTGGGGTAAATACTGAGGGACTCCTCCCTTGCTGCCATTTGTGGAGGAATAAAGGAACCTACAAAGCCACCCCAAGAAGTACTGAGGCATAGGTACTGAAACTAGGGGTGTGGCAACACCCTCTAGCTTGAAGAGGTTTCCGTCATATACAAGATTTAAAGTTTGGTTCAATGGCTCTCACCATCATCACTAAGCAATTTGTCCTAGCAGTTCTGTACTGGGGCCACAGGAGCAAGTTTCTGTGTTGTGATTAATATGACACTGTTTCGGTGTTATGATTAATTGGGGCCCTGAATTCAGCCCTTATGATCACCCCTTATTCACTGTTTAAGTGAAGAGATAGGATCAGCTGGAAAAATTTAAATCTGAAATCTGTCAAAGTTCCTGGTTGTTTAAATCTGGGGCTTGGTGTATGACTAGGGTTTCCAAAATTTATATAGGCACCTGTTATCCTCCACCCCATTCCATTTGACACTTGCTGTCTGGTCTTGTGGCCCATTCTCAAATAAGAGTTAATCACAAAATAAAATTCAGAATTAGATCTTAAAACTTCCCAAAGTTTGAGTGAATTTGGATCTACATTTGTTTGGGAGCACCTCTTCCACTGAAGCATCCATCTGTTCCCAGCTAAAGTCATTTAAAAACAAAATGAACAGGCTGCTTTTTAAAATCCATTGACACTTCGTTTCAAGTCTGTGTAACTGAGAAGATGTTGAACTACTTAGATGATGAAGTGAAGTCTCTACAGAGGAATTTTATCTTTACCAGAAGATTCTGATTCACGGATCTGAAACCATGCACAACCCAGCTGCTCAGGATATAGACCTATGGAAATCTGCTGTTGCTGCCTGAGTGCTTAATCTACTTGAGATAGTGCTAACATCAATCAAAGGAGGAGTAACAAACTTCACAACTCTGAAATTAGACTCAGCACACACAGATGTATTTACTTAAAAAAGAGATGCTTTTCTGACGGAAATACATGAAAGATATTGAAGTTAGGATTTAAAGAGTCAGAAAAAGGTTTAAGCCCAAGATTGAGATTTTTATTATCTTTTAAAACCTGGTTTCACAAAATCTGAATAGAAATTTTTCATTGAAAGTTTACATTCCAATTTCAGGGAAAAATGGGGATTTCACTTGAATTTAAACCTGTTTGGGAGGGGGGAGAACAGCAAAATTGTATTGGTCCAGAAGAATCAGAATATGAAACTGTGAAGAGAAAGTGAAGCCAGCTACCTTAATCATACAGTCCACGATGAGGGCCCAATTTCTTAAAGTTCTGAGTGATTCCTAAGAATACCTCAGCTCCCTCAGTTGATAGGTTTGTCTACCACTATAATCAGTAAAGCAACTGCTCATATTTTCTTTATATTAAAATATCATTTTTTGAAAATGAATATTTCAAAAGCCTTTGTTTTAAATTAAAAATGTCTTTTTCCCTCCAGAAACACACACCATCCTTTGTTTTTCAGCTTCTCCTTTTTTCTGCCTTTTCTTCCTCTGCTTTGGTAGCAAAATGGAAAGAGGCAAAGTAATGGGGGAGGAAACCGCCAAAATTTTTGATAAGATTTTGAAAAAAATAATGAGAATTTTTTCCCCAAATCAGTTATTTTTGAAAATTCTACTCCTCTTTGTTAAAATCAGCTCCACTAACCTTATATATGTGTTGTCCTTACTAATTCCCATTCTCTTTTTCCTCATTCCCAGAGTGTGTGGGGTATCAAACTCATCAATTTGGGGAGCCACACCGGAAGGCAGGATGCCTGTCACAGGCCAGGTGGCCACATGGGTTCTGCAACCTTTTCCCCCTCCCCTTTCCTGATCCTGCCCATGGGCCATGAGTTTGACACCCCTGCATGCTCTTCCTGACTTAATTCCCTTCTACCACTTAGTACAATTAGCTGGCTGCCATGCTCTGGGATTGGGCCAAGATCCTTAAAGGCATTTCAACACCCAACTCCCAGTGGAAACAGTGGGAGTCAAGCACCTAAATATTTTGAAGGATCTGGATATTGGTGACTCAGGTACTACACTACTCCCATTTACCCTTTAAATACCAAAATATCCCTTCCCTTTTAGTGATATTCTCAACTTGATACTTCAGCAGGTTTGGCATTCTTTTCTACAGCTGACAACAGTTGCAGTATTCTAATCTTATTCTGTAGTTCTTTCCATTTTTCTTGCCTCAGAATATATTATGTTCCTTTTATTCAGTAGGGATGCTACAGAAATTGTGAGGTTCAAAGACAGTAGCAAGCTGACCACGAAGCCCGCTAAGATCCCATGTAACTATCAAGAAAAATAGGAAGCCCTGTCAGAAGAAAAATGTAGTTTGTATTGAGTATGGAGTTACCTCTCCAAACTTTAAAAAGAGGGTCAAAGTTAAAATGGTTTTTGTGCCCCCCCCCCAGCTGCAGACTACTTTCGCCTTGGGTATGAAGTTGGACATCTGTTTTCTGTACTTGCAGATGCTTTTATTTTTGCATATATGTTTTATTCTTTGGGATTGATAAACTGGATTGAGTTCAGTGTTGAAGTTTTGAATATTTTAGTAAGGAAATAATCCCAAGAGAAGTGATTTCTCTTCAGAAAATATTCCAGCATATTCATCTCACTCCTGCATTGGAATTAGGCCAATGGCTATCAGTGCGGAGGCTCATAGCTCATGAAGATGTTCTGATAGCTTTTGTGAAAGGTAATAATCAGGCTGAAAGTTCAAGTAGGTTCAGGTAGGTACCCAAGTATTTCTCATTATAGAAGGTTAGAACAAATCAAAGTGTTTTCCCTTAATTTTGGCATCTAAATGCCAGCACAGATTTCATAATCCTTGCTTGAGACTGTGTCCCTAAAGCAGCTTCATGGAGTTGGCCTTGTCTTCTGTTTTTTAATTGAATATATAAAAGGTTTACTGCTACAAGAACAGGGATGGTAATCAGTTTAAATTACAGTGTTAGAACATACATTCACTTGCAGAGCCTGAAAAAAAAGCTGCCCTCAAGTGCTGGAGGGAACCCAAGTGAAGGATTTACAAAATGTTACAGAAAAATCTAAAATAATCTTCAGACTTTATGAATCATTCCTTAAAATACATCTGAATGCAACGTGTTGTTCAGCCACAAAGACAAGTCTCCAGCAAATATGTGATTTCACTAATTTTGGAGATGCTGTTAGACATTTTAAGTGAGTGATTTAGATTTGGTTTTGGCAGACACAGTACAAAGAAAACTAGCCTTTTACCAACATTGCAAATTGTAAGGTATTACAAAAACACTTCTTTAGTGACTAAGAAAGTATATGTTGAAACAAACAAACAACAAACCACCCTCCATCAGTTTTAAAAGGTTCTTATGAAACTCTTGTATGGCATTTCATTGAAAAGGATAATCATTTCAGAAGTTTCTGGATCATTCTGTAGAATTTATAAGAGAATTCTATAGGATAATTAAAAAAAAAACCATATTCTAGGTTGTTTGCATGTTGTAACTATGTTAAACCCAGGATATTAGAGAAACAAGGTATGTGAGGAAATACCTTGTACTTAATCAACTTCCACAGGTGAAAGAGCCAAGCTTTCAAGCTACACAGAACTCTTCTTCAGGTTTAGGAAAGGTACTAAGTGGAGTAGTCTATAGACTCTACATTACAGTTTTGTCACCAAACACCAGTTGGGTTTGTGGGTAGATGAGGCTATGGGAGAACTCTAAGGAACTCAATCCCGTTTTCCCTATGGCAGGCATGAAGATACTGGGGGTGCTGCTGACTGGGGGGATGAGAAGGGAGAGACCCTTGACATGCAGTGCAGTGTGGTGCAGTGCAGAGCCAGGGAAGGAGGCAGGGACTGATGTCAGGGTGTTCCCCATACTCATCCGTGTACAGGTCTCTGCTGAACTGGGGTGGGGGATATGGAGGGACACCAGCTGTTTGTGCACCAGCTTCTGCCTCAGAATTGGTTACTTCTGGCTTTTGTCTGAATTGAATGACATGTGGATGCTCACTGTACTCCAACACACACCATTTCTTTCTCACACACACAAACTCACTCAATGTCACATAGTCTCTCCCAGACCCACACTCACACACTTCCATGAGCTTCTTGTGTTTATATTCAGCAACGTCAGCTTGGTTGGCAGGGCAATTTAAAAGCAGCTCTCAGTCTAGTAGGAAGCCCACAGAACAGTGGGATTCAGGAACCATCATGTGATGCTGTGCCTGTCACATGAGACATTGCAAGCCCTTCCCAAATCATCCTGTGAGCAATTGCACATTAGCTAGTTACCCACAGTGCACAGGTCACAGTGGCACTCCCAGAACTGGTAGTGTGAATGCACTCCACTGACACAAGGAGCATAGCAAGGACATGAAACAGTGGTTTAATTACAGCAGTAGCTGTACACCATCATAACTTGTGTCAACACAACTTTATAGCATAGACAAGGCCAGAGTGTTACAGCTAAATAAGGCCTTGTCTGCGCTAGCCGTTATGCCAGCAATTCCTGCTTAAAGGTAAGAAAAAAAAATACCCTGCTAAGAAACATAAGATTTGCTAGCATCAATGCTTGTGTGGACAGTGCTATGTTGACAGGAGATGCTCTCTAGAATGACATAGTTACCGTTGCTCATTTAGGTGGCTTTATTATGTCAGTAGGAGAGTTCCCTTGACATTACATGGCTACACAAGTCCTTATGCTGGCAAAAACCTATGCTGGCAAAAACCTATGTTGCACTATGGGATTTTTTTTCCCCCACACCTGAGTGACAAAAGGTTTTGCAGCATAAATGCTACCGTAGACAAGGCCTAAGAGAGGGAAAAGATTGTTTAGGATAGGTAGTTAGCACACATTATATAAGACCATTCAAGGGGAAGTGACCAGTTAACATCTCTTCACTTATAGGAGGAATGGGAGGAGGAGTATGCTGAGGGTACAGATTGTTGTAACAATAAAGACACTGGATTTATGGCTTAAGATCACAATTTTTAGTGGCTAGCAAAGGTATGAATACAAGCTCCCAGGCTCGTCTATTGAAGGTGTCATGCAAATTTCCTTTGGCAATGAGGCTTAAGGTGTCAGATATGGAGTTATCCTTTTGTGATTAGTGTTCTCCATAGGTAATATGGTGTTTTTGCCTTATAGTTTTTCTGTGTGAGCTCATTCAAGCACATGGTGATTGTCTCATTTCACAAAGTTTTTGCTGGGAAATTGAATATATTGGATAAGGTACACTACATGTTGTGATAGGCATGCCTAAGACCCAGACATCATGAAAGGAGTTTTAGAGGGGAGTCTTGACCTATCTTATTTTGAACTTTTAAAATAATTTCTATAGCATCTTGTTTAACTTCCTTATAACTTGATTGATTTCATTCCTTTAAATGGCTCTAAGACTTTTCCAGAAGTAGCATTTTAGCTAGGTGATCTCCACTTCATTTAGCAGTGGAGGTGTGAGTTCTAGGTGCCTCAAATGCTGAGACTTTTTAATGCATAAGAATTAAAAAGTCTTGTCTAGTCAGGGGTGGACTAAAATTGGTCATCTTGCTTGAGCCCTTTTATTTATTTTAACACTTGTCCTCCCCTTCCACACTTTATCAATGACTCATTTGGACTTTTCTGTTGTGAAAAATAGAAAAGGATCCTGTTTAATTAAATTAAAAGCTTACCCCTTAATGTTTCCTAGCAGCAAGATTCACAATACTGTCTAAATCCATGTTTTCCCACACAAAAACTGAGCAAAGGGGCTGTGTGCAGAGACTGTATAGGGAGTGTGAGGTAGAATCCCGCTTTCCACTCTCTCTCCATAGCTTGAGAAATGGAGAAGGCTGCAAAGCACAGACTGCTGGCTGTAGCTGGATTCAGAGCATGCTGTTTACATAGACAGGTATGGCTCACAGTTCTAAGGGACACAAAACCTCTTTACAATGTCTCATCACCAGCATCCTCTTCAGGCTGCTCTGTGCAAGTGTGAGGCAGAGCCTTACAATATGGTATGGAGTGGGGTTCCCATGTTTTGCATCCTCTCTTCATGGAGCTTCTGCTGATATTCAAGCCCTGCACATCTATCTGAAGTGGAACAGGATTCATCCTAATGGCGGCAAGACATTATTTATGATTAGGAGTGACTCTTTATATTAGGTGGGGATGGCCTTTTTGTTACAGCCTCAGTCAAACTCTTTCTTGAACCTACCCAGAGTGTGTTGAGGAAATCAAAGCATTGAGAAAAGTGGGCTTCAATTCTGCTGGTCATTTGCAGTACACAATTTCTAGAACACAACAAGTAATATTATTTTCCTCTGCTTCAGTAGGCTTTTTTTTTTTTTTTTTACACAAGCCTTCTGCTAGGGAACAGCACTAATATTAACATGCACAGCCCTGATGATTTCATTAAATGATTTTCTTTGGCTTCATACATAATCACATCATTGAAAAATAATGAATAGTCATTTATGTCTTTTCAATTAGTCATGTACACTCATAATGGCTGAGTATCAGTTTAACCCTTACAACATCCACGTCCTAGAGATAGGGAAGGCAGCGTGGTAGGAGATAGCTTTGGAGAAGGCAGCAAGCCGGCTACTGAGGCAGCTCTCCTGGGGACCTGACTTCATATACTAACCTTTAATCAAGGTTATTAGCCTTCACTGTTTATCTGTCTATCATTAGATGGAAATTTGGGTTTCATTCTGATTTTTGATAATAGTTTATTGCTCTCAGGATTCGTTATGTTCAGCTACTTTTAGGGGCTGGAGAGTATAAGATTTATATACATACATACAGCATTTTCACAGAACCCTGTAAAGATTTGCTTATACTGTGTTAGATGCAGTATTATTGTTTCTGGATAGTAAAAGCATTACGCAGTACAAAGAATAGAGCAATCCTTTGGTGGCATTATGGAAATGAGTTTAATCAATTCAGTCTCTGTACTGATCTTTTGAAACCACCCATAAATAGTTTAAAGAAAAGAAGAAGAGCTAGGGAAAAATGTTCCTCATCCTGTAACTGGAATTTAGAGCTTGGATGATGCCTTCAATGAAAGTGTGAATGGGAATAGAAAACAGTCTACTGAAGCTGTATTTACAGTAGGTAAAAACTTTTTTTCAGTGAGTTATCTATATTTTGTTGCCATGAGTTTGATGAGGTAGCCATCTCAAAATCCTAGTGTGGACAAGGCAAGTGGTGGTTTCACCTTGATTTAGCTGACTGAGGTAAAGGTTAGCCTCTGATCAGCCACATCTAGGTAGAACTACCACTGCATCAAAGCTGCCTTGCATGCCCTACTATTTTACAAGATAGTTCTCTCATGTTAGCTACATAAATTATTGTAAAGGACATGCTTTCATGCCCAGTGAAGACAAGTGCTTAGTTTCAAAGAGCAGCCACGAAACTCTCAACTGTGTTAATTAATCACAGAAATAAGTCCTGCACCACCCTTTGAAAAGTTGAGGGTCAGGGCCACAGAATGTTACCAATAACTAGCATTCTTTATCAGCAGAACTCGGTTTTTACAATTCCATGTCAAAGCAATAGTGGGTGAGGTGGGAGATTAATAAAACCTTTGTTCTATGCAAGTAAACTGTACATCAAAGGCAGCATATATTTTCTGGGTATAATACTCCCCTGACAATGCCAGTTTTAAAGCCTGTTGGCAAAATGTGTCCTGTTTGTGCCTTCTGAAGCCAGGAGCTGTTGAAAATCTTTTCTGAATTTTTCTTAAAACCCTGGTGCAGTGATAGTCTAGTAGCAGTCACAAGAATAACTGAAATTTTCATGTGTCATGTGCACTTTGCTAGGGTCAATGGAGAATTTACCAAAAATGTACAGGGTTGATTGGATTTTTTATTCATAAAGCACAAGGTAATGAAAATCATGTGAGTCAAAAATGGGTTGATAGTGCTATAAAATTTCATGGTTACTTGGTTAACCCCTGATTTAGATTGGCACCTTTTGGCCTTTGAGTCAGTATTAAAGAGCTTTCAGCCTTTATACTCTGTATGGAAGATATTAAAAAAAAATGCTTGCAACTGATTTAGAGAGTTTGTCTCATAGTATAGTTTAGTAACTTCTGCAAGCTGTAGGAAAATTTAAAAATTCTCCTAGGTAAAATAGCCTCACAGTGCTAAAGTGATGTTCTCAGAGACAAAATATACCATATGAGGGCCCATATGTTACAAAACCTGCCTGGATCTTGAAACTGAAGGTACTTTTTTTCTGTAGAACTTGAAATTAAAAGTTAAATCAACCAAAGCGTGCTCTCCTCCACCTTGGATAACACTGGTTTTGAGCTGTTTTATAATTTGCTGTCTGCTACACCAGATTCAACACTTGTCTTCCAATGGCTACTGCTTGAGGGCTTGGAATACTCCTGATATTTACAGGCAGGAACCTCTAAGCTCCAGTAGATGACTTATGAATAATTAAACACAAACATCTGCTCCCTTTTGTCAGATAGAGGTAGGCAGCATACTCTCAAAACATTTGCTGATCTGTCTTATCACGCTGACTTCACTTCTACAAGATACAGGTTTCAGGTGAAAGACTGGGGACTAGTTGTAGTTTGCTCTTGGGAAATGGCAAAATCATTCCTCTTATGCCTGCCAAGGCCCAAACGTGGAACACAATGGACAAAGATCCAAAATGAGGGACAATTATTCATGTGGAAACTTACTGCCTTCAGTGTAAATAAAACTTTCTATACCTCAGTTTTATGATTCCTTCTTCCTGTTGTAAATTTTTAACAGTCAAAGTGAGGACACAATGTGTGTGAAAAGTAGGTAACTGACTAAAATGAGTGATGCTTCTCTACATAAGGAGCATTTGAAAGATATCATTGTAAATGGTTTTGTGGTGAGCATAATCTTTTAAATCAGTAATTAAACACCTGATCTATATAAGCAAGGAAAGAGCAGTAGTATAAATTTCAAAAGGGAACAGTGATTTTGGGGACTTAGCTTATAACACCTTAGGGCTGAACTGTCAAAAGGTAAGTGCTCAGCAGGTTCTGAAAACTGAGATACCCAAGATCAGTTGAGTCCCCTTTGAAAATTTAGGTCATGCATTTTTATTCCAGAAAGACCCTGTGATTGAAAAGTGAGCTGAATCAGCAACTTAGTCATACTTTATAATAAGCCATAGTTTTAAAAAGTGTGTATGTGGGGGGAAATGTAGCTACACAAAGTAGAAAGAAAATTGTTAAGTCACCAAAAGAAGAGTAGTCTGATATAAGAGTTATTCAAAAGAATTTGTGGAGTTAGTTTGAAATATTTGTCAAACTCAACATGACAGAGTCCAGGGCACTCCAAACCTCACAATGACCAGCACTGTCCTCTATGCACTCCCTCTCCGTGGCCCCACAAAGTCGTGGGACTTCCTCATCAACCTCCTCCTGGCTTACGCAAAAGTCGCCATCTATAAGACCAGGGAAAGGAGGTTGGCTGAGGGAGGGGCCTGTGACTGCGGGACCTATTTCCGTTCCCCTGTTTGTGCACGTCTCTGGACAGAGTTCCTCTGGGCGGCGTCTGCTGGCTCTCTCGATACCTTCCAGGACCAGTGGGCGCTGTCCAGGTTTCTCTGCTCAGTGTCCCCTTCTGAAGCCCTAGTTTTGAACCTGTGACCCTCACACCGGTCCCTGTTATTTCTTTAGTTGTCCCCTGTAATCAGTAAAAGAACTGTGTAGTGTCACCTCCCCTTAGGCTGGGGGAGGGGTTTTAGAAGTGAGCAGGCTTGTGCCCGCTCACCCCACCTGGTTCTTCAAAAGGACCAGCACTATGCAAGAATCTGCATGCTTTGGTGTTGTGAGTACATTGACTGTATTACAGTAGCATGCACACTGTTCAGTACAGCATGTAAGCTCGTTTCTCTGGGAGCATGTCTATGCTGCTGTGGTAGCAGGCATTAATGTGATGACATTGAACGAGCAGTTCTGGGTAGATCTGCTTAGCTGATGGGAGTGTGCTCTTCCATTGATTGAATTAGTCCACCTTCTCGAAAGGTAGAAGACAGTATTGATGGGAAACACTCCCGTAGCCTAACGCAGACACTGTGCCGCATACATGCAAGTATGTCTATATGAGATATGCTAATTATATTACTTAACCAATGCATCTCACATCAACCCACTGTAGCAGTGTAGACCAGGCCTAGGACAGAGAAAGTGGAAGAATTGGTAAAGGACTTACCTGAAAGGGTCAATTGCATGTAGGAAGCCAGCTGGGGAGGCAGCCAATTGATTACATTTAGAGTTTTTAATGTTTGGCTATAACCAAACAATATGGAGAACCCACCAGTTTAAGCATTTCTGACTATTGTTGGTTAAAGCCAGAAGTTTACTTTTAGAAATTACAGCATCTTCTTTGGACACTGTTACATCTAAGATTTTTTGCTGTCAGTTCCTTATAATGATGTCCTGTGGAGACCAGCAATTCAAGAAGAAAATGATTGCTGAACTTTCTCTGGACAATTCAATGGTAAGTTAATTGCGATTGGTAAGGGAACCACAAACAGTGACCAGAATTAGAATATTGCTAGTGAGGATCTGTACTCTTTCTGTATCAAACGTCAATGTAGACTGACCATTTCCCAAAATTAAAGTGTTGTGCCCAGGAAAATGAGGGCAAAGGATGTTTAAGGACTCACTTCAAATGTATGTTTTCATCTGCCATAACAACTTGAATCATAGCAAATGACAGATATTGCTGAGACACACTATTAATTTCTGACTTTTAAAACATTTAAGTAGTGTTAAAATAATCTAAACCAGTTGCTTAACAAAATGAATTCATGTGGATCATTGCAACAAAACTGATTGTAGAAATGAAATTAAATTAATGATGGTTAATGTCTAATAGCCCTAACTGAAAAAAAAAATGAAAAAGCTATGTTGTATGAGACAATGAAGTGTACTGCAGAAATATTAGAATAAATGCCAAAATCTGAAAGTCAAATGTATACTGAAACTCAGCAAAATCCCATTTTTAAAATACTGAAATCAGCTAGGACAGTAGGATACTCCTGTAAAGCTGAGGTATGTTCTTCTGCGTAGAGTAACAATTCACTTTTTCGTAGAGTCACTTATCCAACAGTATCATCAACTGCCCCTACTGGAACTGGGGAATTACAGCCTCCTTTTAGCACTACTGACATACAGCAATGCTTCGCTTCATTACTACTTCTCTTGTCAGCTTAACAAAGTAATCAGAGAGGCCACAAGGACTTCATTAAAAAAACATGGTCACCTTTGGACTCAGAAGCAGCAGCACACAATCCTATATGAAAGGTAGAGTGCTCACTACCTATACCAGCATTCACTCTATGGGAGCAATCTCATGTTTGCACTGACAGATGCCATTTGGAATTACTGATTATTTGGATGTGATATTTTTGGAAAGTATGACAGATTGACCTATGTAATTCATTATTCACAGATCTTTAAGTGATCTCTTCTTGGCTTCAGTTTAATGCAATCAGTTACATGACTGCTAATTTACTTGTGTGTTATAGGACTGGCCATTAATTTAGGTACTTTCCAATAAATACTATTCAAAACAACATTTGTTCCATAATTTTCTGTGTTACTCCCCTAGGATTTTACAGGAAAAACCCGATGTTTAGCCCCTATTCTTGATTAGGTCTGCCTTCTGGGTACAAATACATATCAGTCTGCCTACTTTCTGTGTTTCTCTAACACCACCTGGTATAGATATAGAAGAGCCAGGTAAAGTTTCATGGCAGCAGGTGCTGACCTAATACTATAAAATTCTGGATTTCTCAGCAGTGTTGTTAATGGGCTACTGATGGGCTCCCCTTCATAGATCTTCTGCTGTTGGAGAATATGGAAAAACCATTACATTAATTTTTCCTTGTTAGATTTGCCATTTGAGGCAAAATAATCATGGAATTTATTTGTCCTTGTCCTCATCTTACTATAGTCTCTTGCCTGAAGATATCTTTCCAGACAAGTCTTGCTGCTGGACAAAAAATGACTGGTTTCCCTTGCTATGGAATTCGAGTACATTAAAAGCTCTGCCAATTCCACCATTCCTCCACAATAACATTGTCTTGTACCACACATACATCATTAACATCTAGTCAAAGTCACTGTGTTATACCAGAGAAGAGAAATTTTACATTAACAGAATCACATGGACCTGAAGTTCTCAGCCCTAATAATTGTGTATTAGTCCATGTTTCTTCACACAGCAAATGTCTGATATTTGATTTCAGACACTATATTACTTTGAATTGAAAAAGAAAAAAAAACAGTATAATCAGGTCTTTCAGTTTTAAAATAACAGTTTCAAAACCAGACTGAGTTGTGTTTAGAAAGAATTCACACAGAAAAATCTCCTACCACCTGGTGTCACTCTTAACCCATGTTTGGGTCAACTCAGAACAGTTTCTATGATAGCAGAAAATATGTCCTTATCAAGAAAACTGTCAAGTTGGGAGGATTTCACCAGCATAATTTTCAAAACAAAAAGTCAGATGTTCTAGGATTCAAATAGACTGACCTAGTCATTCTCCAGAGGATAGATGTATAGAGATCTATTTTGTAAAGTCCATGCAGCCTCAGAGATAAATACAACTTCCATTTATAATTTCTCACACGGTAGTTTGCAGAACTTCATCCATTAACCACAAGATTTGTTCCTGTCTCATCTGATTCTTAACATCTATTGTAAGTAGAAGCCCTCAGCAGCTAACTTAGTGTATTCTACAAAAGTAAATTAATTCATTGAAAATTCTGCCACGTAAAATCTGAGCCAGTGAGTCACATTGCTGAATGGCTATGCATTATTCATTTTTTTTTAATAAAAAAAGTCTCAAAATTTCAGCCTGTCAGAAATCAGCTGATTTGACAAGAGGAATGTATATCTTACCTGTGAAATTCATTTCCTTAAAGTTAATCTGAATCTCCTCACTTATTTATCACTCAAACAGGCATCTTTTAAAATAGCCTCATTTATGAATGAACATGTTAGTATTACTAGTCCACTCACTAATGGGTGGTCTGGAACTGTGGTCTCTGGCTGTTGGCAGTACTCTCGGTGCTGAATGCTTGTAAAGCAGTACCAAAACATGCAGAAATAACAATTACATAAATCTTTTCTATTTTTTCATTATCACATTCCTTAATGGATTCTTGCCCTTTTCCCAAAATCATTTCAATAGTCTCTATTTTCCTACCTGTACTGAATTCCTAAACAATATAGCTGAACTTTCAGTGGCTACTAGTATTCTTGAAGCTCCTCAGCATGGAAAACACCTAAGTGATTTGCCCAAGGTCACACAAGACTCATATGGCTGAGTCAGAAAGTGTGTTGAAGTCTCTTGAGTCAAGTCAAGTAGCTCCCTTTCCACTATATCTTCCTTCCTTGCCTCCCTGGCTACCTTATTTGCCTGTGTTGTCCTTCAAACCTGGGGTCTAGCATTAACTAGTGTAAATGTAGCATTATTTTGGTGAAGTCAGCTGGCAGCACAGACTTTCACAGGAATTTGTACAGGACTAAGTGAAGAATAATACTGCAGAGAGCAACCATTCCCTAAGATTGCTTTCTTTTCCCATGGAGATCATTGATTTGATCCCTACCCCCCCCCAATGGAATTTGTATTGACACTTTCCCTTCCATACTCATTAGTAGAAGTGTACTGATATTTGCTACTTGATTTATGGAGGAGGAATGGAAGAGGAATGGCTTGAATGTGGTTCTATAAAACAAACTCTTTAGCATTCTGAGTCTCTAGCAAGCAAACTAAGTGCTCGAACAGCAAGCGGCAGAGTGCTGCTAGGTTTTTAATGAGCTAAGCTTAAGACAGTAGCAGCATTTACGTGAGTGTTAAAGATCCATGTCTATTTGTATTAGAACGACAACCTCTATAAGAAGCAAACCTGCAGCTTATTTGTGTAAACTCCGAGAGCACAGCGCATCTGTGAAAGAACTGCCCATCTTGATACTGCCATCAGCAGGTATGCTAATTAAATGTGGAAAAGTGACTCTAGGTTTCTCGCCCAGGTGGCTCAGTCATAAAAACCACACAGACAAAAACTGATTTGCACCGAGCAGCCCATCTACCACAGCTTACTAACACAACCATGACAAATATAATCAATTTCTTGACAACCCAGCTACTGCCACTTCAAACTAATCATTAATTCACTCTGAAAACAGCTACATGAACTAGAAGAAAACTAATAAAACTACATTAATGGGTTGAATCAGACCCTCCCACGGAAAACAAAAGAAATCCCAGGGGAAAAAAATCTCTTATTGGATTGCTGCACAGAATCTTTGACTGACAATTCCTTCCTGATTGTCCTACCAAGAGGGAGGGGTTTACCTCACTCCCTGTAGAACAGGCAATAGGGCCATAAAACTCCATAGATCTCCTGGGACTCAAAAGAAGAGTTCCCAGAGGTCCAAGGCTATCCAGTTTCATGGCTCCCCTACCCCACCCTGGTGGCACCCAGCCTGGGGGTGGGGATGTATTCAGGTGCACTGGTGCTTCACTGGGGGTGCTGAGGCCCACAGACCCACCAGCCACAAGGCAGGGGCCCACAGACAGGGCAGCCATAAGGGTAGGGCAGTGCTAGGGCCCAGTGGATAAGCCCACCTCATGTGTGACATGGCACAGGTGGCAGGTGCCAGTGCCCAATTTGTTTTTCCAGGGCTGAAGGCGGTGGGGCCCTCTTGAGCTTGGGATGCAGCCCCTAAAGCCTCTTAGTTAATTTGGCTTTGCCCACCAGACACTTGTACCTGACAGAGGTTCTACCGTTACAAATCAAGGCTCTCAATCTGCAGTGATTTTCATGCAGGCAAAGGGATCTGTCTGTGCAAAGCTCTTTGCACATAGAAAGGTCAGTAGCTGTCTGAACTTTCCCTGTGGTGGTCCACATGTCAAATGTAGAACTCACTTCTTGTCAACAGTCAGCACATCTGCCTCAGCCATACCATTTTAAACACATGTTTAAAAGCATTCTTTTAAAAATTCTTTAGGTCAGACACTTTGCTATAGGTTACTGTAGAAAAGTAAGCTCACCATTGGTGTGCCTCCTCATTGGCAAGACATGACATAGTGGGCATGTCTCATCTGTAGGGGAGTCCGCCTGTTACCAGCCACTTTAGTCCAGCAGTAGTCTGCTTCTTCTCATGACTCAGACCTCCAACCTACAGTACCAGAAAAAGTCCAATAAACAAAAGTCCTGGAGCCCCACAGACTCACTAGCCCTTCTACTTCTTGTCACTTGGTCTTCACACCACCCTTCTTGGTAAGCTTTAAAAAAACCCAAAACCCCTAGTTCCTCTGCGTTCCAAACAGGGGTGTCGCTGGTGCTGGGCACCCGGGGTATGTGCCTCGAATCCCAGCGCCAGTGCCCCGGGTCTGGCCGGCCCGCCCCCGGTCTCCAGCCTGATTGGGCCGGAGATCCGGGGCCCAGCTGCCCGTGGCAGCCCCATCCCCAGCTGGGGATCTGGGGCTCAACCGCGCAGGCCGCTCCTAGCCCCATCCCCAGCCGGGTATCCGGGGCCCAGCCACCTGCGGCTGCAGCAGCCCCGTCCTCAGCTGGGGATGTGGGGCCCAGCTGCCTGCAGCGGCATACTGTGGCTTCCGGCCCTGCTCCGGCCCGGGGCATGGCCTGCGGTCAGGAGTGGGGCCTGTGGTCAGGGGGCGGGGCCTGGGGCTGTGCCCCTGATCCCTCCCCAGTGCAGCGACACCCCTGGTTCCAAACCAGTTACCCTGTAGTAAGCAAAAAAGGTCTGCCTATTCAGAAGCCATTCCCCTCCCCTTTCAATCTTCCTGTCTGGGCTTCTTCCTACTTCAGCTTGTCTGCAGGGTTTCTCCACAGCTTCATCCCTGGGCCCACTATGTACCTATATTCTTGTGTGGCTCTATGACATCTCTGTCTTCTGAGGTACTACAGCTGCTCAAGGTTCATCCTTCTTCCAAAGCAAGGGCTCACAGAGTTCTCTCTTGAAGCAATCCTTAATAAGTGTTACCTGGAAATATACACTAAAATCACTTTCGCACCCCTTATGCAAGAACATTTATCCCTTTTAAATTTCTCCTATGCTTTATTCCTTAGTTGAATACTGACTCCTAGAGCTACTTCTGCTATAGTCTTGCTTCTAAGGCTATGTCTACATTGATGGCAGCAATTTCACCACCGTCAGTTTGCCCTTCCAGGAGCAGTTCATGGTGAATATGAACTTGCCGTACTGCTCCCGGAAGTCAGTCCCAGAAGTCCTGAGGGGGAGGGGGCATAGCAGAAGGCCAACCGCAAGGGACTTGCGGGGTCAGCTTTTCCCTAATGGGCAGTGGCACCTTTACAAGTCGCTGATAGTTATGCAAGGAATTTTGCATTCCTTGTGTAACTAGCAGTCAACTGCTGCCGAATTTGCTCTAAATATAGACTAGGGCACTGGTTCCCAACCTTTTGATCTGCTGCGGCACACCGCACTGCATGGCTGCTCGTGGCTCCCAGACCCTGCCACTGTTGGCAGCCCCCCAGCCAGGGCTGGATCCTGCCGTCGCTAGCGGCCCCTGGAGCACGGTCAGGGCTATGTCCTGCTGCTGCTGCTGGTGGCAAATCAAAGGGGTTGCCATGGCACACCAGTTGGGAACCACTGAATGAGGACTAAGTTGAGAGGCCATACAGAAGCAATATCCCCTGAAACAGCCTTTTCTTTCTACAAAACACCCAGTAGGTCTTCCCCCTCAAGACAGAGACCTCCTAACCACACTCACTCTTATTGTAGACTACCCTGATCCTTTCCCTGCTGTGTTCAATACTTTCAATTAAGCCACTCAGCCATGATCAGGTGGAAGAGTAATTGCTGCATCACAGGGGAAGCTGAGATCAATTCCCCATAAAGTGCTAGGCAGCTGTGACTGTTAATTTAATTCAAATGGTAACATAGGAATTGCCACACAGGGTCAGACTCAAAATCCATCTAGTTTTGTGTACTGTCTCTGACAGTGGCCAGAATCAGATGCTTCAGAGAAAGGCACAAGAACCCCACAGCAGGCAGATGTGGGCTATTTTATCCTTAATTGAAGGTTGATACTAATCCTTTGTTGTTTAACAAATGAGTCTGGTGGCACAAGACTAACAATTTTATTTATCACATAAGCTTTTGTGGGTGTAATCCCATTTCTACAGAAGCATGAAAGGAAGCTGTAGCTTGTCAGGTGAATACATAAATGCAGAACAGAGAAGAGTAAGCCACAAAGTTAGTTCAATCTTTTTCAGGAAACCAAAAAAGTTATTTTGATTCAAACAGTGTGGAACAACAGATAAGAAGATGAGGATGTTAAAGGCAGGAGAGCACCTTTGGTAATGAGTGAGTCATCCCAAATCTCCAAACTCTCTTCTCTTCTCTTCTCTGCTCTGCATTTATTTATTCACTTGATAGGCTACAGCTTCCATTTCATGCAAGAAATTAATTTATTAGTCTTTAAAAATGCCACAGGACTCCTTGTTTGTTTTGCTGAACTAGACTAACATGGCTATGCCTCTGGACCTTATAGTTTGAGTTTGTCTTAAATACAGAAGCATGGCATTTCTCCCCCCACTTTTTAAAAAATTGTCATATAACTTTGGATATTATTTTTATTCATATAAATGAATTTAACAAAGTTTTTGGCTTCCATTATGTCTTGTGGCAATGACTTCCCCAGTCTACACATTGTGTACTATTAATCCAGTGCATCTGTTTTATTGGTGTGCTTATTTTTCGATGTATCCTTTTATTAAAGAAGTTGAAATAAAAATAAAAAAGAAAGATACAAATAGATAAAACAGAAAAGAAATAGTTTTGGAATGTTAAGTAATTCTTGATTAAAGACTAATCTATGATTCATCCTAGATATTTCTTTTCACACAGTCCTGAGAAAAGGGTGTTATGGAAACTGCCTCCACCAAGTGTAGGTCTGACAGGCATGGTGCCTCAGAGATGAGCATTATGCCCACAAAAGCTTATGTGATAGATAAATTTGTTAGTCTTTAGAAGTGCCACAGGACTACTTGTTTATTTCCCTTCCTGGTTGTCTGTTGTTTTAGGAGGAAGGTAGCAGGTTGATGTAGGTCTCTATCAAGATTGAGGTAGCACACAATGGGCAAGTTCTTTCCCTCCTCTCTTGGTATATTATTTATAATCTAAACCACAGTCTAGCTCTTCTAATTTGTTTTTTTTAATCAACTGGCTAAAGCATGTCTACAACTGTGATGCATTTAATTTCTGGGCTGCATCCTCAGCCTTTTTTAGTTGTGGTTGGTAAACCTTTTAAACGTTGTCAATTATTTTTTATTATCGTTTTGTGATTGCATAGTTCAAATCATGGGCCTCATGCTTTGTTTTCTTCAGTGAAGTTCTTTCACTGAATTGTTTCTCCATATAATACAGAAGGTTTACTTAAGAGGCAGTAAATGAAGGGTATTACTGAAGGTGTCTGCTAAAAGGAAAAATACATAATTGCTAGAAAGCCATCAACTGATGGACCACACACAATTTTTCTGAGACCAATATTTTAACATTTTACCAACCATTCTTTTTTGCTTTCAGTGTATTGACTCTAAGAATCAGCTGGCTGGAGTAGTTTATATCTGCTATTCACTGCCCCTGCATAGTCTAACTGTTTTAGCCCTGATAACATCAGCAGTGTTGGAACTGTTAATGGCTTTCTATGCTTCTACTAACCAAACATTGCCTGAGCAACTTTAAAACAAAGCAAGATACTAAGATTTATCATGTGGATGGAAGTGCAGGGAGACCTTACATATTAGAGATATTGTCAACCATCTGCAGAAGAAAGATGGATTGATAAAAGCTATTAAAAACTTGAATTAATGCATATTTTATGGACTCTAGAACATTAAGGGGAAGATTAAACTTAAAAGTGCCCATTTCAGGTTTTACACAGCACTTTATAATTTTATTTTCGTCCCTTGAAGCAACATGGGTGTAATGCCAGCAGACCAATTATGTTACAGGGATGAGCCATCTACAGCAGTTTTGCAATCAAGAAACTATTGTCTGGAAATCTTCCTGATGTTTTAAATGTAAAATTGCACAGACACCTGCTTTTTTCCTGTCACTGGAATACACTGTTTTGACATTGTGCATTTGCTCTCTGAAGTAATTCACCTCTCCTTACATTGAATGTTACCTTATCCTGGTAATGTTTTGTAAAATGGTATATCTCAAGCTCTGTGGTATCTCAAGCAAAATAATTTAACCATATAAATAACCCAAAGTCACAAGATCTGCTATTGTAGTCACACTGTAGACAAATTCAGTGAAAATGCAGTTCTTAGGGACTGAGCCAAAACCCACTGAAGTCAGTGGAAGGAGGCCCACTTTTCATCTGGCTCATACTGTATATAATTACACATGGATGAGCTTTTATCATGTAAAGGTGCTCAGAAGTTGTTACATTAGGTCACTGGCTCATTCCTGAGTCTGTGTTGCTGACCCAAATTCTGATTATAGGCAAGTCAGTTAGCCTCCCTATGTCTCAATCATTCATGACTCCTCTTCAGGCAGCCTTGTACATGTTTTTTTGGAGGGTGTAGACATTCCAGTGGCAGTTACCTTGCACCCACATGCTGTTCTCAGAGAGACCGGGATTACAGAGACAAGGGCTAAGTTTTCCTTAGTGTCACTGTTTGGTAGGTCTCAATTTAAGGTCATAGCAAAAATGTTGAATGCATCATAAAAAGCAATGTAACTGGAACTAATATTATTGGCAGATTCAGCAGAGATGTCCAGGTTGGAACAGGTATGAAAAACGAACTTCTATTTATGCTTAGTTGGCAGGACAATTGTAGGAATGTTGCTCATCTGGTACTTATTCCTTGAGTAGAGAACTCTGGTCTCTACAAATGTCAGTCTGGAACTTTTCCATTGCCACTAAAATACCAAGGGACATGTTAATTAAATTAGATTAAGGTAAACAGAATGAAATTCAATGAAGACAATAGCAAAGTACTCCACTTAGGAAAGAACAATCCATTGCACATATAGAAAATGGGCAATGAGGCTATACTAGCAAATTAGTTCGAACTAAGGAGCCTTATTTGAGCCCTGTCTACACTAGGCTTTGCCTAGTTCAAACTAAAGAAATTTTTAGTTCGAACTAGTTAGTTTGAACAGTAAGTTCAATGTAGCCATGCTAATTTGAACTAAATGAGTTTGAACTAAGTGGTTAGTTTGAACTAGCTGCGTTTTTTAGTTCAAACCAACTTTTAGTTCAAATAGCTGAGCTTTTTTAGTTTGAACTAAAAAGTTAGTTTGAACTAAAACACACAGCTAGTTCGAACTAAAAAGCCACGGTTAGTTCAAACTAATCTCAAACTGACCTGGAACTACTTAGTTCAGACTAAGCAATTCTGAACTAAGCTTTCTAATGTAAACATAGCCTAAAACAGCTGTGGCCAAACTGCGGCTCGTGAGCCACATGCGGCTCTTCCAAGAAAAATTGCAGCTCTCCGAAGAGCAGAGCAGACCAGAGAGGTGGCAGCATGGTAAGAGCCAGCAGGGAAGTGGAGGATGGTCACTGCCTGCGGGGAAAGGCAGCATGGTGAGAGCTGCAGCGTTGTGAGAGCTGGCAGGGAAAAGCAGCATGGTCAGGGACTGCAGGAAGAGGCAGCATGTTCAGAGCTGGCAGAGGAAAGCAGTGTGGTGAAAGCCCACAGAGAAGGGGGAATGGTCACTGCCGGCAGGGAAAGGCAGCCTGCTCAGAGATTGCAGGGAAGGGCAGCATGTTCAGAACCAGCGGGGAAGGGGTAGCATGGTCAAAGCCACCAGAGAAGGGCAGCATGGTCAGGGTCGGGGTGGACAGAAGTGTGGCATGGTCGGGGAGAGCAAAGAAGGAACAGCGTGGTAAGAGACTGCAGGGAAGTGGCAAAAGGGGTGGGGGAGGGAAGCGCAGCATGGTTGGAGAAGCCCCGGCATGTTTAGATTTTCTCATAGGGCCTAATGCAGCTTACTCGTTGTTAAAACAAAATCATGTTTTACAAGTCCTAAACGTGATGTTGAATACTGAGAAATGAAAATACAAAGGAGAAAAGTTTAAAACTGAATGTAGATTACTTTCAATTTTTGGCACAACTTACTGCTGTGAAGCATTATATTCCACAATGACATTCGAAACATTGTGCAATACTTAGAGATCAGCATCTGAGAGAGCTTTTACCTACTGCATTGACAGGTTACTGCCCAGATTTTAAAAAAACTTGCCACAAGCCTGCAGTGTTCTACATCTAGTTTTCATGGTAACCTTAGGTAATTATTAGAATCTGACATTAGTAGGATCAATATTTGTCCTGTTTTTACGATAAAGTTAAAGTACCCAATGAATTTTAAGCATAGTAATTTTGGAGTAGGTAAAAATATGTGGTTATATGCTTCAGTGTGGCTCTCGAAGGTTTAATAATCGCCTTGTGCAGCTCTTGAGTTCCATAAGTTTGGCCACCCCTGGCCTAAGAGATTGTCATGAGGAGGAGGGAGAAAATTTTTTCTCCTTATCTGACGATGATAGGACAAGAAACAATAAGCTTAAATTACAGCAAGGTTTAGGTTGGACATTAGGAAAAAAATTCCTAACTGTCAGGGTGATTACCCACTGGAATAAATTACCTAGGCAGGTTGTGAAATCTCCATCCCTGGAAGTTTTAAGAGAGATTAGACAAGCACCTCTCAGGAATGGTTTAAGAGGGTACTTGGTCCTGCCATGAGTGCAGGGGACTGGACCTGATGACCTATCATCGAGCCTTCCTATTTCTATGATTCTTAGACTTACACGTAATATATGGCAGATAGTGACTCCAATTTCTTTGTTTTGACTTTGAGCACAGGCTTTGGCGCTCATATGACTTTTAAGTGGTATATACTTTTGAAATTTCGTTATTCCAGTTAGTCCATTCTTGACTTGCCCTCAACTTTTAAAAAATTCACTATGGCTCATCAGATAACAGTACACTTTAGCAATATGTAAGAGAACAATGTTTTGTAATTGATTGCAGAGGTATTTTATAACCCACTGTAAAAACTAATTTAGAAGTGGACCATATTTTAAGAGGAGATGACTGAATAACAGCTCCCATTTTTGGGACATAATGTTACTGTATTCCTGAGTATTACAGTTAATCCAGGTTAGCATGGGCTAATATGGCACAGAATATTTTTGTTATTGGGAGCACTATGAACTTGCCATCATCTAGTTGTTTACAAAAATGTTCCTTAATTTTAGTATGATTAGATTTTAGAGCAATGACAATTTCTAAAATAATACACTTTTCCTTTGGTAACAGATTTCAGGCTGGACTGTGTTGTAAAGTGCACTGTTGTATTGGAGACAAGGAAAGGTGTAGGAGTCTTGCAGCAGTGGGCACCTAAGAACAAATTTTAGGGGAAATCAGTCGAAATTCCTCCTGTGACTTGAGGGAGCAAATATTGCAGTAGAACATATGTTGCCCTTTAAATGGGTGCTGATTTTTGTTCATGGCAACCCATTATCCACTGTAGATAAAACTATGATCATGGTCTTAATTAGGCTTCCAGAATCATTGTCAGAGGTTTTTACTAAGTTCATTGGTTAATCCTTGAATGTTTGAGGAAACACATCACTGGACCCATAGTTGTATATGATCCCTTTTTTAAAGTACTGTTTTACCTTTGTTTTATCGACAGCTATTTTATAGCATCACCTATTACTTTCTCAGGTCTGTCATTAATTGTACAAATTACTTTTTTTTAATGGGGACGCTGAAAACAGATTTAAAAAGCAGTTTTGTTATCAATATTGATTTCACTCCCCACCTTCTTTCTAGTACTCCTTTCTCATTGCAGATATTTTTAAAAACTGATTTTATTTTCAGTGACAGATTGCAGAGATAATGTTAGGTTTCTGGCGCACAAAGGGCTAACCTCAGATCAGGGGATGGGCTATATAGTCTTATCTCCAGCAGTAGCGAGCAAACTGGAGAGTGTGCTCTGTGGGGAATATGAAGAAACTGAAATGCCATGGGTCCCAAAGGACCCACTGCCATAATAGAAGGAGGATAAAAATAGAGTGGGTACTGCAGTGCAAAATGAGTGGTTATTACACAGTGGGATGGGAGTGGGATTAAAATAATATTTCTCCTACAGCATATACAGTATCAGCGCCCTAGCCAGCAGCTGTTGCTCTCCCACTGCCCAGCTCTGAAGGCAGTGCAACAATAGCACAGAAGTAAGGGTGGCAAGGGAGGAGGTGCATGACAAATGCTGTGAATGGTAAGGAGGGGTACACTGGAAAAGTTTGTGCATTAATGATCTACAGAACAAGACACACCCATTTCTGTCAGTTATGTTCTTTGCACACCCACACACAGACTTTAGATAAAAACAAATATTCTTGCTGCTAGGTTGCAAGTAATACCATTTTATTTTTTAGAATTCAGAACAGTCACACATAAGAACCCCAAAACAAGAAAGAGTCAACTGATGGGTGCTGAGAGGTAACAACACAACTGACTTGTTCATTTGCAACCTGACTCCTGCTGATCCAGATCCCACACTTCCCTCCAGAGCCCCCTAACCTGCAGCAGAACCAGGAAACTCCCTGAAATGTCAAGTGACATCTTACAACATTAAGAGAGTTTTCAATACACCACAACAGTTGGGGACAGCAGTGAGTACAGCTGCACCAGTTTTGGTCACAGTTTAGCTGTAAGTGTAGAAAAGGACAACCTGTGTTCAGCACAAGGCTTAAGAATGGCTGTCTGTGAGGCAAGTGGAAGAGACTGCATTTACGAAAGTAGAATGGCACGCCTAGAGACACAGGACTGAGTTTAAGGATAACATAAGGCCATGAGGGCTTCCTATTTTCCTTTATTTTTATAAAAGTCTGTCCTTTAGACCTTGCCTTTTCTTTATTATTATTATTTTGTTGTTGTTGAATGATTCACTACACATTCCATTAACCACTTTAGCAACTTTTAACTGCTTCATTGGTGCTCTTTGTTTTTACCTGCAATCCTTGTGTAGCCCTTCCTGCCTCCTAGTTCAGCATGAAGATAGAGCCTTGTGACTTTTTGCACAACTTTGGGAGTCATGAACTTCTCCCAACATGCCACTCTTTGTAGTCCACAACTTGTAATTCCCCTTCTGCTGCTGTTGACCAACACTGGACTTTGGGCTACACTTGCCTACTGTTGTATGTTTTTCTGGCTCCCTCTGCCATTTTCTAGATTCAATATGGGACTGTTATTTACGCTCAGATTCCTGAGCAGCCTGGGGTTGCCAGTTTTGATTGGATGTATTTCTAGAGCTCTCATCACATGACAATTTGTAATTAAAGAGTCAGCTTTAATTTAAGAGAATCCAGGACAATCGTGGGGGGTTACAACCCTCACAAAGCAGCCCTTCTCTGAGACACATTGACTGACTTTTGTTCCTGATATTGTTTTATGCAAATCTTTTGAATGAATTGAGTTTAGGATTTTTCATTTGTATTTATTAGTATTTCTCTCATTGCTCACTGTGAGCCCCCAAAAGTCCACATTTACTTCAATGGATAGTTTGCAAGACTACAGAGTGCAAGGTAAGGCCCTTTATTTCTTAATTCCCCAGTATTTTATTTTGAAATCTAATACATTTGTATTTCTGAGTTCTGGGAGTCCATTCTTTACTATGCTGAATTTTAGGACGTTGTGGTCATTTGTACAAAAAGCCTCATTATTTTTGCATTGGCAATCAATTACTTTATGTGGATGAGAAGTAAATTCAAGTTAGTTTCACTTCTATTTGGGATCATCTTTGAATCATAACGTTGTCCTCTGTAACTCAAGAAACTCTTTCATAGGTGACAACTGTCCTACATCAGACAAGATATCTCTATTTTTTGGTGGAATCTCTGTGTGACTTATTGTTTTTGGTTGACTCTGTTAGAAATTTCCTTGCAGAGCTGCAGGAGACATCTAATTTGGATCCAAAGGTAGACAGGAAAGGATCTGCTGTCTGAGACTAGAAACAGGAGAGTAAGGGCCCCTCCGGGTCCATAAATTTCCTGTAATTTTTAGTCTACTGCAAATATTCATAACTCAGTGTTTATGCAGTTTGCTGATCAAGTTGCATACTTTGTACTTCAGAAGCTATTTACATATTTTATTATGTCATTAATCAAACTGCATATTTTCTTGTTTCCAGTTTTATGCTTTACCATTTTATCTTCTTCCCTGAACAAACTGAAAGAATTACAATTTACTTATCTACCTTTATATTTCAGCTGTTTCCATGGTTGTATATATTGTTCTGAATTCTTCCCACTGATTTAATTCCAGGTTTTTTTTTTTTTTTTTTGGCTTACTGGAATACAATGGTATGATTCCATTCCAGTAATGGAATAGGTACTCTGCAGGCACCATGGAAACACAGAACAAAAAAATAGCCCCCTTCCCTAAACAGTTTACAATCTAAATAGACAAGAAAATGCATACTTGGGGCTAGAACATAGCAGCAGAGTGAACAAACATTGTTAGTTCCATGACTTTTTTGAGCAGTGTGTCGGGTCGGGGGCTGGTAGGACCATGCAGCAAGGCGGATATGGCTAGCCACAGCCACCACACCTGGCTCAGCGTCATGACACCGGCCACAAAGAGAAAGTTGCTGGCCAGCGGTGCGTTGCCCTGAGGTCTGGCAAAGTCCCGGGGCCAGAGCAGCATCCCCCATGAATCCCCACACAGCAGCCTGGCACCTGGCTGCGGCCAGCAGCCTACGGGGCTCACTCACTGCCGTGGGCCAGCTCATCACAGCTTGGAGGCACGGGGCAGGGTGAGCTGCAATGCCAGGACAGAAGCCTAGGACGCTGAGGCAGGCACAGCTGCTGCAGCCAGCCACAACCCCTTGCTGTGTAGCCCTGCCAACTCCTGGCCTGGCACACTGCAGCTTACAGGTGAGGGCTGCACCCCCATACCTCCAATAACTGGTGGCGGGGATCTGGATCTGTCTCCAGCCACTGCTGGAAGGCAGCTGGGGATAGATCAGGCCCAGGGTCGGATTGGGCCCCGGGTTGGGGGATCCCGCTTTTCCGGGTACTTGCCCCGGGTGCCCAAATCTGTTGTTACAGCCCTGGAAAAGGGTAAGAGAAGTAAAGTTGAGATGAAGACATTGCAAAGGAGGAGAAGGAAGAGGGTTGATGGAAGCTGCCAATCAGCACAGGGCATGCAGGCTTGTTGACATTGTCTCTTGTCAATTATATTAAATCTTTCCTGGTTAAATATAAATTCTGTGCATGAAAAGCTAGCCCTACAGGGGTGATAAGGACACTCAACTCTCATTGAAATAAAATAAGTATCAATGGGCCAAATCTTGAATCCCTTTCTCAAGCAAAATAACTTATGTGTACTGCAGTAGGTACTTTTCATCCATTACACTCCAAACCCAGGATGTGCTCTACACAATTTATGCTTATACATTTAAACAGCACAGATAAACAGATAAGTGGATAATTAGAGGAGTTACATCCTTCTCTTTCCTGCATATTCTATTATTTACACAGCAACTGAAGTGTGCTATGCACTTTAAAGAACCACTAAAACAGACAAAAGAGATGTAGTATAGTCTAGTGGACGATCAGTGACTCAGGACAGCTGCATCCCCTCCAAACTCAGCTATTGACCTACCATGGGACCTTTTTGTTCCTCTGTCTTGTCTATTTACACTGTAAGCTCTTTGGGGCAGGGACTGCCTCTTGTTCAACCTCTGTATAGCAACTAGCTGTAAAGGGCCCTTATCTTGGAGGTGGCCTGCAGCTGCATCTGTCTTTCAAATCATAAGCAATAAAAACATGGTGGGATGAGGAAAGAACAATTGTAATACATAGTTACTTAGTTTTAGTATGTACTCACTCTGCTTGCTAACTTAAAACTGATCTTTTGTTTTTGTTTTGTTTTTAACTTACGTCACTTCTTGAGTGTAATATGGAAGATGAGGGTTTTTTAAGAAGGCTTTGAAGAGGCAGGAAGGATCACTTCTCCCACCACTGAAATGCTTCCATCTCTGAAGTGGAGCACTATACATGATTAACTAGCACTAGCAACACAACACATCTCTTCAGGGTGGGAACTGAGGAACATAATCAGCTAATAATGCAAATTAGTGCTAATCAAATAAATTCATTCACCTCCGATTAGTAAAATATTCAGTTCCATCTGCAAAGTGCCATCTATGGGAAATTCAGTGGCTTGATCAGTAAAGTTTGTAAATAACTTTGCAGCTGAAGTATGCCATTCAACTGGTGAAGATGCAGCTCAGCTGCCAAAGCACTTTAAAAATTCCACAGCTCAGATACGCAGAGACTTAGCTAGAGAAGCAGGTGCCCGGATCCCTGACAAATCAGCAGCAAAGTATTCATCTTCACTAAGAGTATATACAAAAAAAGGATAGTAAATTATATATCAATTATTAAACTTTGCAACTCAATTTGCAAAATATGCAGCCATCTGACTGGAAAAATGTGCTGCTAAATTAATGAAAGCAGCTCAATCAGTGAATTGAGGGAGTTTGGTCATTAAATTATACAACCTAATGGACCGGGTGTATGAAAAGTAACTAGTAAAATCTGCAGCTTGGTGAATGACCTCTATTAGAGAGCGTTGTGTTAAATTAGTAAAATGGACCTGTGCGAGATGTCTTTTTCATAACATTGCATCTTGACTTGCCAAGAGTATGCATTGTGGGACTACTGGGATGAAATATATATGCTGCTCCTGCAGCATGGGATCTTGGCATGTGTTGTTTTTGTGACAGCTACTTTTTTTATAAAGGCAGGCAGAGGCTGTCATCTGCAAGTATGGATTTACTGTTGTACGTTACCTTCTGATGCTGTATGTTCTCTTCTGATGTCTCTGTAGCACTGACTGAACTAGACATTGTTTCCTGTTCTTGCTATCGTTAGTACAGCTACACCATTCTTAACAAATCTTTCTGCCCTGCTGCCGACAAGGTTTCCATGGCATTTATCATGATGCTATCTAAAACCTCTTCAGAACAGACCAAATCAACATGCTATTAAAAAATATCATGGGGGCTTTGTTGTATTTGACCTCCCAAAAGTACTAAGCTCAGTGAATCAGTACTGGTGTTAACAATAATAGTGGTGGTTTTTTTTGTAACAGTTAGGACAAAACTTACATAGAATCTGCTGAGCATTAAAATGTTCTGAAACAAGATACAGAATCAAATTTCTTCTTAAATTGATTTTACACCAACTTCTCCTATTACAGTTTTTATTTTACCATTTCCCAAGCCAATTTTCTATCACTTTGTTTGGGTTTTTCCCACACGAAAGCACCTATTTTCCCAAACTGCCATTTTTCTCACTAAGTTCTAATTAGTATTTATATTCATGTTAATTTTTAACACTAAACTTTCCATTAATGTAATATTAAAAACAATGTTGTTTATAGCCCTTAAATATATCTATAAACAGATGTAGGCTAAGCTTGCAATAGAAATCAACCAAAAGTTGTACTGCACATACTCATTACACAACTGATAAATGCTGCTTACTTGGTTAATAACATCCAGTTTTCTACAAACCTAGCAAAGCAATTACCAGTGAATTAAGTTTATTTCCTGAATTGGTTTATTTACATACTCCACACAAGGGTTTGACATCAAAGCAAAATTCTGCTCCAAAAGGTGCTGCTCCAAAATTGGGCTCTACATATATCTTGTTTCTCACTGATTTCCAAACCAAATGTGGTCTTTTACTAATTGTAAAAAGTCATCTTTGCAAACTCAGTCAAGAATGTGCAAGTCTAGTTGTGTTCCTTTTTGCTTCTGTAATATTAGTAATAAAATATATTAACAAGCCTGTTCATGATTCAAATTGATTTGCTGTTACTTTATGACCTGATCCTATGTTTTACACACCCTTGCATTTAGTTTCATTCCTTTCTGTAAGTTCACCCATCTTCGAAGCATCTGAGGAAGTGGGATCTTCTCCCACGAAAGCTCATGCAAAAAATAAATCTGTTAGTCTTAAAGTGCCACACAACTCCTTGTTGTTTTTTCACTGGATTAGACTAACACGGCTATCCCTTTTAAAATTGACATGATTCAAAAGCCAGCAGAGAATCCTGCTAACATTATGTTGGGGCAGCACTGCTAAAAGAAGCAAAGAAAACAGTTAACAGAGACCCTTGTTTATGTTATAAGGATGGAGATTTATTTTAGAACACATAGGAATCATATCTGTCCATTAAGGTGTTATTTCCCTGTAGTCATTTTTCTAACAAAAACTGTGCTGTCTTAAACTGAGTGAGTTTGGCCGGTTTATAGTGGGGAGTGTGGGATGAAATTCATAATGTTATTTCAGCTATGGTATGAATGATACAATATTTTGCAGGTTAAGGTAACAGGTTTCATGGGTGTGTGTGTGTGTGTACATAGTTTTTTAAAGGAAAAGAATATTTTAGTTTGCTTTTAAAAAGAAACACCTGTAACTACTGAATTTCAAATCCAATTTTCATTCTCTTTCTCTTTGTTCTATTCCTCACTGAAGATGACCCACCCAAAAAGATTGAATATTTTAACTTTGTCCCTTTTAGAGACCAAAAATATGTATTGTTTTCTGTATTAACTCAAAGGTGGTGGAACCTATTCACTTCATACTTTCTAAGAAAATTTATTTGTAATATTTGATTAGATCTGGTCAAGTTTCACTGGCAATTGAAATGATTTGAAAGAATTATAAACTAGTGAATATCTAGTAAAGCACAATCTGTTCATCTTAATCAGCAGATTGAACCATTGTATTGTGCTAGATTGTCATAGCCTTTACTTGGCCACACAGGGAGGAGAGGAGTAAAGGTTAATGTTTGCTTAACCCCCTGCAGGTTAGCCTGGCTGCAGTGAGAAGAGTAGAGGCTGCTTGCTGGGAAGAAGCAAAATGAGCAAGGAGTGGAGATGGACAAGGACTAGGTGGATTCCTAGCTCTGTCTCTTCAACTTCCAGACCATTGAGTAGCTGACTTAGCACACAATGAGCAGTAATATGCTCTGCAAAAAGGAGCAAAATAACTTAGTTGTTCCCAAAGAGGAAGGATGGAATTATGTCTTGTCTTCTGTGGTCAGCTCTTACAGAAATGTGGCTACTTGATGTCCCATGCTCAGGGAAGATTGTAAAATTACTGTCTAGCCTTATGGATTTTTACTGTACACTTTCTAGCTGTGCATTCATATTGCCTCTGAAATAAACAGCACAACGCTAACCTCTACAAATTCCTGTTATGCATACTCAGTCCCACATGCACTATCTATGTTCCTAACTTTATTTTCCATTCTTCCCCCTTTTCCTCCAAACTTAGCAAATCATGTAACCCTGACTGAGGGCTCCCTACATGCAAAGCTTGACATTCCAGAAGTCAAAAGTCACTATGTTACCTCCTTGGAAAAATAATGCTTACAGCTTTTCTGAAGTGGGCAGGGGAGAGTGGGATGGTTTTTTTTTTTTTTTTCCTTTCATCATGCTCTTAACCCTAAATCTCTCCAGTCTTCCAGAAATAATTTGTCTTTATGAAGTTGAACAGGAACAAACACTTTCTACCACAATGCAAAATTTTGGAGAAAGCTATAAATCATTATTACTCATGTTTATTATGTTAGCACTTAGACCAACTAAGAATGGGGCACCACTGTACTACACACTGTACAACTAAAAGGATTAGACTGGCCCAAAGAGCTTGCAGTCTAAATAGATGAAGGGCACAGCAGTAGGGGAAAAGATTATGAATAAGTGGGAAAAGATTTATACTTCTCATTCCCATCCCAAGCTCCATGCAGACAGACCCATGCAGGCTATTCTATAGCCTTAACAATAATGTTTTCTACCACTGAAAGATACAATAAGGAGTCAGCTTAATCAATTACTTTAACATGCCCTATCTGGGAGTGCTGTGTGGTATCACTTAGCAGAATGTTTCCATGGAGGGATGTAATGGTACAAGTACAGAGCAGCTGCACATTTATGGTATCATGCTAGCAAAGTGCAGAAAAGATTGCCAGTGTCCAATACAAACTGTAGAAGTAAAAGGCAATAGGTGCAACCACTGAATAGTGTTATCATTTCTACTCATAAATGCACTCAACCTTTTGACTCAAACAGCTGGAATTGTTCATCTAATTGATTCAAATGTGTACTCAACTGCTTGTTTTGATCACTGAGTTGATTTTGCAAATGAGTATAGTATGGAACATGATGATTATGGGTCCATCCCCTCTCAGTTCCCAATATATAACAACAAAATTAATGTTACCAGGAGAAGTGTGTCTACTATTAAAACAACTAATCACTTTTAATGACAAAAACAGAAGTCACCAAAAGCATAAGTATTCCATACTTTTAAAAAGGATGTATTTGACTGAATTATGTAAATAGAAAGTGGGAAAGTTTAAACATAAAGAATTTGTAGGCCCACCCAGTGTGGTTTATAAAAATAATTAAAAAGAGAAACTTTGAAAAAATTGTCACTTACATATATCAAAGTCATCTCAGAAATACCTGTACCAAAGCTATTCATTTTATGTTTTTTTTTTTTTATAAACTAGAATGGATGGGTCTACAAATTTATGTTCTTTATAATCAGACTTCATTATGGATCCAGCTCTCAGTTGGTATAACTTGATGAATTCTGTGGAACTATACAGCTCATATCATGGCCAATGGAGTTTAGAAACTCTACAAAGATCTATTAAGAAGTGTTACAGGACTATCATATCCCTTGGGGATTCTAAATTTTGTACTAAGTAACTTTATAATTCTGAAAAAGAACCCCATGCACAGTCTCTCATTAAGGACAGGTAAAGAAAATAAATTCAGAATTTTAAGAGAAGACTATGAGATACGTTCTGAAGGATGTTAGAAAATTTTAGCTCTCAGACTGCATCAATTCAATTTTCATCCTATTGTTAGATTACATTAGAACAGTGTTGATGGGCTAGGACTCTAACATTTCATAGTGATGTTCTTAACCTATTTCTTGCTAACATAATGATTTCCGAAAGGATAGCCGTGTTAGTCTAGTTCAGGGAAAAAAACAAAACAAAACAAGGAGTCATGTGGCACTTAAAGACTAACAGATTTATTTGCCTGTTACTGAACATTCTTATGAGAATGAAGTAGTTTTTCCTCAGGTTTAACAGTCAAGAGCCAAATAGACTATGAAAACCAAAGACTTTCTGGGACACCAGAAAGTGACACAACCACAGTTGTGTCAGCCCCAGTCTGACAGCCTCTGCTGCTGAGGAGGAACAACAGAGAAGGAAGACATCAAGTTAGAGCAGAGGGAAACTATCCCATAGTGGGGACCCTCTTTCCAGATGATGTCATGGTGTCCTCTTGCACTAGATATACCCCTCTGGGGAAAGTTGTTATTAATTCATTACTATTATTATTATTTTGTTACCACTATTATGAGTAAGAGGCAGGTTATAGTCATGGGGGATTCAATTATTAGCAGTATAGATAGTTGGGCTTCTGAAGACTGGGAGAGCTGCATGGTCAGTTGACTGCAGGGTGTGCAGGTGGGCATTTAGAGGTATCTAGAGTGGCTTTTGTGCACTGAGGGGGACAATGGTTATAGAACATGCAGATACTGATGACAGAAATGTAGGAGAGAGGTCCTAGAGGCCAATTTAGGCTTTTAGGTAGGAAAGTCCAAGACCTCAGTGGGAGCAATTTTTAAAACTTCTAGTTCAGGGCCAGTCCTTGCATAGAAGCAACCTTGGTGGTCACCTAGGGCACCAACAATGAGGGGGTGCCAAGGACTAGGCTGGGGGGGGGGCAGCAAGCCTGTCCTGCCCTGCTTTGCTCCCTGCCCATGGCTGGACCATCGCCTGCGGTGTGGCTCTCCAGCTAGGGCCAGATCCCTACCTGTGAGCAGACCCTGGTGGCAGTGCCACTCCCCAGCCGCAGCCAGATCCCTGCAGGATGGTGGGGGGCAAAATCAGCCTTGGGCTAGCCCTGTTCTAGTTCCACATTCAGAACCAGTTAGACAGGCAGAACTTCATAGTCTCAGTGGAGGATGAGACAAAGGTGTTTGGAGGAAGGATTTAGATTTATTAAGAACTGGGGAAGCCTTTGGAAAAGGAAGTGCGCATACAGAAAGAATGGGCTCCACCTAAACCAAAATGGAATCAGCTTGCTGTCCTGTACAATTAAACAAGTTTTGTATACTAAGGACTGAGGGAACTGTGTGTGGAGGAACACAGTTTGAATGGTTACTGCCCTTAGGAGAATAAGGAGAAGAGGATAGAAGTACAAAGTAGAGGTAGGAATTGAAGAGAAACAGTGAAACAAAATAAAAAGTTCAGTTTAGTTACCACACATGAAGGCAGACAACTAAACAGGGACAATTTTTTAAAGTGTTTCTATACAAATGCAAGAAGTCTAAATGCAAAAATAGGTGATCTTGAGAACCTGGTATTAAATATGGATATTGATCTAGGAGGCATCACAGAAACTTGATGAAACAATAAGGATTAATGGGACACAGTGGTACTAGGGAACTATATATATAGGAATTACACAGCAAATTGCACTGGTTGGGTGGGTGGCAAGGCAAGTGAAAAAAAGTACAGTCAACTATAGTTACTATCTGATTCATTTGAGATTGTATCACAGAATCTGTATGCATAGAAATTTCATGCTTAAATAATGAGTATAGCTGTGGCAGTATACTACTGACCACTGGACCCAGGATGGTGATGATGATTATAAAATGCTTAGGGATATTAGAGAGATTACAAAAACAGAAAAGCCAATAATCGTGGGGCATTTCAACCATCGCCTGTAGTAGAAAGGGAGAGCCTGAGACGTAAGGTCTGGTATAAGTGGTCTCACATGAGACCTAAGATCTGAACTAAAGTAGTTAGGACCTACTCATATAAAGCAAAGTTACCAAAAAACCTCAGGCTGTGAATGGCAATCAGGCCCTGTTACAGAACATGCCTGCCTGCAAGTTCACAGAAAATGGCAATAAAAGGGCAGGTATTATAAAAATGGGAACACTTCTAAGAAGTACTAGATACAGGACGTTTATGAAGGGCAATGTCAGAACACCCCAAAACAACATGTAGCATAAACATACTCCCCCCTCCTAAAGATACAGTTAGGATGATAGCATGATGGATAGAGATATTTTGAGGAAACCCACATGCACAAGGTAAAGGGTGGTAACTTGCCATGTCAGAGAGACAATATGCAACTTGTTGGCATCAGTGTATAAAGAGGGGTCACAAAGAGGGTATGTTTGTCTGGCTGAGGGGGAAATGGGAAGTCCTGTTATTCACTGAGAGAAATCCATTTCAATGAGCATACATATGTTAGCATACCTGTAACCACTGTACCAGGGTGTTAGGATTATATTTTATTAACAATAAACCTGTCTGAGTGCTTTTGCTGCAGAACTGAGTCTGTGGTCTTACTGGGTAGCTTGATCGGAGCCTGCTGTGCAAACAAGCTGTGAATAGCCAGTGCAGCACACAGAGAGAACACAGCCAACAACTGACTACAGTTGTACCCGCTGCTACTTGTTAGCTCTGTGTTCTTGAGGAATCAGAGCATTGTATCCAGCCTGTGACCCCCCCCACCTTCCCCCGCAACCTCCGCTTGAACAGGAAACCAAAAACAGTAAAAAGGCAATGGGAGACATCCAAATCTACCCATATCCAAAGCCATTAACACCATAAATGGAGCTTCATTTGCACTGAGTATGGAGAACCAAGCTCCAAAGCAAGAACTGCACTGGAATCTGGGATTGAAGAAGCAGGCAAGCATTGCATGATGGGGGAATCTCGCACCAAAACTAAGAAGCTCAGCAATTATCAGACCATTCTAGTCACAGACATGATAACTGATACCCAGAATACTGAATCTGCCTGATTGTATTGTGAACTTTCCTGAACCATTACTCCCCAGCCAGGAATGTGTATTGTCAACTTAAACAAGTCCTTATAAAAAAAAACAACCCAAAACCTTTATTCAAAATCCAAGTGGGAATCCTGATTGAGTCCTAAGTCCTGATGCCTGGATCTAAAAAGCTGAATCATATTCCACTGGGACTTCACCTTTTCCTTGCTGATTTCAGTGAAAGCTTTGCCTGTCTGTAGCCAGTGTAACCCCCCTGGGGTTTTAAGGAGCATGGTTCCTTTAAATCTTTGCCTTGTGGGAGAGGGACTAAGGTGTGGAGCTGAGGAGGGGGCCTGCAGCCGGAGGCCCTGGGAAGGAGGCAGAGGGAGAGGCCCTGCCGGAAGCCAAGGAAGACAGAGCGGCTGATGTGGGATGCCAGGCCAGCACCCACAGAAGGACACTGTGCTGGGGAGAGTCGCCCAGTGACTGGCCATCTGGAGCTGTGGGGCAGTGAGTACAGCACCTGGAACTCAGGGGGGAGGTTGTAGTTAGTTAAGTGGGGAGGGTGTCGCTCTGGGTTCGCAGAGAGTGGCAGAAGAGGCATCAGAGGGTTTTCTTTTGGTGGGAAAGTGCTGGTGCCAAAGACTAGGAGTTGCTGGACTGAACACTGGGCTGGAGCTGTGCTGGGACTCCTGAACTCATGGTGCAGATACAGAGCTCACGTCTGCCTTCAGCCTGCTGCATTGTTGGGCCTTACAGGGCCCTGTGTTAGCTGTTACTCTGTGTCACTGCTGCCCCATCTCCCCTGTTGATTTCCCCTTTGCACCTCTGTAAATAAGCCTTCCCCATTCCCATAATCCCTGCACTATCCCAGTGTGAGTGTGGTCACTCTGGGGGTTTGGAACAGGTGCCCCTGGGGCAAAGGGGCTCTCCTTGCTGTGTCTCCACACACACCTTCCTCTGGTGAGAGCCGCCTGCAAGGCAGACTCTATCTGGCCATGTGGGTGTTACACCAGCATGCTGACCTTGAGCTTTGCTTGTTTCTTGGGAGCCTTTCTGCTACACAGAGTGGTGAGACCACCCCTCCACCTTTCTCTGTTTGCTCAGCTATGACTCTCACTCTCTCTAGGCCTGATACAATGGAACCTAGGTAATATTGTAGCTGGGTGTTTTTCTTTCCTTGTACATTTATTAATACTGTAACTGTTTGGGTATTGTGGGGTATATTTCTCTCCTTTTGTAATTATTACTATTATTAGATACTTAGCAATAAAATGCCTTTTGTGATCAAGCCAGTTGCCAGACTCTTTAAAAGATCATTCCCTCTTCCTTTCTGTTCTTGGTTTCCTTATATCACTTTTCAGCAATGCTTCTTTTACCTAGCCAAAGATCCCGGTGGTGCCTACAACCCTGTACAGTTCGCTCATTAATGGGGATATCAGCCTAATAGACTCCAGGGGCATATAAGGGTGGCAGTTGAAAAATGCTGTTCTGACCCAGCCTGATTGAGTCCGGGGACATATAAGGGTAACAGATGAAAAGTGGTATGTGATCCAGCCTGCTCAAGATGCATGATCAAGCCTAGTCTGCTGCAGTACAGGGGCACAGCAGAGAAGTGCTGTGTGACCCAGCCTGCTGAGTTTAGAGACATATGAGGGGTCAGTGGAGAGTGCTGATAGACCCGGTCCGCTAGACACATTTTGTTAATTGATGAATGTGTATACTGGATGGTTATTTAAATTTGGGGTTGGAAGAATCCAGTTCTGGGGAAATCGAGGTCCTTCAATAGGAACTTCATTGGGAGGGAGCTTGCAGAAGAGAGAAGTGAGCTCCATGTAGAAACGCAAGTGACATAAGCAGTACACCAATAGAATTGCAATCTCCCCCACTCCCCGAAAAAGGAAGCAACCCTAATAAATGAGCATGCCCTGAGGTGGTGGGCAAAGTTTGGTAACGTCGGACTGGGAACATGCCACTTCAGGATAAGATGCAAAGATAAAATTTCTAGTCACCAGTAATTGCTTCTTCCTGGAGTATCCAAGAATATTAAAGGAACTGGTACATGAAATTGCAAGCCTGTTAGCAATGATTTTTAATGAATCTGTAAACTCAGGCGTTGTGCATATGACTAAAGAATTAATAACACAGTCCCTAATTGTAAGAAAGAAGAGAAAAGTGATCTGGGTAATTACAGGTCTGTTAATTTGACCTCAGTAGAATATGAGATCTTAGAAAAATTTTTGAAAGAGAAAGTAGTTAAAGATATTGAGGGTAATGGGAATTGGGACAAAATACAACATAACTTTACAAAAGGTAGATTGTGCCAGACAAACCTAATGTCCTTTTTTGAGACAGATATTTTGGACAAAGGGAATGCAATAGATCTAATTTACCTAGAATTTGGTATGGGATTTGATACAGTTCACATGGGAATTATTAATTTAAATAGGAAAAGATGGGATTCATATGAAACTTGAAAGGTGGATAAAGAACTGGTTAATGAGGAGACTACAATGGGTCATACTGAAAGGTGAAACTATCAGGCTGAAGGGAAGTTATTAGTGTGGTTCTTTCAGGCTACTAGGATGATCCACAAGATGGAAAACTTGCCTTATGAGAGGAGGCTCAAAGAGCTTGGCTTATTTAGCCTAAACTAAAGAAGGCTGAGCAGAGGTACTATTGCTCTGGGTAAATACATGAAAGGGATACGTAGGGAGCACCAATATGGACACAAGAACAAATGGATATAAAGTGGGCATCAGGAAGTTTAGACTTGTAATTAGATGTGGGTTTCTAACCATCAGAGGATGGAAGTTCTGGAATAGCTTTCAGAGGAAAGCACTGGAAACAAAAAACCTAGCTGGCCTCACAACTGTGCTGGATAAATTCATAGAGGGAATGGTATAATGGGACAGCTTAAATTGCAATTAACTGATCTTTGACTACTAGTGGTAATTATGACAAGGGCCTGTGATGGGGTGGGTACTGAGTTGGTGCAGAGAATTCTTTTTTGGGTGTTTGGCTAGTGCATCTTGACCACTTGCTCAGGGATCAGCAGATTGCCATATTTGGGGTCAGCAGGGGATTTTCCCTGCCCTGGGATATTAATACCTTCCCCTGTAGCCTGGGGCTTGGGTCACTTGCTGGTGGTTTCTCTGTACCTTGAAGTCTTTAAAGCATAATTTGGGGACTTCAATGACTCAAGCATAGCTTAGGTGCCTACTGAAGGAGGGGGCAGTAAGTTCTGTGGCCTGCATTGTGTGGGAGGTCAGGCTAGGTGATCATATTGGTCCCTTCTGACCTTAAAAATTATTAATCTAGTTCTGGAACCCACAGAGGGAGAGGCAACTCTTTATTTAGTTCTGAAATGGTGCATGGGATCTGGCCTGAGAGGTGAATATAACTGAATTGCCCAGTAATAGAGACCATAATATAATTAAATTTAGTATCCTAGGGGTGGGGAGCAAATACCAAAGAAACCTACCATGGTAGAATTCAACTTCAAAAAGGGGAACTATGCAAAAATGAGGAAGATATTTAAATAGCTATTAAAAAGAACAGTCACAAGATTAAAATGCTTGGAAGCTGCATGGGCACTTTTAAAAACTGCATAATAGAGGCTCAAACTATATGCAAACTCTAAATTAGAGAATAAAAAAAAAACAATAGCAGTAAGACAACCAAAAGAAACCAAACCATCTTGGGTAAACAGAGTAAAAGAGGTAATTAGAAACAGAAAAACATCTTTTAAAAATTGGAAGCCAAATCCTACTAAGGAAAATAAATCTGGCAAGTCAAGTGTAAAATTATAATTAGATAGGCCAAAGGGGAATTTAAAGAGCAACAGGAAAAAGATAAAAACCTAACAGCAACATATTTTCAAAGTAAATCAGATACAGGAAGCCTGCCAAACAGTTATCAGGACTACTGAATGATCGAGGTATAAAGCAATATTCAAGGAAGACAAGACTGTGGCAGAGAAGTTAAGTGAATTCTTTGCATTGGTCTTCATGGTAGAGGATGTGGGGGAGATTTGTATAGCTGAGCCATTCTCTTGGGATGATGGATTTGAGAAACTGTTCCTGATTCAGAAGAGCAGGTTTTGGAATAAAATGATGAATTAAGCAGTAATAAGTCATCAGGACCATATGCACTCATCCAAGAGTTTGGAAGGAATTCATATATGAAGTTGAAGAACTACTAACTCTAGTGTGTAACCTATTGGTTAAATCAGTCTCTGAACCAAATGACTGATGGATAGGTAACATAATAGCATTTTTTTTAAAGGCTCCAGAGTCAATCCCAATTACAGGCTGATAAGCCACTTCATTACCAGACAAATTGATTACAACTATAGTAAAGAACAGAATTATCGGACACACAGATGCACATATGTCAGGGAAGCATCAATGTGACTTTTTATAAATGGAAATCATGCCATACCAACCTAGTAACATTCTTCGAGTGTGTCAACAAGTATGTGGACAAGGTTGATCTAGTGAATACAGTGCACTTGGACTTTCAGAAAGTTTTTAATGAGGTCCTTCACTAAAGACTCTTAAGCAAAGTCAGCAGTCATAAGATAAGGAAGAAAGGCCTCTCTTTGGTTAAAAGATAGAGAACAAAGGATAGGAATAAAAATGGTCAGTTTTCACAGTGGAGAGGTAAACAGCAGTGTTCCTTCTGGATCTGTTCTGGGGTGAATGTTGCTCATATTCACAAATTATCTGGAAAAAACCTAAATAAGTGAAGTAGCAAAGTTTTCTGAAGATATGAGTTTATGTAATAGGAGTATAAAACTGACTGCAAAGAGTTATAGAGGTATCTCAACAAAACCAGGTTGACTGGGCAAGAAAATGGCAGAAGAAACAGTGTTGATATGGCAAAGTAATGCACACTAGAAAAAATAGTCCTAACTTTATATACAAAATGATGGGGTCTACACGAGCTGTTACCACTCAAGAGAGACCTTGGAGTCATTGTGGACAGTTCTCTGAAAACATCTGCTCAGTGTGTAGCAGCTATCAAAAAACTAACAGAAAGTAAGAACAATTAGCAAAGGGACAGATAATAAGACAGAAAATATAATGCCATTTGTCACAGACCTCTCAGCTTGGACTCCCTGGGAGGCACCCCTCGTGATGGTCTATGGGGAATAGCTCAAGTAGCCCCTCCTCCAGTGTCTGTTGCTTTCTACATCTTTAAGTCCCTTTCAGGACACTCCACCCCTTCAGCTTGGCCTCAGTCCAAGTGTTCGCCTCCAGGGAAAGTTCCAGTCCCAGTGAACCACTTGGCTTCAGTAGTCACCTCTGGTCTTTGGCCACTTACCAACAGTCCTGGAGAGGCAGAAAGGGACCCAGGCCCAGCCCCTTCTCCAAGCCACAGTCCAGAGACCCTACACGTCAGGCATCACCTCAACCCACAATCTGACCCCTGGATCCCTTGGGCCACTTCCCCACAGCTCCTGCACTTTCTTTGTCTCTTCCTAGACTACTTCTTCTGGCTTTTCCAGGCCCCAGGAAGTCAGGGTCCTTCCTCAGGGCTCTCCTCAAGCCTTGTTAACAAGACCCCAGGCCCCATCCTCTGCAAAGCCCTGTTACCCACAGCTCCTGAGCACCAAGACCATTTTGCCTTTAGCATCCCAGAGAGACTGCCACTGGTCTGACACTGCAGCCTGCCTTTCTAGCCAGGGCTGGGCCCTGATTGGTCCAGCAGCCACTCAGTCTGATTGACTGCTCTCCCCAGGCCCTCTTTAATCCTGTCCTGCCCTGCCCAGTGTACACCAGCTGGCCTGTCACACTACTATATAAATCTGTGGTACACCCACACCTTGAACACTGCATGCAATTCTGGTCACGTCATCTCATAAAAGCTTATTAGAATTAGAAAAGAGTACAGAAATGACAACAAAGGTGACCAGGTTCTTAGAACAGCTTTCATATATCAAGTCATTGAAAAGGCTGGGACTGTTCATTATAGAAATTGGACAACTAAGGAGTGTGTGACATATCAGGGCACAGGCCAGACCAGTGGTGGGGGGTGGGAAGGGAAAGGAGAGTTTCAATGTCTTGCTGAAGTAGCTCCCACCTGGGCCCAGGGGCATCGCTGGCGCCTGGCACATGGAGCATGTCCCCTGAGTCCCGGCACCAGTGCCCCAAGTGTCAGGCTGCCAGCCTGGCCACAGATCCCCGGCTGGGAATGGGGCTGGGAGTGGCAGCGCTGCTGCTCCTGGCCCAGTTCCTGGCTGTGGATCTGGTGCTGGGCTGTCCATGGCAGCACTGCCGCTCCCAGCCCAGTTCCTGGCCGGGGATCCAGGGCTGGGCCACCCGAGTCACCAGGAGCCTGAGGCAGGATTGGGCCTGGGCCCAGAATCAGGGCAAGGAGGCGGGGCCCTTGGTGGAGGGGGGGGGCAGGCCCCTTCCCCAGGTCTTGCCCCAGAACAGCGACTTTCCTGCCTGGGCCTCTCCAAAAACAGACTTCTAGCTTGCAAGCGACACCCTGAGTATCTACGTAAATCTGACAAGTTCCAGAGAGATAGCTATGTTAGCTTGTTTCAGCAACACAAACAAGGAGTCCTGTAGCAGTGGAAAAGACTAACAAATTTATATTTATCTGGCACTTCGGTTACACTCTGGCTCTCACCGGCCTGGGGTTATGCGGCAAGGTGACCCTATACTCCCAGAATATAGAATTTCAGAATTTTCCCAAGAAAGGTATGGTCTGAACTGCCCAACCTCTCTTACATGGTAGAAAAATCTAAGTCCATTATTCCTTGCAGAGAATAATATGACAGTTAATTATCACATATAGTTACCCAGACACTTCAATTTAAATACAATGGATTAGTTAAAACAGTAAAACAAGTTTATTGACAGCAAAGAGATAGATGCAGCAGTTCCTGGGTTCAATTCCCAGGGGGTTGGACTTGATGATCTCACGAGGTCCCTTCCAGCCCTATGATTTGATTGATTGATTGATTTTAAGTACGTTCAAATAATGAGGCATTAAGGTCATAAATGATAAGAAGACAGATAAAGATAAGACACTTCAGAACACCTAACTTAACAAACTACTTTAGAATCAAAGAGAAATTTCAGCAGCAGATTATTGATCAAAGTTTTAGGTCAGGACCCCTCCAATGCCTTCTTACTATGATCGTTTAGGGGCAGTGGATGTGATAGGCAAGTAGAAAGGGTGTGGGGGATGCATTGGGGTATTTGCTCCTCCCTTTTATAGCTTCAGTTCCACTTCTGAAAGACATTTCCGGTTGGGTACTAGGGGATAAAGAACTGGGCACTAGGGGATAAAGTATATGGAAAGAAGTTCCCTGCTGATTTTTGACTCACCCATTTGATCTTTATTTCTGTCCCTGCTTGATGACCCTGTTTGCTGCTTAAATGAAAATTGGATGGAGCACACATTCCTTTATTTAGAATGTATCTAGACTTCTCTTTGACAGCTTCTGTTCTAGCAGACCTATGGGATTTGAAACAGTTGTTAACACCACTATACAGAGGGATCTTCTAACATTCAATGTTGCCACACATAGGCTGTGTTGACACCAGGGTTTTATTTCGAAACAACAGCTATTGTTTTGAAATAAAGCCGGGCATGTCCAAACAACATTTTGTTATTTTGAAACAACAGGACCCCGTCGATTTGAAATAATGGCCATCATTTTGAAAGAGTAAAACCTCACATGCAATTGAAATAGTTGTTGTTTTGAAACGGTTGTTTCGAAACAACGCTGTTTGGACATGCTATTTTGAAATAACAGTTATTTCAAAATAACACTTTTGCCCTTCTCCTTCCCAGGATGCCTTCCTTTTTTTATATATTGGGTGGGGGCATGGCCCAGTGAGGGGGCCACGTTGCCACACCTCCCATGCTGCCCCTCTCCTGAAGTGAAATAGCATGTCCACACACAGGGCATGGTATTTCACTTTGAGGGTTTCCCTTATTTCGAATTAACATTTTCTTATTTTGATTTAAGTTATTTTGAAATAAGGATTTTATTTCAGAATAATTTATTTTGAAATAACAGTTTAAGTGTGAACACAGCTGTATTTATCAGGACAATACTGATCTGCAAATTATGAGTTTTCAAATGATTCCTCACAAGGCTTATTTTGTATAAAAGATTATACAGTCATGTGTAGGGTGTGAATACAAAGATGTAATCTGTCACAGAGATTTATGATAAAGATCTCTAAAATTGTGAATGGTGTGTAGGAAGTGAATAGGGAAGTGTTATTTACCCCTTCAAATAACACAAGAACTAGGAGTCACCCAATGAAATTAATAGACAGCAGTTTTAAAACAGATGTTAGGAAATACTTCTTCACACAACGCACAATCAACCTGAGTAACTCATTGTCAGGGGATGTTGTGAAGTCCAAAATTATAACTGGATTAATAAAAGAATTAGATAAGTTCCTGGAGGATAGGTCCATCAGTGGAAATTAACAAAGATGATCAGGGCTGAAATTCCATGCTCTAGATGTCCATAATCTGCAGACTGCCAGGAGCTGGGACTGGATGGTGGGATGGATCACTCAATAAATTATTTTGTTCTATTCCTTCCCTCTGAAACACCTGACACTGGACTTTACTGGAAGACAGGACCCTGGGCCACATGGACCATTGTTTTGACCCAGCATAGCCATTTTTGTGTTTTTCAAGGAGCATTTATTTAAAGATTACAAGATCAAACAGAATATAAATAACTGGACAGACTAGTTTGGCAGTTCTTATTTTGATTTAGGATAATTAGAAAGAAAAAACACTGGTATTTGACATATATTTTACATCACACTTCTAACTTGGATAATCAGGGAAGAAGACTGGTGTTGAGAATGTAATTGTTTCTAAATTTTCTGATTTGTAGGTTTGTTTCTTTTAAAACTGAGGTTTCCAAATTCTAATTTTCTGAGATTTAATGATTCTGTTCTTTAATTTAAAGATTATAATTTCAATGTTCCAGTGAAGTAGTTCCCATATTAACAGCTATCTCTGGCTGGGTTACTGTAACTCCGCTTACCCATCCCCTCTCCCCAGCCAATTTATTTTTTAAATCTGTGAATTTATAGTCCATAGATTCTGATGTTTACATGCAACTATTTTACAAAAGTTAATATTAGCTTTAATTGGAACTAGTGTATTGACATCTTCAGCCTAAGACATTTCCAGTACACGCTGCAATGAGCATATTGAGCTACAATAGGGTGCCAGCAAAGGGTTGCCATAGCTAGATTGGGGGCAGGGGGTGGAAAGGTATACACTTCAGTTGCTTGTATAAAACAAGCTAATTACTCCCATCAGGAGCTCCTTGCATCCCTCCGTTCCCTCCACTCCCCTTGTGACATCCACTCATCTCCCTTTGTTACAAGGATTCCTTCCAATTCCTCTAGTCTCTCCCCTGCCAGGTTTTCTGCATGCCCCCACTCTCCCATATCATTGCCCCTCATCCTCCCATGCTGTGCTGGGGTCTGTGTGCACTCCTTTTCTCTCCCATCACCCTACCAGAGAATCTTCTACTTGTAAGAGTTTGGTGTAACTCTCCTTACCCCTTTAGCCCCATTCAGCTTCACTATGCCAATTGTTCTGTATGCTCACCTACCTCCTTACTGGAGCAGTAACTACTATTTACAGCGGCTAGGGCATGGGCGAGCGGCATGGAACATGCCTTTTAATGGAGCAGCTCAATGGAGCTGCTTCAGTGTGTGGGGCAAAGCCCTGCTCGCTTTGCCATAGCTATGGACCTGCTCCTTACCCTGTTCTGGGGTGTCTGCATGCTCTCCATATTCTCCATTCTCCTTCCTCCCAAAAGGACCAGCCAACCCAGGGCTGAGGCAGGAGTGCAGAGGCTGGCCTTTGATACCTAGGCGATTGCCTGAAATTTTGGAATTGAGCAGAAGCAATATTCAAACACAAGGGCTATGTTTACACATGCATCATTATTTCAAAATAAGGATTTTGAAATGAGTTATTTCAAAATAAAGTCCTTATTTTGAAATAAGTTAATTCGAATTAACAAAATGTTAATTTGAATTAAGGGAAGCCTGCAATCCAAATGGCTGTTATTTCAAAATGGTTATTTTGAAATAAAGCCGTTTGGACCTGTAGTTTCGAAACAGTTGTTTGGAAATAACAGTGTTGTTTCGAAACAACAGGCCTAATGGGCATTATTTCGAAATATTGAAATAACGGCTGTTTCGTAAACATCGGGGTTTAATTTTTTCGAAACAACGATTCTTATTTCAAAAGGACGGGATCCATCCTTTTGAAATAAGAAAACATCGTGCAGACTAAATTTCTTTTATTTTGAAATAATGAGTGTTATTTCGAAAGAAAAGTGCCGTGTAGACATACCCATACAGACAGAAATGCTATCAAAGTAAGTGTGATATTTTCATAAGTTCATGAAATCTGGGCTAAATTCTCTGTTAGTGTGATGTGGTGCATCTTTATTGTCTTCAGTGGTATTTTGACTTTTTACACCACACAAGAATTTGTCCTGCTTTCATCAGATTAGCAATTTAGTCATTTTTGATCATTTTATCTCCATTATTCCCTGGTATAAATATATTACTATGTAGTGATATATATTTATAACCACCCAGTTTATACTATGGTAGTTCAGGCACCTGGTAGATAGGTTCTTTTGCTATGAGACACTTAAATTTGCTAGGCACAGCTTTGTCACTTCAGTTTTTTGGTCTGATGATCAAATTTCTCAGAAGCGCTTTCCTGTGAAATCACATGACTTCCTCCCTTTTCTTTCAATCGGACTCTCTTTTCATTGGAATGGTAAATAACTTAAACCAGTGGTTCTCAACCTTTTGCGGGTCGAAACATGCTTGGTGGCATGTCATGACCCTATAGGACACACAAGCACAGCCCCGCTTGGGCCTCACCCAGCCATCTCCCCTGCTCTCCATGACATACTTATCACTGTGTGTCACACAGTAATGTCCCCCGACACAGTGGTTGAGAACCATTGCTTTAATCTACAGCAGTGGTTCCCAATCTTTTCTGTAACATGGCGCACTTCAGTGAGTCAAACAGTTCCATGGCACATCCACTTTTTTCAGCAAATTGATTGCTTGCAAATGTCATATTTACATAATTTACTATGGTTACAGTCTTACTAGATTGATTTGTTACATAATGCATAGAACACACTAAAGAAGGATCAAATGTATTAATGTTTGAAGTCTACCAGAAAAAAAAAAACCCCACATCATTTCAATTTTGCCCTTTGGCCATCTGCCTTTGGAATGTTCACATTTTAGAATTGAAAGACTAATACCTCCCTTTTAATCTGATGATTAATTTTCATGAGTTTTATGAGTTGTAATTTTGGTTGGATAGAATATTGTTTAAAATAAAACAATGGTTTTTTTACATTGATTTTCATTATCTTTCTACAAAATTTCACAGTATACTTGGACAGTTCTCTTGGCACACTGGTTGAAAACTACTGATCTACAGTACTATCCTGGAAAGAGCTTCGTTTTAGAAACCACTTCAATATATTCTGCTAGTCACATTTTAATCAAGCTGGTTCAGGGGCTATGAGAAAACAACACTGTGGAATTCAGAGAGTAGCAAAAGAAAAATTAACATGCACACCTTTGAAAAACAAAAATGTTATAATGGCTTAATATTCTGAAGTTAGAATAAGAAAATAAAAGATGTTTTATAAAAGAGAGGGGGCTCATGGTGAACCTGGCTCCAGTTTGAACTTATTTATGTGCTGAATGGCCCTCAAAGCCTAGTTATTTAAAGGTGTTCAGCATGTATCTGTGACTAACTCAGTTTTCATGTTAGTCCTTCACATCAACTTTAAAACCTATTAAATGTTTGGAGTTCTATTCCTAGCATATATTTTGTTAGGCAGAATCACCCTTCAGTAAAGCTTCTACAGTAATTTCTATTCATAGTCAGTAGTGGTCACCAGATATTACTACTTAGTAAGCCACAGATCACTAGCTGTAAGCTCTGCTTCTCCTGAACTCATGTCTGTAATGATTCCTACACATATTTCTTCTGTTAGGCAGATGGAAACTTCATGGTTCATTTTCCCTCCTTCCACTAGTAAATCTCAGTGAGTTTGAGACTTGAGAATGTGCCAGTTAAGTTCTGACCTAATCAGAAACATCAAGGTCTTGGGCTAGGCATTGGGGAAGTCACAAAGTGGAGTAGGTGTTCAATCAAAATGTCTACAAAACTATAAAAATATTCTCTGTGAGGCTGTGGTCCAGTCTTCACATTCAGTATCAAAGGTAGTTGTATGATATGTAGGTATTTTTGGCAGATGTCATTTGTACGTTTGAAAATAGTTTTGATGGACCATAAGCTCACCCTCAGAAAAAGTTAGGCTCCAAAATATATTCTCTGCTACATAAGGCACATCGTGATAAATATTGCACTAATATATTTTAAAGATATATCAAAAAGCCCTACAAGCAAGTTACTTAGAAGTCACAAGACAGTGTTTCCTCTTTTACTTCATCAATAAAACAGAAAGAAGGTATTTTTCTACAGGACTTTAAACATGGAGATTTGAAGGAACTTTGTATATAGTGCAGGCATGGCCAAATTGCGGCTGAGGAGCCACATGCGGCTCTTGAATGGAAAAGTGTGGCTCCCAGGAAAACGTCAGCAAATCAATTTAGGAAAGCAGCCCCAGCCTAGGAGCTCAGAAGGGAGTCGGGACAGTGGGGAGAAGCGGTGGCATGGTCGTGGATGGTGGGGAGCAGTGTGGCATAGTAGGGATTTTATAAACCTCTCCACTAGTCTGCAGTCTTCTACATTGAGCAACAGCTAAGTTTTTACTATATAGGCCTAATTTTCTTGGTAACCTTATGTAATTATTAGAATCTCACATTAGTAGGATCAACATTTGCCCTCTTTTTATGGTAAAATTAAAGTGTGTGATTAATTTTAAACCTAGTAATTTTGGAGTAGGTAAAAGTATATGGCTGTATGCCTCAGTTTGGCTCTCGAAGGTTTAGTAATCAACTTGCGTGGCTCTTGAATTCCATAAGTTTGGCCACCCCATATAGTATAAGTTCTGTAGGTGTAGCCATGTTAGTTTAGTTCAGCAACAGAAAGAAGGAGTCCTGTGGCACTTTTAAAGACTAACAAATTTATTTATCTCATGAGCTTTCATGGGTAAGCTTATGCAATAAATAAATTTCTTAAAAGTGCCATAGGACACCTTGTTTGATATACAGTGTAATTTCCAGAGTTTGTGTTAAATTCTCTGCTGGAGCATCCAAGTCACTATGCCTGTGGAAATTTTGGCACTATATCTTATCATTCCTAATTCTCAGAGCCATAATGTGCTATTTCAGCACCCAGGATGTGTTCCAATTGGCGCTTGGGGCCGGTGCCACGAAATGCACCTTTTAATAGAGTGGCTCTATTGAGCCACTCCGGCGCGCCTGGGGCAAAGCCCCATTGGCCCCACCATAGTTACGGCCCTGATACTACTGACATTTTATATGCACTTAATGCTATTGAAAGTAGTCACATATTGGTATCCCTGCTTGGGCTGTGTATTGCATTGCATTCATTTTCACATGCCTTTGAAAATGCATGTGGTTCAGCCAGGATCTGGTGCAAAAGCAATTAGAAGTGAGAGGGGAGTTCAGACACCATGCCCATTCATACCTTACCTTCTTGGTAAAAATGTTAAAATTTTGAAAAATAAGCAAATTAAATTCATGTACTATTTTTTCAATTGCACTTACAAAAATGTAAAGGAATATTAAAGTATATTTCATGAAAGACATATTATACTTATGAGTGGCCTTAGGACTCTTAAAGGGAATCATGTTAAATCTAGTTGGATGTTAATCATTTTGAGCATTCAAATAGCTAACCTATCAGGTTCTCCTCTGCATACAAAGAAACAACAAGAGCCATTTCCTAATTTTTCTTGTTGCTGCTCCAGCTCTGTCATATTAACACATTACAAGATTAAAAATAAATAATAGATTTTACTCACTTGTTAACTAACTCTGTGAGGAATAGCACTCTGACAGTATTTACTTTAACTTCAGAGAAGACTCCTTCTTTGGAACTGGGCCAAATTATATTTCAGGTTTCCAGTCTTTCAACACAAGGGGTGTTTTAGTGGTAATGTTGATGAACTGCATATTTAGGGTCATTCCTGAACTTTGGAACAGGCCTTGAAAGACTTCAGTTGAAAATTTGATGTGCTATTCAGTCTAGAGGTCCTTATTCTGGCATGTATTTATGCACAGCTTAACTTTAAGCATATGAATTGTCTCACTACAGCTTCCTGTCAGAGCAGTGTGGCTTAATGTATCAAGCACTGCACAAGGACTTGGTTCTGTTCCTGACTGCTGAATGGCTTGCTGGGTGAACTTGTGCACGTCACTTTGTGGTGTCTGTTTCCCCATCTGTAAAATAGGAATAATAACACTGACCTCATTTGTAAAGTGTTTTAAGATCCACTGATGAAAAGTGCTACTTTAGAATGATTATTACTACATTCATCAAGTTAGACATGTGCCTAGGTACCTTGCTGAACTAGGGTCAGAATTTCTTTATAAGGAAAAGTATGAGAAAAAGAAAAACTAAATTCCTTGACTGGCTCAGGGACCCAGTTTATAACCCTACTTTAAAAGATATCATTGCTTGTTGAAATAAAACAGTGAAATAAACTTGGTCCTGCAAACCCTAAGTAGTCTCGGTAATGTCAGTAGGAGTATTTGTGTAAGGACTGCTCTCCTGAAGAAGGATTTTAAAGGTTCTGGGCTCTTTACTGGGTAAGAAATAAATTGTGCCTAATTCTTCATTAACACAGCTGTTTGTCTTCCTTCCACATTTCAAAGCATGAAATATTTTGCAAAAATAGCAGATTTTGTATTTAGCTCCAATTAATAAAGAGGGTGAATCCTATCTTAAAGGTACACAGTCTTTAAAAATACTGCAGACTTACTCTGAGGTACACATTCCTCTCATCTGAGTTGAGAAATTGCAATAAGGTACACAGCTGGATCTCTAAATGCTTTGAAGATTAATATATTTTAAAATATTCTTCTAGCTTTTAAAATAGGACATTTCTCATTGCACATGCCTTTACCTTACCTTGTCCTGTGTTTAACATTTTAATACTTTTTGCACTTTGAAATATGTGAAATCTATCATTTTGCCTTTAGAGAACTTGACTCATCACCATTTCAATAGAAAACGTTCTCTTCTTTGAGAGTTGCTTTACAGTAGAGTTCTTTTTACAAAGACTCCATTATTTTGGACCTTCAACCCCCCCCCCTTCAGAGCAGTTTGATTCCATTTTATTGGAGACCTCTTAGCAGTTCAACTGCTGGATGGTCCAGTCAGAAGATAGAAAGGTACCAGCAATCTCTGAGAGAACAGATACATTTTGGACTTGGTTCAAGATTAGAGACTTATCGGAACTGAAATCAAAGATAAAATAAGTAAAACAATCTTCAACATTACTCTAGCTCTGCAAAGCACAATGGAACAGATCCATAAAGAGACATAACTGCATATTTTTCATTAATTTAATTTTACTTAATAAATGGAATTCCAGTTTATTTTTCTACACAAACAATGGAAAAGTTAATGTTAAAAAGTTTCCATGAATCTAATGTGTTTTAAAAATATTTAAAGAAGAGATCAGATTCCATCAGATTCTGTACATTAATCATTTGATATTCAGTGTAAAAATGTTTTAATTTGATTTTATAAAATTACAATATATGGAATATTATATAATTTAATCTCAGTGAGCCTCAACTAAAGACCATATAAATTTAGGCTTAACAAGCCTGATCCAAAGTTCATGAAAGTCAAGAATAAAGAATCCCATGGACTTTGGATTAGGCCCAAGGTGAACATTTCTGAGATTCAGAAAAATTTCATTCCCTTACAAGTTTAGCAATTATACTAAACACATAAAAGATCTTAAATACAAAGGGTGTTGTATATTATCCCATTATTAAAGAACAGCTCTTATTTACAGTGTTACTGAAGGTGTGGGATTCTGAGATCTTAGGCAAATTGCCTGGAGGAAAAAAAACCCACCACCCAAAAGGAAACTAACTTTTAAATTGATCCCTTGGGAGGTCTTTAGAACCTCTCATGGAGGAGCCCAGTACATGGAACTGAGAGACCACAGAAGAGAGACAGCCTCTTCCATCCAGAACGACATATGAGTTTTAATAGGAAGGAAGGCTCTTTTAATAAATGGGAACCTCAAACTTAGAAAGAAAAATAGCATTTTAAAATATAAGCAGTATTGATTTTTTTGCTGAACGTATGACATATAGCACTAATTTCAGGACATAACATATACAAACTGTTGAAGTGTGAGCAATCAAAAATAGTGTTAATGGCAGCTGCTGATCTTTGCCTTTGAATGAAAAAATTGCCATTACAAATGAAGACTAAAAAGTATCTTTTACTAGAACGTGCTTTCTACTAGGGAAATGACTGTTTTAATGCTTCCACTTTTACCTTGTGATGAGGAATATAATGGTCCTCAGATGCTGTAGATTTAAGGATGGCAAGTATGGGGGAACCTTCTTGGCAATAAGTATCAGTCATACTTTTTATTGAGACTAAGTGTATAAAGCCATAACAATTTATTTGTTCTTAAATAAATGGTTAATCAACTGTCAGAATCCCAGAACTTCAGTAGATTTCCTGTAACCAGGAGTTATAACTACATCGGTAGCAGGTGATACGATTTTCTTTATCCATAACACATACGAATATCTGTAGTATGCTTGAACATCTATTAGTCATCTACAAACCCTTCATGAATTTTCATGTATTCTTAATAACAGCTTAAACTTGTGATAAGTTCCAAAGCAAGTAGCCATGTCAGTCTAGTTCAGCAAAACAAACAAGAAGTCTTGTAGCACTTCTAAAGACTAACAAGCTCCTGATGATGTGGGATTTTTTCTCATGAAAGCTCATGTGATAAATAATTTGTTAGTCTTTAAAAGTGCCACTACACTCCTTGTTTGTTTTGTTAAACTTACAATGTTTCTTTAAGTCAGAGGGTCTCATCGCTCTTTGCAGACTTTTACAAATACAAGAATTTTTTTTTCATCTATGAAAATCAGCCTTTTTTGGAACAGAATATGGCAGCTGTCAAATAGCACATTGCAACGCTACCCAGTAATGTGGGAAATGAAGTAAATATCATATCCTCTTAAAACTCCAGAGGGAATTACTAGACTGTTACCACCCACACTGAAATTTGACCAAGAAGATGGAATTAATAATCCTCTCCTTGCAAAAAAGTGCCAAGGGAACATCAAAGACTACCAGTGGTCAGGACCTTAGTTTTATGTCTCATATGAAAAATGTCATCTCTTGCTAAGTGAGAAAATTTTTACAGTAAGTAAAGCCATTTTGACAAGTATTTTGTCTAGTGTCCTTAGGCAAGATGGATGCAGATAAAATCTAGCCCACTGGATACACCAAACTGATGGTTTTCTGACAGATCCACAACTGCTAAGAAGATAAAAGCATCAGAGTTGGAAAATAAAGCTAGGAATTTATTTCTAATCCTCTCTTCTCTCTCCTACCCATCTTTTCAGTTGCAATCACTGGTTTTACTCAGTTAAGAATACACAAGAAACTTTTCCTCCTTATATTCTGATACCTTGTTTTAACTAAGAGGAGTTAAGAAGGTTTCAAAGCTTTGCAAGAAGAACCTGTTTCTGGATCTCTGAGGTGTCATTGCAAAGACTGCGTCTGTTGGAGTGGGATTTTCTCCCATGAAAGCTCATGCAATAAATACATTTGTTAGTTTTAAAAGTGCCATAGGACTCCTTGTTTGTTTTGCCAGAGAGTGAAAGACAAAAAGTCTCAATATGGGGCAGTTTTGGATTGGCTATATAGCTGGACATGAAGGAAATTTTTGGAGTGATAACATGCTATCCGTTTCCCAAAAGATGTGTTTAAATAGAAGATTAGAAATAGTCTCAAGTATCATATTTACTAAAGAAGGCCTTTTATTATTATTTCCTGGCTAAATAGTGTTACAGTCACTATTTTGTTCTATAAAATAAAGTCTATGTACTGTTTTGTTGCTAAAGACCTAGCAATAATGAATAATAGCACCTAAGACAGGACATTGCTAGTTCAGAAAGTGGAGCCAGATGATTTGTAATATTTTGGTGGATAATTGGCTTTGATGGGTGTGTGAATCTTCTGTTTAGGGAGAACAAATTTCCTTCATGAAAGAAGCAAAGGAAAACTCTCTCTTTGTCTCTCCCTCTTAAATTAATGATCTGTGGAAATTCTCAAGGCAATGCAAGTGAACTAAACATGCTCACAAGTCCAAGAACAAAGCAGATATCACTGTTCACCATATTATTTTTTTTTTAAAAAATGACATATCAAAATGTTAAGGAAGAATGTACTGCACAGAGACCAAATCCTGTCAAATTAGATAGCAGCCGTTTGTTCACCCCTGTTCTGAGTGAAAAGAGATTGAGAATTCATGGTTAAGTAGAGATAATCCTGTGATTTAAAAATTGCTTCAAAAATAAAGACAGCCTTATTGACAACACAAAACAACGTTGTAGTTCTCTAAAATATTTCTCAGATCCTGGAGCTGAAAAGGAAAGTCTAGCTGATGAATGACATATTTAAATTATGTATGCTGAACTGATCTGACAATTGTCCCAAACTGTAGGCTAAATTAATCCCTGGCATAATCAGGAGATTCCACTGGCTTCAGTGAGAGTTGTATTTTATTTCTTTCACCAGGGCTGAATTTGGTCCAAAATTTCTATTTCCTTATCAAGTTAGCATTTGTCAGGATTGAGCATGTGATGGTGCCGATCCAGAAAACAGTTATGCATGTGCACAATTTTTTTTTTACTTCAGTGGGATAATCAACATGCATAAAGATAGGCAGGTGTGTAAAGTGTTGGCAGAATTAAGATCTTTCTGCAAGCATCCTCCATGGGACCTGTCAGTCTTTTTTTTTTTTCTTCTTCTTCTTTTTGATTCACCATCAGAAATGTGGCAATTTTTGAGTGAAGAACCACTTAGTACTAAGGAGAAGGATTCTTTTTCCCATTAGGCACTGTAATGATGACTTCCACCCTATGTTAACAGAAGAGGCTCCCAAGTGGTCTTGTTTAAGGGGCATTTTATCAAAGCTGAGTTTTATATTTGAATGGTAAACAGGGGGCATTGTGAAATATGTATGTGTATGTCTGCAAAATTTAAATTCACTCCTAGCTGGATCTATGAATGAAACTGAAATAACTATGATATTGCCATAAAGTACTGGTAGACCTGTCATTATCAATAAGCTTGATATTGAAGCCAATGTGGGTAAAGGTCTTCTGGGATTTAGATACTTTTGAAAATTTTGATCAATGGAAACATACCCACTGAAGTCACTGTGAACAGGTGCGAGTCAGCAATACAATCAGAGGTTAAAGTAAGGGGGGGGGTGGCACTACTCTCTTCTTTTCTAAAGGCAGTGGCAAAGCCTCTCACTTGGCTTTGATATGCTGTGCTCCCCCATGCCGCCTTTTGTTTCAATCTACTTAAACCATTGGGTACAGCAGATCCAACAGAAAACCAGATAATAAAACCATGTACCATTGTGTCTTTTCTATTCCCTCAAGGAAGTATTGCATTTACCATTGACTAAATAATTAGTCAGGAAGAGTCTTTTCTGAACTTCTCATTAGCTGGATGATAAAAAAAAAAATCAGTGGCCTTTTCAATTTCTCTTTCCTCATAGACTGTGATTGGCACATGGTGGAGGTCAATAGCAAGAACATATACCTATTCCTAGAACTGGCCAAACAGTTCACAACAAATTATTTATCTTTACCCCCTTGTTCTGTTTGTAAATAAGCTGTAGAGAGAATGCTATTTATATGAATTGCTCTTTGTAGCTGTGCAGAAAATGCTTTACAAATGTTAACCTGTGATCTAGTTGTCAACAGTAGTCATGATTCACTGTGCACATTATGTGGTTGGTTATCTAAATATGTCTACAGTTGAAATGCTATAATAGCTCTATGCAATGCTTCTGCTATAGAGTAGACACTGCAGTGATGTAAGTCATTGTTCCATAGCTGTAGTAAATTCACATTTCTAAGATTTGGTTAGTGGAAGAATTCTTTCATTGACCTACCACTATTTGTACTGAGGTTTAGGGTTAGGGCCCGAGTCCTGGCACCAGTGCCCTGAATGGCTGGTGTTCCCCCTGTCTCTCTGGTCCCCATCCCCGGCTGGGTATCCAGGGCTGGGCTGGCCATGGTGGTGCTTGCCTCTCCTGGTTGGGTATCTGGGGCTAGGTCAGCTGCGGTAGCACCTGCCTCTTCCAACCGCATCCCCAGCTGATGATCGGGGGCTGGGCTGGCAGCGGCAGGAGCCCAGGGCCCTGACTCTGGATCAGGGTCAAGGGGCGGGGCCGTGGCCCAGGACCCAGTTCTTTTCCCAGGGTAACAACATTCCTGCTGGGGTTTAAATCAGTTTAGCTGGGTGTGAATTTTTAACCTAATTTTCTAGTGTAGACCAACCCTAAGTCATACATTATTTCTGTTCCTAAGTGGATGGAATAACCTGTGTAAATAAGAGTGGTTAAAGTCATTGAGGCTTTGCTTCTTCTCTTGGGAAAGGTGATCTGGGAAGGGAGACCTTTAAAAAGTAGGCGGAACTAATCATGTATGGAATTTTTTGGACATTTTATATCTTTTATTGACATTTAATAAAAACACTTTGTTTATGTATTGCAGATGCCCTATATTTTAAAATAGCTGTGTTCCTTACAGAAAGCTTGATTCTGTTTATATTGAAGTCAAGGCTGAACATCCAATTAACTGAAATGCAAGAAGATTAAGCCAAGAAGGAGGAGAAGAAAAATTGATTATGCTGCAATCATATTGAGCATTTGCATGCACATTTATGTGCACAGTCCTAATTGCAGAGATTGTGGCCAGATTCTTGCTGAGATCATTTTATTGTCACTGTGCCAGGATTTGGCTGTTTAGGCTTAGGAAGTTGGTATGTAACTCCACTCTATACAACAAAGGACAAGCACATAATACTGCATATATCTTGAAGGTTTATGGACTGAATTTACTGGTCTCTATTTTACATCACCCAGTCTTTACCTATTTACCAAGTATTGTTATTTCTGTCATTTACATTAAATTGTAATAGTGCTAGGTTTCTAGTGTGATGTGGAGAATACTGTCTTGCATAACCACATTTCACATATCAACTAAGTTCATTTATTAAATTAACTGATCTCTTAGCTACTATCACCACTGAACATAATCATGAGTCATTTGGTGGGCTCCTTACCAGTTGTAAAAGGAGTGTTTTTTCTGTCCTCAGATGCCTCATTCAGTTAGCTGCCACATAACAAAATCTCTGTGAAAACAGGTAAATGTCCTGGCAGAAATATCCATGAGCTGGGTAGAAAGCCAGTTATTTTCACATGACATAGTGGGTTGGGTTGTATGAACCATGAGATTCTTTCCATCCCTAACAGCAATACTGTGTTTTCAAACAATCTCATGTATGTGTCAATTTGCCAGCCTCTAAAGGGTTAATGCTAGTATTACCGTAGAAGATTGAATTCTTCATGATTTACAGCTAGAATTTCTTTATTTATTTTGTGGTTCTCAGTTGCAAATAAGAATAAAAATATAATAGATGCTTGTAATGAGGTCTATAAGCTCCATTCAGGTTAAGCAGTAGGCGGAGGGGAGAATTCCCTATCTGCAATAAAACAGGCCTATCATGCCCATGTGCAGCTGCAAGAGTTGCCAGTCCTGGAAGCAGACACCCACACATGGGTGCATGAAGGAGGAAAATCCAGTGTAAATTAGGAACAGCAACAAAGGAGGAGGGAGGCAGAGAAGCCTAAGACATGAGAACAGCTATAGCCCTGTGTCAGACATCCCTCATTGAAGCTTTTGACAGAGTAGGATTACACCAACAAACCCCAGAAAGGAAGCAACAAACCCAGAAGCTGCCTCCAATTTCAGGAGGTGTTGGGGGGGGCACAAACTGGAACACCCAAGGGGCCAGGAAGGGGCCCAACACAAACTGGGACTATTATAGTGCTACTACAATATATTATTAATAAAATTAAAAACACTTCTTTACTTTGTAAAGACCTGCACTTGAGCCTCAATAGTCTATTTAATTTATCCAATTGTTTTTGCATTCTCACCTATCTGGACTCTGGATGAATGAGCTGTGGTCATTGCCACTGCAGAATTAACTCTAAAAATCAAGGAAGTGCATAACTCCAATTTCCTGTAGACTTTTCAGGGTAAAATCTTGGGGCCATTGAAGTCCATGAGAGTTTTGTCATTGACTTCAATTTGTTTTCACACCATATATTTTACATTTTCACTAAAATCTGTTATAATGTAGCCTTTCAAAAATCTGTTATAGTTCTACACCAGATGAATTTTTCGAGGATTGGACATGGATTTGCCAAATAGTTTGACCTATTATTACAGGCAATAGATAAAGTACCTGTCTTTTCTGAAAGGGGAACGAACTGTGGTTGATATGTATGTGTGTGTTCATGACAGATTAGAAAGGAGAGTGAAGGATTTTCATTTCCAAGTTAATAAATCATTAAACATTTTTATTTGAGTGGAAAGTGACTTGATCTTATGAACTGTGAAAAATCATTAGGCCTTTACTTGTTTATCACATGCCTTCTGGATTTAGCATTGTTCTCAGTACACAAAACCTGAAAACTGAGCTTTTGCCAGCAGGAATCCAAAGTGAGATGGAAATGAAAGCTTAAAATATGAGTAAATTCACATCTGGCAGTATATAACTCTGAAGGCTGTCCAGCACTGAAAGATGGAACTGATTACATTAAGTTAGAACACGTCTACTTTTATTTATTTATTACCTATCAGATTGCTTATTTCCACGATCAGTTTCAAACAGATGTAATTACTGAACTCTTGTTAGAATACAGAGGCTAATAATGTTTCCAAATGTTAAATCTGCAGTTCTGCGGATTTGCTCTCATGGTTTCTGATGCATTCTTCCTGTTCAAAATGCGATGGGAAGCACTTTCCCCATGTTGGAATATTTGGAGATTCAACCCTCAAATCAGCCAGTCCTCCCAGATCTGCAGAGGTCAGGCCTTGTAATGCCACGCTGGCTCAAGCCCCACCCCCTCCAGCCCCTTCAGGAGCTTCCCCATTGGCTCAGGTCCAAAAAATCTGCCCACCAGTTTAAAGACATACGTACCACACAGAGTAGGATTGTGAATAGATTATGACTAATAGAGTCAGAATTACCTTTGTGGCAAATGTCTTGTGTGTTTTTTCAGGAGATGGCAGGGAGCAGCTGTTTCCCTAGCACTGCTCTCTCCAGTATCTATGCCATTCCCACCAAACTTGCTGACCCCCTATGAAGCACTTTTACAGGAGCTAGGGAGTTTCAGTACCAAAGAACACTCCTCTCTTTCAGCAAAACAAACCAGAAGTCCTATGGCACTTTTAAAGACTAACAAATTTATTTATCACACGAGTTTTCATGGGAGAAAATCCCATGAAAGTTCATGTGATAAATAAATTTGTTAGTCTCCAAAAGTACTGTAGGACTCCTTGTTTGTTTTGCTGAACAGAACTAACATGGCTACCCCTTTGGAATTTCTCGCTTCCATAAGCTCCCATATTAAAATCCTGTTGGTTTTCAAGTGCTCCGCCTGAAAACAGCATAATATGAGCCTGAAAAAAGGAAGACTGCATTAGGAGAAAAGAAGAAATGGGAGAGAGAATTTGAATTTCAGACAATGCGAAGTTTGTGTGTATTTGGCTCTGATGTTTTGGGTGGGCCTATTATGTAATTAGGACCTAAGTGCAGATTTTGAATCTGGAATAATATTCTAATTTCCCTCAAATTTCAAAATGTTCAGATCTGAGAGCTGTGCAATCATTAATGTTAGGAACAGGGAAGCTGCATTATTGTAGTGTTTAGAAGCTCATGGAACAAATATGCTTAGGGAGTGTGAAGGGGCAACCTGAACCTGACAGCTTCTTAAATAGTGAGAGAATATCAGTTTACTGAATGGATGTGTCATCAGTGTTTCTATTAGTCCAAATCCTGGGAATTATTGAGCATCTGCTGGTCTCCTACAGTGCAGATTCAGGTCAGTTTCTCAATTTATTAAGTTGCTATATCAACGCTTATTTTACCTCATGGGGAGGAGGATTGTGACTTGGGGTTTTATTAGTGCAAGTAAAATGCTTTGAGATTCTCACATGAAAGATACTACATGAGTAGACAGTATAGTTACGCCAGTCAAAAGTGCAAAGTGTCCTACTCCTTTTTTTTTTAATTGGGCTCCTATCTGTAGAAAATCAAATCAGAGGGCATTCAGTCTTTTTGTGATTTATGCAGTTATGTACATTTTGTGTGTGTGTGTGTGTGTAAACTGCTTTATTTCGATGTGTTTGATACAATCTCAGATAGGGACCAAATTCTACTTGTGATTCATATTCTGCTCCTTTGTAGTCTTCTAAATGGCCAAATTTCTTTATTTACAAAGGAGCAATTCTCCTTCGTTTCTATTAGGTATTGCCTTGCTTGTGCTAGATTACAACTGCTTCAAGAATAGTCTACACATGGTATTTTGATCTTTCTACTTCTTGCACTCATTGGGACAGAGAAATAGGGTGACTGGATGTCTCAATTTTATAAGGACAGTCCTGATATTTGTTTTAAATAGATGCTGATTATCTCCCACCCACTGTCCCAAATTTTCACACTTGCTATCTGGTCATCCTGTCTAGAAAGAAGAGGAACCCAAAGCTAAAATTAAAACTATAAAATTTTACTATGCTCAGAAAGACTCAGGTATAGATATGGATTGAGGTTTAGCCTCATTTGTATTATACCTGATCTTATTTTATCCTCCCTTCATTCTTTAAACTAATGGCTGAGTAAAAAATATAAGAATTTCTTCCTAGCTTTCATTCAATTTTGTGGTATTTAGGTCATCTCTAGTCCTCAAAACATAAAAGAGAGTCATGTCTTGAGCTATGATATGCTAACATTCAGCATGGACATCTTGTTTAATGTGTGTATCATCACATGTACAAATATAACCAGGAATTACACTGGAGATGAGCAGAGTTGGCACCTTGAAGAATTGGGCACTACACAACAATGCTATGTTAAGGACAGTTGTTTGTACCCATTTGCTTTCCTGGGAGCTCCAGCATATAATGATCATGTCCAAAATGGAACCCTCAAGCAGCCGGTCACAGTCTGGGCACATATACAAAGTAATAAGAAAACAAACACAGACTGTATTTTTGGGAAAGAGAAAGAAGAGGAAAGAGACATGATGAATGATTAAAAAAAAAAAAAGCAGTGAGAGTCTTGTGGCACCTTATAGACTAACAGATTTCTTCGAGCATATGCTTTTGTGGACTACAACCCGCTTCGTCAGATGCATGAAGTGGAAACTACAGTGGAGAGGTATATATACACATGCCAGAATGGAGAAGGGCAAGTGTTAGAAAAGTCTGTTCAGAGAGCAGATGGGGCCCATTCACACCAGTAGATCAATGGGAGAGAATGTGTGAACAGATGAATCAACTTTTGTAATGTGCTAACCATTTTAAATTTCTATTCTGATCCAGCCTGATGGTGTCAAACTTGCAGATTAGCTCCAACTCTGCAATTTCACTCTGAAGTCTGTTTTTGAAGTTTCTTTTTCGAAGTATGGCAACTTTCAAGTCTGCCTCTGAATGTCCATGGAGGTTGAAGTTTTTTCCTATTGCTTTATGGATGTTGCCATTTTCGATATCTGTTTTGTGTCCATTTATCCTTTTACACAAGGACTGTCTGGTTTGCCCAATATACATGGCAGAAGGGCACTGCTGTCACACGATAGCATATACCACATTAGTGGATGTGCAGGTGAATGAACCCCGATCGTGTGGCTGATGCGGTTGTGGCCCGTGATGGTATCACGGCAGCAACCAAACACCATACAACAGGAACACCAGCACAAGAACCTATCCTTGCAACAAACCCTGTTGCCAACTCTGCTCACACATTGACTCCAGGGATACCATCATGGGCCCCAATCACATCAGGGGCTCATTCACCTGCACATCCATTAATCTGGTATATGCTATCATGTGCCAGCAGTGCCCTTCTGCCATGTATATTGGGCAAACCAGACTGTCCTTGTGTAAAAGGATAAATGGACCCAAAACAGATATAAAAAATGGTAATATCCATAAATCAATAGGAACGCACTTCAACCTCCATGGACACTCAGTGGCAGACTTGAAAGTTGCCAAACTTCAAAAAAGAAACTTCAGAAACACTTCAGAATGAAACTGCAGAGTTGGAGCTAATCTGCAAGTTTGACACCATCAGGCTGGGTCAGAAGAGAGATTTAGAATGGCTAGCATATTACAAAAAGTGATTCATTTGTTCACACATTCTCTCCCTTTGATCTACTGGTGTGAATGGGCCCCATCTGCTCTCTGAATGGACTTTGCTAACACTCGCCTTCCTCCGTTCTGGCAAGTGTATATACCTCTCCACTGTAGACACATGCATCTGATGAAGTGGGTTGTAGCCCATGAAAGCTTATGCTCGAGAAATCTGTTAGTCTATAAGGTGCCACAGGACTCTCGCTGCTTTGCTATATACAGACTAATATGGCTACCCTTCTGGAAAATGATGATTTATATATGCTCATAAATATTCCCTTTTTTCTTTGGGTGCAGAGCAGGGCATTTGAAACTCTCTCATCTGTTACACAGGTTATTTCCAACACCTCCACCCTGCTCATATACTTTTCTTAGCTTTTAATCAGGACAAGGGAAAATTGACTTCTCTAAGCAGTATTTCTCAACAATTGGTCCATGCACTAGTGCTGGTTCCTGAGATATTCCTGACACAGTATAGGAATCAAAAAGGTTGAGAAACACTGCTACATCATGAGATATGATTTCTACTCAGAGTCATACTTACATTTTTAAAAAAGGCTACAGTGCTATAAATAAGCCACTAAGACAGCAGCATGCTCTGCATGGCAATGGACATATTGCTGATGCAGGCTCACTTTAGGCCAGTGAAAATGAAATGTCTTAAGAAAGTGCAATGTAAATTATTACATTTGCTCTTGTGTTGTGGAATAGACTTCACAAAAATGAGTAAGAAAAACTAAAAATCTTCTTAAAACTTCACAAAACTGTTAGATTAGCATTCTACATGACCTGTCCTTAATGTCTGTTGACACCCAGTTCATCAGGGTTTCTCAGGGAGGGGATAAGAGATAATCACAGGATAGTTTTCTCTTTTCTGACAAGCCTTGCTTAGATGAATGTGTCCCTCCACACTACATATTTGATACAGCGTGGAATCCCGCTCCATGCTTTTCTCCCCAGGCCAGTCATGAGACAACCCCCCCCCGGGCTTCATTACATTCAGCATTGAGAATAGGGATGGCAGAACATCTCTACTATTAATAACGAATTTATAAAGAAGAGAAACTTTTTATTTATTTCCCCCTCACCCCACATTGTCCCTTTCCTGAAGAGTGTACAATCTTCATTAGACAGATGATACGCACAGGGATAGTAAAGTCTGAGGTAAGGAGAGGAGGGACCAGAATTGATATAGAAATAATAGCAGTTATTGTACAGTGAGGGAATCTTCTGAGTTGTGAGTGCTCCAGAGTGAATGTAGAAAATCATACTGTAAGGAAAAAGGGGTTAATGTAAAATTTGTTTTTATTTGGGCCCAGATCTTCAGCTGGATCCCAATCCATATAATTAGTTAAGTATGTGTATAACTCTAAGCAGGTGAATAATGCAACTGAATTCAATGGAACTATTCATTTGTGAAAAGTTAAACCCATATTTATGTATTTTGCAGGATTAGGGCCTGGGTATATCCCCAGAAATGCCTTTATACCATCTGATTATCTAGCTCATGACCTTTTCCTTGTAAACATTTGGGTAAAGAAAAACAAATGAGATCCTTGTACTTTTCTACTTAATGAGCTAGCACATCCTGTACTAGAGAAACAGGAAATTTTTTAGTACTGGAAATTTTTTTCCATCCTTGCTAGTAGCGTAAGATTCCTTCCTTTGTCCAAAAGAAAAAAAAAAAAAAGCCTAGCTTTTGGCCAGACTAGTAGATAGCAATCTGTGTCCTTCATTCTTTAAAACAGAAGTCAGTTGCACACCTACAGAACAGAGGTACTAATACATAAGATGCTTCTGGCAGCAGTATGCCTTTATAACTGATGACCTTTCTGTTTAAAAATATCTAGGGGAAGAAATGACAGGGGGCCTTGAGGTTCTGTCATAGGGGGTATGTGCTGTTGAAAAAGCTCTTGCATTAAAAATGGCAAAACCAATATGTACATTCAACCACACCTGTGTTTTTATATAATCAGTCTCATTTATGGCAATATCATTCTGATGTTAAATTTGGAAGACTGGAGGCTAAGTGTAAGTGGCTCAGTGAATATCAGCTGCAAGAATGTTGTTTGTAAGTGGCACCAGCAAGATGATTTTAATAAGACTCTAGGGTGTAAATTAGAGATAAGAAGAAAAATCTCCCAATTAAAATTTCCCTAAAGGTTGAGGACTTAAAGCCATTACAGCTGTGGTCATATCTGAATGCAAACAAGGTTTAGTTATGATGAGGGTGAAGCAGAGAATAATACATTATTATAAGTGGTAGTAAATTCAGAATCAGCTAGATTACAGGCTTTCAACAATTATAATAGACATACCTCTGGACGGTAGGTCAAACCCTATTCACTTTTTACACAGTACTTAGTGAAGTTAATGAGAGTTTTGCTGAATAAGGAGTGAATGAAAAGTAAGGACTTTAAGATTATTAATATATTAAAGTGCATGTAACTCCCAAATACATATAATAAAAAGAGGGCAAAATGCACCAAAGCAGAGCTTAGTAGATCAAGAAAATATATAGAAAATGTTATTGATACCATCCAATATGTGATTGATGAAGAGGCGTGTGGAAGAATTTATGATTCCATCTGTCTGGGAAAAAGTATGTCTTATGATGGCTAGCTGACTAAAAAACATGAAAGCAAGAATAAGTGATACCAATGGATCATTTTTCCTTTTGTTAAACACCTGAAGGAATCAGAAGATACTAAAATGAGCTTTTAGAATTCTATTGTCCTTCCATGGCCATAGTATATCTCAGAACTGTGACAGATACTGGATGTGGACAGCAAGAAGTTGCATGCATTCTATAAGCATTGTTTAAGGAGAATTATGGGAATTCATTGGAGAGGTCATGTAACCAATGAAGAAGTGCTGTGCCACACATGTCAACAGACCACAGACTCGATCATACAGACAGCTAAAGCAGTTTGTCCATATCAAGGCTATACCATGGCTGAAGTGTGAGTGGATTCTATGACTGGAGGGAAGAGAAGGCCTGGAGGGCAAAGAATGATTGGAAACAACTTATGATGGAGTCAAACATCTTGCTCTGGATAAAGAGTAGTGGGGACAATGCGTTGGTTGCCTCATGTGCCAGTAGGCACAAGAGATTCTAACTCTGAGTAAGTCCTTATTATTACCCTGATTCAGATTCCTCATCACTCTAGAGTTCTCTGAGCTTTGGCAGAGTCCTCTTGTGTACAGGATCCTTCCTGTGCAGCTTATGACTTCTCTCGTAAATCATGGAGTCTTTCCAGCTGAGCTGTCTTTCCCTGCAGCACCTTCCCTTAAGACAAAAACATGCCCATCTCTTTCCCTGTCCTGCTCAAAGCATCCTGCTTCTGTCTTAGTAAATGTCTAGTGTTGGGGAATGGAGGGTGGGACAGGGCATATAAACACCTGATTCCTTTGTTCATCTGCCATGTTTTTCCACTGTCAGCCCCCTGAAAACAAGCTGGAGTAAGTGGCTTCTCTCAGCACCAGCTAACTTAGAATACCAATTATTCAGTCTAGAGCACAGTCATTAAGGCTAAAGACTCTCTTTGTCTTTGATCTAGGAGGGATGTGATTATAGCACTGTCAACAAATGGTGGATCCCACAATACATATATTCAATCCTTGGTGCTACAATTTTTTCTAACAACTTAACAACATCAACCATAATCCATAAATTCTACAGATTGATTTTCCAAATTGTCACTCTTACCCACGCAGATGGATGGATATGGAAGATGTGAGTCATTTCTCCTTTTTCTTCGTGCCTGATCGTCTCAGACATGTTGCTAGGACCTCTAGGAAACAGTGTCTCTTCTTAACTAGTTTGATTTATGATAACCCAGTCAAGGGACAAATGAAGGCCTCAGGTGCATGCACAGGGCTTCTTTTGAAGCTAATTAGAGTAGCACATGCTTATCTAAGACTTGAACAGGAAGGTTGGAAGGGGATCGATTCAGAGGGAAGAAAGGAAGAAATATTGCCTAACCCTTTAGGTCATGGAGTCGTCTGTTGCAGCTATGATCTTCTTCCATGGCAGGGTAAGCTGTTGGATCTGCATATTTCCTAATCTTTTATAAATACACCTGGGGCATAGGGACAAAGGAAGCCATTACAAATTAATGGTTTGAAAAGTGTATGGACACTGTGTGCAGGCTTCCCATAACCTAACACCTCCTCCTACTGCATGGAGGATCAACTGTCCATGCTTCCTGGAGAGCAATACGCAGTGGAGCTTCAATGGCTCCTCCAATTTCAGCTTTCAGCAGCAGCAGAAGGACAGCTTCACTTCCACAATGCAGCTCAAGATTCATTCTTCCTCCATTCCATGGACTCTGCAGTTTCTTGGACTGTGGCCTAGGAACAGAACTTACCTCCTGAAGTCATTCAAATTTCTGTAATTCAGGAAAATCTGAAGGCGACATAGAAGACAATCTAAAAACATCTAGCTGCTCTTTCTAAACAAAGATTTCTTTTTGGAAATCAGCTCATTCCAACTCTCTGGAGTATCAATGAGATTGCACTGCCCATCACCCTTCAGGAGATGAAGTGTGAAAGAACATGATTAAAAATGGATTTTAAATATCAGAATTGCAGACTCTAGATTTCATTACCTTCCCATTGGGAGTAACTAATCTGAATTTCTTCTGCTTCCTGCTGATTATATTTATATACTATTTACTCATTGCACTTAAGGTCGGGGCAGATCAATGGTTAGTCCTCGCTGCTATGTGTACATATGATGAATACGGATATCGTGAGGCTCAAACAAAACCACAAAAAAATTGAATTCCATTCTTAGTTAAACTGTAATTGACTAAAAATGAGGTTGATGAAAATACCCATGCAAATTAATAATACTGCTAATCCACCTAATTTCTTCTGTTTACTAAGTATATATCATAGTCTTCTGTTTCTGTATCTTAGTACATGAAAGCTAATGCAGCAAACATAAGCAAGATTTAATAATATTTTTTAAGGATCTTTGAGGTAGAGCTGTAGTGCCATACTATTTCTACCCCCGAGATTAAATCTCTGTGCCTTTCTGGACAATATCATATCAGCTCCAGCATCTTAATTTTGAAAGCGTACTAGCAGAAAATTAGCTCTATCAAAAGCTGAACACTGTTTTGCACCATCACTCAAGCTTCCAAATGTAGGCTTTAGAAATAAGAAAGACTCTCATTGACTTCAAAGGCTCTGGAGCAGGCCTGACAATGAGTATGATTTGAGTATAACGGTAGATCTCTGATTCCACAGACACATGACACTATGATATAAGGGCCAAGAGATGGAATAATACGTAACAAGCACATTATTTTCTTCTGAATGCTTTATTTGAAAAATGGGATTTCGTTTAACCAGGAATATATACACAGTCTTGGTCTCACATGATATCAAGTTCTAGTAAGGCTTTTCTTTAATGCAATATATATTTGATTCCACTGGGGCTATGGAACAATTTTGAAGTTAAGGCTTGTCTTTGGAAAGAAAAATAAAGAAAGAAATTATATTTATTGCTGGCTCCTTTTGTTAAAAGTTCCTACAAATATTGAAAAAAGAAAGATAGCAATAACTGCTGAAACATAAACAAATCTCTTAAAAAATCAGATCCTGAATTACAATTCACCTCTGGAATCTGAAAAGCTGTTTATATTGTGCCAGTGTTTTCAGTATCCTAAATCTGAAACTACATGATAACACTTTAGAATATATAACATTAAGTTGATTCATATCTAACTGTAGCTGGCCTCTAAGCATGAATATTACAGAATAATTTTATATTGTCTTACTAATCATATAACAAAGCTTTAAAAACATAGTATTTTATTTGAAAAAGGTTTTGTTTAATTCAACAAATCTAATTAAAAAATAAAATTCCCACTGAATGGCAAATAGATGCATCTTTGGGTAAATAAAAAAGTACCTAAAAGAAATGTTCTAAATCTAATTATAGTATATTCATCATTATTAAAATGTATCATTAGTATTGTGGTAGCACTTGTGTGTGTCTTACTAATCAACTGGTATCCCATTGTGTTAGGTGCTGTACAAACAGAGAACAAAAGACAATTACCAATCTTGTGATAAACAGTTTACTGTCTAAGTATCTAAGGATAACTGGTAGCCCTGAAAAGCTCATTTTTTTAGCTATTTAATTAATTATGTTTGTAATCTATTGCATTTTGGGGAACATTGACAGTATTTAAAGAAATATTGCTTGTTATTTTAGCCCTCATGTAGTTGCAATTAAGATATTAGCAGGTACCACACAGACTCACCACAGAATTTTTTTACACTGAGAAAAGGGAATAATTATGTTTGGTCTTCACGGTGATTAGAGGTGGTGTTACGTACACTGTAGTTAACCCCTCTTCGGTTAGTCTAGCTCATGTGACAACAGCCACACTGAAATAATACTCAAGCAGCAGAGAGTTATTGTGTTAACAGTGGATGAGTTGTGCTTATTCAAGTAAAAAAGTAGCATCTATCCCCTGAAGGGCAAGGCAAATTGAAATAAAAGAACCACCAAGTTTGAATTATGGGCTGATGTGTAGGGATAGGATTCAAGTTACTTAACTTTTGAGCTAACTCTTCAGCGAAGGCAAGCCTTTAGATACCATTGTGGCATAGATGTGGACTTTAAAAATAACCACTGTGTAAATCTTTTCCTCTCTTTGGCAGGATGTGTTTCTGTTGCATATTATTCCACCCAATGACTATCCACAGGGTCTGACTCTTTATCATTTACTGCATGTGGTTTATAGAGCATTTTAATTAAAATTTCATACGTGGACATGAATTAAGTATGTATATGCATGCAAAAAGACAAGAGTTAATAGTGTAGATCTTAACTAGAGATAGATCTCAGTCAGTACTTCAGATCTAAATACCCTAAAACATTGGGGATATTTGATATTTGAACTTAGATTAAGATGTGAATTTTGCAAATGGCCCCTACCTTTATAATAAACCAAACTAAAATCTAGAAAAGGAACACCTTGCAATTTCGGATTGTTCAAAGATGGACTCAAATCTTCTTGCTTAAGCTCACCTCTAGTCTGAACACACATTTTGTATATTATTTAATTTCCAAGAGGCAGCTTGCAAGGTCAGTAATGCACAACAAAGAACCAATGAAATTTACAGAAATGTACAAGGGGAGTGAAGATGCTTGTACCTCATTGTTAAAAGTTATGCAATGTTGTTGGCTGTCTGCCCTTCATCACTTAGATGAACCATAAATGGTAGAGGAGTAACATAGAATAAATACAGTGTGGAGAGACCGTCCAAAATTATCACTTTCACATTATTCTAGGAAGCATTAGTAGAAGGATAAGAAAATCTACAATCTTAAGACCAAATCCTTCCCTCAGTTACACAAATGAAAGGCTGTGACTTAAAAGGCCCCACATTACTTTAACTGACGATGCAATTTAGATGGTAAAGAGAAAGCGAAAATTAAGCAACTCAGCAGGGTAGAAGAACCTAGGTAAGTCACTGAAAAAGCCCTCAGAAAAAGGAAGAAAAGTAGGTGAAGAGAAAAAGGTAAAGGGAATTTTTGTCTTCAGTATTTTTGTCACACAGACAAAAGGCTCCTCAAGAGACTTCCTTTCATGTTTAATGTGAGTCTTCCACACAATTCCAAGGGATTGTAAATCAATCTCCTGGGCATGAGAGAGCCAGAGAAAGTAACCTCAGCTCTGCTTGGATGAAAGTAAATGGTTCAGCTGAATGAATCTGAGGAATAATGCTCTTCAGCAGACAGGTGGAAATTGCCTGCAAGATGATTGGCTGCAGTTGATATAGTCAATTTGTTTATACCATAGCTTCCAAATACAAAATACCTAAAGCTTGTACTCAGCTGACAGAGAGGTATGCTTCACAGAAGTGGCATCAGAATACAAATAAATTGGATACCACTTAGAGACCTGAAAAGCCATTGAATAACAGTGAGATGAAAAGCAAGCCCCACTGAAAGTGACAGCAATATTTTCTTTCTGAGCAGAGAACATGTAAAGGAAAAAGATGAGAGAACTCTTTAATGGCATAAAGAAAAAAGACAGTATTTCTATAACCCAAGCACCATATTGCTTCATATAATTCAAGTAAATATTTCATAATAAAGGTACATTAAACTGCACTGCAGTTGGAATACAGCTATAGTGTTGTCACAATACAATATGTAACACACAAACTTATGAGAAGAACTTGTGGACTACAGTGCATGCAGCCTTTTATTCAGCTCTGTTTGCTATTTTGCCATACAAGCACAATGAAGATGAATATTTGAGGAGAAAGTATTACAGAAAATATTTCACTTTTTATAATTGTACTTTGTCTAAGGTTTCCAAATGTCTCTTCTAATGAAATAATATTCGCTGATACATTGGTATATTAAAGAAACCCATGACATTAGCTTTATATCAAACTTTAGAGTGCTGGCATTTCCCACATAAAGGCTCAGCCAGCTGAAAATTTTTACATAAATGCACAGTTTTTAACCAATCAAGCATGTCTTGTTCATTTCTCAAGATATTATAGCATATTAATTCTCAAAATAAAGGCATAGCCGTTAGCTTTTCAGGCAGATGAGTTTTCAGTTCCCAACATAAATGATACGGTTGCTAAAACAGACTGAAACAAATGTAGCTAGTGTTAGGGGAGACTATACAATTGCTTTTTAAAAAACACATTATTACTTTATGACAGTTTTTCTTCCTTCTACACTTTTGATCTTTTTAAAATTGTTTATTGATAAAACTGAAAAACTTCTATCCTAATCTGAGCCTGGATCCAATTCCCATTAAAGCCAATAGAAAAACTCCCACTTAGTCTTGACGTCAGTGGGAGCTGGACCACACAGACAGATGGTATCCTGTCTTCGGTCAACTCTCTCAATGGGTATGTCTACATTATGTGCTTAAGTCAACTTGAGGAGTCTTAAGTTGACTTAAGCAAAGCCCTGGCCACATTGGAGTTCATTAAGTTGACTTAAGGGCTGCCCTTAAAGTCAACTTTAAGGGTTAAGTCAATTTACTAAGTTGACTTAATACAATGTGGCCATTAAAGTCGACTTAATAAAGTCGACATAGTGCAGTGGGGCCATTTAAGTTGACTTTACAAAGTAGAATTAAGCCGGGGACCCATTTAAAGTCAACTTTATTAAGTCAACTTTAAATGGGTCCTCAGACTTACATTGACTTTATAAAGTCGACTTAATGCAATGTGGCCTCACTAAGTTGACTTAAAGTCGACTTTAAGTCAACCTTATTAAGTTGACTTACCTGAGCCTTGTAGTGTAGACAAAGCCCAGGGGTTGTGCCAGCCCCGGCCATCACACCTTCAGTGGGTGCTGGGGGTGGGGCCAAAAGGAGGTGGGGCCAGACTTTGAGGTCAGGGCTGGCACCCACCTTTGGCAATGAAAGTGGCCTCCTCCCCCCTGCAGCAGTGGGCAGCCTGCGAGGGTCAGGGCCAGCTAGCACTGAGCCCCAGCAGCAGCGAGTGGCCTCCAAGGGTCAGGGTCGGGGTCGGCACTGGCCCTCAGCAGTGGCAGGTGACCTTTGAGGGTTTGGGCTGGCCAGCACATGCCCCCTGAAGTGGTGGCTGCAGGCTGGCTGACCCACCCTGCTCCCCTCTAGCCCTGCCCAGCAGGGGTCAGGGCCAGCAAGGGCCAGTAGCCATGCTGTAGCTTCCTTGCCCCTGCTGGCTGTGCTCCTCAGAGGGGAAGTGTGGCCAGTGGGGTCCTAGGGGTGCGGAGGTGCCTGAGCAGTGCTACATGCTGCTCAGGCTTGGCCCCCGTGCCATTTTTGGCATGGATGCTGGGAGTTGCTGACTCTTGACATAGCCAATGTATGTTATATGGTGGAATCCTGGCAAAACTCCTATTGAGTTCAGTGAGGCTAGAATTTTCCCCTTAGTGTGTGGTAGGGAGAAGATTATCTTATATGATTTCTACAAATAATTTTGAAATAATGTTCCCTAACTCCTTCATATTTTTCTTGGGTACCATGAAGTCTGTTTATAGGAGGTTGGCTTTTTTTCACTGTAATGAAATGCTATGGCACAGAGGGAAAAGGTGCTGAGAATCATATAAAAAGCCAAGTAAGAGAGCATGCAGAAGCAGAAGGGAAAGAAAAGCATGTAGGCCAGCAAAAGTGCATTTGTTTTGTCAAAGATTGATTTAACTTACCCGACTGCTTGCTTTTGGTACATATGTCTGTGCTGATAGCAAGAGCTGGAGATTGTGGTAGGGAGGAGTCTGGATGTAGGGAAAATGAGGGTTTAGAATGAGGGCTATAATTCAATCCCAAATGTCTACCGCACACAGCGTAAGATACAAAAGCATCGCTTAATTTTTTTTTATTATTTTACATTTGCTTTTACAGATATATTTATGCATATGGCTTTAAAGAGAAAATGGAGAAATTCTGTTTGTTCTGAGAACTCTATAAATTAGATTATCTATCTATCTAAGGAAATCATTCTTTTATCCACCTGATTGTATGATGGGGCAGGAAAATGAATATTTTACACACACACACACACACACACACACACACACCCTAAATTCCTAAGTGTCCTTTCATTTGGTAAGAGGTGCCCAGAAAGCTGAACTCTGGCCTCTAGATCATTATGGTTGGGAATATTTGAAACCTGGAGCAAATTCTGGCAATGTGTCCTATTACACTACAAAAATTTATGAAGGTCTTTAAAAAAAAAAAAAAACCTTTGGAATTTCTGTGCAGGCTCAAGGCATATGTTTTATCCTCTGTTCTGTTCTGTTCTATTCTGCCCTCCTGCTATATTGTATCAGCAGATATACACATGAGGAGAGTCATTTGAAAATATTTATTAGGTTAGTAAAGTGAATGGCTGCCTATGGATCCAGTTTTATACCCCTACAAAGCCCTACAAACCAAATAATGGAAGGTTCAACTCTTTGTAACTGATTGTAGTTGGAACACTTGGGCTATATGGAATGTTCAGTCTGATCCTCAAAAGCACTCAAAACTTTCCCTGGGTTGGGTCTGACCCATGTAGATCAGCACTCCTTTCTTAAAATACATTTTGCAGTGACAAAACTGTATATGCATCTGGGTTTTTGCTTTTTATAATCTACCTGGTGCTCCATGAACATTTTGAGGTTGAGGTGTTTCTGCCAGAATTAGATAAATAATGCACTGTATTTCCCATGAATATTTGTTTGAACCTTTAAATGAATTTACTCTCATGTTCTTGCCCTTTTGGCCCCTTCTTGCCATGTTCTTGCCCCTGTGTGTTCACTTCCTGTGCACATATATGCAATCAGGTTTTGCTGGTGTGAGTTTCAAAGTCATAAGCATAGATATTCATGGAATCTACTCTTACTAGACTAGGCAATATTTTGGGGTTAGAAGAAACACACCTGGATCCACTGCCATCACATTTTTGTATACATCAATTTTTGCCTTACCATATTAAGAGTAATAGGGGCATTTGTAATACTAGTCTTCTGTATCTAACTCTATGCCCCACTGCTACTTCTACCTTTTTTTATGTCTTTGACTATTCCTATTCTACAGTGGTAATGGTTAAGATTTCAGGATATTCTCCTGCCTTCACATTTCTCCAAACTCCAGTGAGAAGAATGAAGGAAGTTCATTTATTTATAGCTCATCGGCTATGTCCACACGTACATCATTATTTCAAAATAAGTTATTTTTAAATGAGTTATTTTGAAATAAAGTCCTTATTTCAAAATAAGTTAATTTGAATTAAGGGGAAAGCTCAAAGCGAAATAGCATGCCCAAACATAGGACTTGCTATTTCACTTTAGGAGAGGGGCACAATGGGAGGTGTGGCAACATGGCCCCCTCCCTGGGCCATCATCCTCCACCCAATATAGGCTAAAAGGAAGGCACCCTGGGAAGGAGAAGGGCAAAAAGTGTTATTTTGAAATAACATGTCCGAAGGTATTATTTAGAAATAACCATTTCGAAATAACAGCTGTTTCGATTTAAAGAAGGTTTAAGCTATTTTGAAATGATGGCTCTTATTTTGAAATGACAGAGCCCGCCATTTCGAAATAAGAATACGTCATGTGGACCTAATCTCTTTTATTTTGAAATAACTAGTGTTATTTCGAAATAGAAGAGATATGTGGACATACCCATCTAGTGCCCCAGCTTAAAGACCTGATCGGTAAATGTGTCCTCAAGGGGATAGTTCCATGATATCCATGAGCTTATTCACTTGAGTAAGTACTAACTGCACACTAGGCAAGGACCTCAGTCTGTGTGGCTGAGGACTCAAAAAGACAACAGTGATGTGGCTCATAATTTGAAGGGTTTATACACAAAGAGAAGCACTAGAGAGATTATTAATCTGAAAATAAAAGCTCTTGAGGTCAAAAATCCATGCACCATAAAATCTGCACAAGCATTTCTCTTAACTCTAGCTAACTCTATGGGTATGTCCACACGAGGCTTTTATTTTGAAACAACACTGGTTGTTTCGAAATAAAACCCCTATGTCCACACGATGTTTTCTTGTTTCGAAAGGAGGGAGCCCCTCCTTTCGAAACAAGAGCCCTCTTTTCGAAACAGCTTAAACCACTTTGGTTTCGAAAGGAGGGTTATTTTGAAACCAGTTGTTTCAAAATAACGCCGTTTGGACATGTTATTTTGAAACAAGGATTGTTTTGAAATAGCAATGACCTTCCTCCCAGGGTGCATAGCATAGCACCCTGGGAGGAAGGTCCCCCCCCCCAGCACCCTGGCCTGGGATCAGCACCCTGCAGGGCTTGGGGGCAGCCCCAGTGGTGGGGTGAGCTGCCTGTGGAGCGGCTACCCTGCGGGGGCTGCAGCCCCCAAAACAGGGCTGTGGGGTGAGCGACCTGGCAGCGGCTCACCCCGCCAGGGCTGCAGCCCCCCCGCAACACCTGGGCAGCGGAGCCTGGGGGTTCCACGGCTCCCCAAGCCACTTTCCCAGAGGGCAAGCAGCTTGGGGCACCCCCAGGCTCCATACAAGCCCCCCCCCACTGGTGGCAACATCCCCCACAAGGGGCCATGTTTCAACACCTCCCAGGGTGCCCTTCCCCTAACTTGAAATAGCAAGTCCACTGTGTGGACATGCTATTTCGATTCTCCCTTCTAATTGTTTTTTGGTTATTTCGAATTAAGTTGTTTCGAAATAAGGGCTTTATTTCAAAACGACTTGTTTTGAAATAACTTATTTTGAAACACTGCCCTATGTGTGGACATATTCTATGTAACATGAAAAAATTAGGTGTTCATAAATGTAGTTCCAGGCATAACATGTATCTCCAAAGAAAAATAAAGATAATGTATCTCTCTCTCTCTCTCTCTCTCTCTCTCTCTTTTTGGTGTGCATTCTTGACTACCCCTGTTATGCCAGGGAAGGATCAATTTCTTCTGCCCTTAAACAAGAATAAATATAGATAATTCAAACTCTGACTGCCTAGAGGACCTACAAATGTGCAATTAGGTAATAGGCATCATTTCATGTTTGATGAATAACTACACTGAAACATAATGCAAAAGAAAACATTATTAAACATATTCTTGTCCTAACACACTGGTAGAACATGTGGAAATGACTCAATTAAGTACCTGTGCCACAGACTGCATATTAACTACTTCTAAAATTATACCCAGTTCCTCATTGTGAAATTAATCTCTCTTGCTATAAAATGAGACCTTTACTTCTTTCTACAGTTTTATTAATCGCATGGCACTTCACAAGCTCATGTTCAACCAAAGTTGGTGAATTAGGCCATAAGAAGGTCACTTTCTTTTCTTATTACTTGCATGGTAATTAACTAGAGACCAAAATAGCTGCTTGTGTCTAGAGATACAGTATTAGAGTGTATGTAAAGAATTTTTTGAGCATTCAGAAGTAGAAATAAGGCAAGACTAGCTGGTCCAGGTTAGGACTGAGGCCCATTAGATTTTATGTCCTGTGAGCCACCTCAGCAAGTGACATGAACATCCAGAAATTCCAGAGAGATGTTACTGTGTGGGGAGAATGAAAAATGGTGACCATGGTGATGTCATACAGGAAACTTTCCATAGCACTAAACATAGTCAGATTACAGGAAGTGGGATATAGTTTATTGGATCCATCTCTTTGCAGTGTTTTCACACAGTAATCTGAAGGAAAAAACACATTCTGCTTCACCATTGAAAGGTCCTGGTCACTGTTTCTAGAATTTAAGGGTATGTCTATCCTGGATGCTCTGTTAAATTGACTTAACAAGGTCAACTTTAAGTTGTTACCTTGTTAAGTCAACTTTGAAAGTCCACACTGAAAGCTGCTGTTGACTGCCTGCATCCACACTGGCAGGTGCTGGGCTGATGGAGGAGTGGTATGGGAAGAGGGCCTGGAGGCTAGTTAGGTCAGCTTAAGCGCTTTCCCCATCTACATTGGGTTAAGTCAACTTAAAAAGGTTGACCTAAGCATTAAGTTGACCTTAAGAGGTGGTGTTATTAAGTCAACTTAAGGAAGCACTTAAGTTGACTTAATAAAAGCCCAGCATGTTTGTGGGGGTCCGCAGGTTGACTTAACCTTTCGTAAGCTGACCTAAGGCTCCAGTGTAGACATACCCTGAAGCTTTAAGGATTTAGCCTCAGGTCTTTCAACTGGAGATACACCACATATGGATCTGGGCCAGAGTGTTCTCGCTTTGTGATTCAGCTTTTCTAGGACTTCACTGGGTGTTTTGCCTGTGAGTGTGAGAACTGCATCATTTGAGTCTTCTGTCTTTCCCCATAATGCTGGGGGATCATTACAGGCTTAAGCTTTCCATGTAAAATTCACCATGTTTTTGGTGATAGTTTGGCTCCCAAATTTAACAGCCTTGTGTGGAACTGGCTAATGAAGGCTAGTGCAAGGATTGTTTTTGGCCCAAAGAAGGCACAATTCCAGTAAAGCCTTTTGAATTACACATAGTTGAATTTGATGCTCACTCATACTCTGGAGAGGAAAGGTCTCTGCAAACATAGGTGGAATTTAACCATCTTGTAAAAAATTATGAGTAATGTTCTCCCCCATTAAGAGCACAGCACAAATACAACAGGGCTTATTTACTCCAGCCAAGAAAAAGTTATATGGGCATGGCTTGCTTCTGCTACCCCGCCCCCCCAGATGACCTTAAAATATTGTGTATTTCAGTCATGGTCCAGGGAGGTAGAAGAAAATCCTTCTGATTTTCTTCTAAGCTATGTTCCCTTCTCAGGGACTACTGCTGGAACCTCTGCTGCTGCAAACACATCTTTCTTATAAGGCTGGGGGCGAGAGAAATGAATTAATCCACTATAGCTGGCCCACTCATTTCCCCCAACTTCCTCTCCCTCAATATCCTGTAACTGTGTTCCTTTCTGTAGCCAAACGGATAGAGTTAAACCTTTCCCGATAGCTACTGGATGGAGCCCATACACTCTGCCACAAGACCTATTGATGGAAGGCAAAAGAAGATCTGTTCAAAACAAATGGTTCAGACTCAGGACTGACTTTGATTGTAAATATGGAAAGGAAATAGCTGTTAATTTAATTGAAGTTATAAAATGCTTTGAATGACTCACAGAAGAGATGCTACGTAAATGCAACACTGATTTATGAATATAGCACTAGTGGCGTTCCCCTGGCACATGCCTTTTGCATAACAAACGAAGATGGTAAAGATCTCCTCGTATAGTCAGATTTTTCTAGCACCTGGTATCCTGTTTGCTTTGCACATTACGATGGAGGCTTTCAATAGATTCTTAGATATTATTCCTGACCCTGCCACTTTCTGGATATTTTTGTGCATACATATGATACAGAAGACTAGAACCAGAATCCTGAGTCCAAACACTGAAAGTTTTAAAACAAGCTGGTTTATGCAGTTTGTAGTCAGCACCTATCTGGTGAGTGGACTAACCCAGATTTGGATCTGAATCCTTTGTGGAAGTGATTCAAAATCCAGAGGCAGTACCAGATTTCATGGCACAGATAAGTCTCTGGTTAGTAGGTACTGTAAGAAATCGAGTGTTTAAAACACTACGTTGAAATAATTGTCCATATGTTAAACCAAATCACAAAGATATTCTTTCAAATAAAACATGCTAAAGGCATAATCATGATAAATAACATAATGAAATCACAGTGCTTTGACTGGAATCAAGTCCATGGGGTTTGCATATCTAGAATGATTGTTCATGGGAGCAGGAACATAACCTGGAATGCTTCAGCATCTGATTCACCAAAGATTTACACCTCATGTAATGATTTATGCCAGTGCAAAGGGAGTGTAAAATGCTGCCAAATCAGAATCTTACAAGCACTTTACACTCCTTATGCACTGGTGTAGATAACTACTCTAGGTGTAAGATAGAGGAGAATTAGTCCCTTCTGTTGCACCATACTGTATTCTGCTTCACAATGGAAGGCAATCTCTTCTTGACCCCAAAAGGTGATAAGCTTATGCCCTGAAGCCTGAGGAAGGATAGCCCTTGTAACTTTATCCAAGACAAGACAGAAGAATATATCTTTTCAACTAATACATTTTCTGTGTAGCAAACCAAATTAGATTTCACAATATAATGGGCTCTTTTAAGGCAAAACCTGCTAGTAGAAGAGACATGTAGTAAGAAATATCTTTTGCATAACTAGGTTATGCATTTAATAGATTGCAAGCTCCCTGACATTCACCCCTTAGGCTTATATGCCTGTGAGTGAGATTGCTGCTGCTGCTGTCAATGGATTCTTTATACCTGTTTCTTCTGTACTGCAGTCATTTTTAATTGGTGAATTGGAATGACAGTCAGCTCAGAAGCACTGGAAGAGTTTGACATTAATGCTATATTAAAACAAACAAAACAAAAACAAACCACCCCCAACCCTCAACAACAAGCATTTTGGGGAATTAAGTAATAAATGACATTAGAGTGGAATTCTTCTGCTAGGGCCAGTACAGAAAAGCAGAACAATATTTGTATTTTAAATAAATGTATGATGTACATCTGAAATCATATTTTGAAATGGGGATCATGGTGGGATTACAAAGAATTTTTTTTTCTCCTTGGAGGCAAATCATTTTGAAATGCATCAGGTATAAATTTAAAGTACTAAATACTTCATAGGTGTATAAACTAGAACTAACATAGCAACTATTTTCTTGCTAAGAAGGCTGCCTTTTTCCTTCACTGCAAAAGTTTTGGCTCACCTGAAAATGCATGCTAATGACTTTATGCCTAGCCTTATTTAACCCACAGATCCCTGACTCCTTAGAGGGGTTCAGGAATTCACTTGTGTCTGTCTTTTCAAGAAAAGGTTTTCCACATCCCAGGATGTACATTGATCAGCATATACAACACCAGGAACATCCAGTAAACTATTTAGATGCATGTTGCAATATGACTTCAGGTGGTAATATTACAATTCAAACCATCTATTTTTTGGGGGGGGGGAGTTGTATATTGCATAATTCTTACAGAATTGAGTAAATCTTCCAGGCAATTTGACGCAACAGACTCAACAGTGGTGTCCCCAGTGGTCCTGTGAAAGGATTTGGTGAAACATATGCCTAGGGTAGTGGTAGGACATAGCTCCTATATGAAGCTCCGTCAAGGTCACCGAGCAGCACATTGCACAGATATATGATGACTTCTGATTGCACATATGTTGCTGAACCACCAGCATCTCTCTGAGGTTGAAGAAGGTACTTCTTGGCACACAGACTATTTCTCTCTTTAAACCAGACCAACTATAAACATGTAGCTTACATCCATTGTCTATGTGGAATGCTTATGTTTGCATTTCACTCATTCTGGACAATGAAAATGGGCTAGTAAGTTTTTTTGTTAGAAGTCAGTTTCATTTGCTACTAAATTCTACCATGTTTAGTTTGGAAATTATGTGGAGGGAGGGCTTAAACAGCAAAAAAAAAACAACTTTTCTCATTTTTATAACATAATAATTAAAACATGGCATGATAGGGCAGTCTAATTTGACAGTTAATTGATCTTTGATTACTTGAGATAAATATGTCAATAGACTGTGATGGGATGTTAGGGTGGGTTTTGAACTACAGTAATTCTTTCTGCATGTCTGGCCGATGGATCTTGCTAACATGCTCAGGGTTTAGCTGATCACCATATCTGGGATCAGGAAGGAATTTTCCCACAGGCAGATTGGTAGAGGCCCTGTTTGGGTTTTGTTTTGTTTTGTTTGTTTGCCTTCCTCTGCAACACGGGGCACAGGCTACTTACTGGTGGATTTTCTGTAACTTGAAGTCCTTAAACCATGATTTAAAGACATCAATAACTCAGTCATAAGGTTGAAGTTTATTACAGGAGTGGGTGGCCTGGTGTTATAGGGAACTTTGCGGAAGATGTTTGTAACGGACAGTGTAGTGATGCTCGCAGCCTTTCCCATGGGGACAACCTTTCCATGAACTGGGCTGTCTGCCCAGAAGGGTTGTACTAGGGTCTGCCTATGTTTTTGCTTTAACAGGTGTTTAGGCCTGTTTTTGTTTATTGTATGTTATTTTATCCTTTTGCATTTTTGTGCCCTTCAGAGCCAGCTTGGCTGGTCCAAGCCTGTTCAGGGAGGGCGGGCCTGATCCCCACACTCCTTCTGAATTGTGCTATATGTTAGTACAGCCCCTATGATTTCTGGACCTCATGAAATGGACCTTATGAGAAAGGTGCTTCAGAAACCTCCTTGGGGTCATCCGCAGCTGTACAAGGGGTCCCTGGCTACTGAAGGATGTAAGCTCTCGCTACTTTATATTTTGCTTTGTTTTGCTTAGGATAACTTATTCAGTATACTACCCTGGCATTTAATAATTTCATCCTTTTTTTAAGTGGTCTTTGTGTGTGTGTATGGTGAATCCACAAACGAACCTCCCCTTTTGGGACACACCTGCATTGTGTAGAAGGTCAGAATAGATGATCATAATGGTCCTGTCTGGTCTTAAACTCTGTGAGTCTATTTTTAATAACACTTTAATTTATTTAGTAACAAAACTTAAATTTGGGGGCATGAACTGTCTGTGTATGGTCCCTTTACATTTCCTTAATTGTTTTATTTGGCCTTGTTCCAGCCCTAAATTCCACTTTACTTTTCTGATTGAAAAGCTGTTTGCAGATTGTCACTAATGTTTTAACTTGCAGTACTTTAGCAATCACATTCAATTCCCACATGAAGCCTGCAATAAAAACTCTACATTTTTATTTAAAAGATTTTCATGATAATTTGTCCCCAGCCATAAGTGAGACAGAAAAGTCTAGGATAATTTTATTTTACTAGAAGTAGATTCAGGGTTTGATCCCCAGATGTGCTGAGCACTTGCAACTCCACTGACCTCAGTGGGAGTTTTGCCTCAGTAAAAATGGCAAGAATTGATTTATAACTGGAATAAAAGTATTCTAAAGGCTTTAATTGTGCAGGATGCTGAACATTCTGATCCTGATACAACAAAATGCTCAACAACTCATTTCTTGATTCAGGAAAGCATGCCTCTTTAAGCAGGGTAGTTACATACCTGTTTAATTTAAGCAGGTATTTAAGTTCCATTGAAGTTAAAGTTAAACATCTGCTAAATCCATTCTTCCACAGGAATGGATTTAAGTACATGGCTAACTGCTTTCCTGACTGGGACCTTGAATCTAATAAGACCATTCACATAATTAAAATTAAGTACATGCTTAACTGCTTTGGTAAACTGGGGTCAAATTTGCTCAGCATCTTCAGGACAGAGTTCTGAATGCTGGTGTCTGAAGCTGAGACAAGAAAATGTTATCTGTAATAAAGAAATGAATCTCACATTAGATTGGACTCTCAGTCCTACGTTACTTTTTATTTTGTTCATCACTGAGTCACATTTTAAAGGCCAGGTTATGTAGCACAAGAGGCTTGGCAGGTTGAGAGCTCATGTAGTGAGAATCTGTCAAAATCTAAATAGGTTTGAAGACTTGTAATTTCCACTGACATTTATTATGACTTGTCTTGAATAAAGGTAAAGGCCCAGATGCTTCTCAAATCTTTATGCCCTTCAAAGTGCAGAAGGGAAGGGCAGATCTGTGGGTCATGTGTTTTAGCAGCCCCCCTGTGGCATGGGCCTACAGCATAGCAGATTTTGGATACAGTATGATCAGTCAAAAGTTATGCTGGCTAGGAGCTACAAAGAACAAAGCTTCAGATCTGTGGCCTTCCAAGCTCTGAACTCCACTTCTGTTACTCTTGTTAGCTCACGTCCATGATGCTGTGCAATGTGGATTTCTCCTGTGTAAGTAGGCTTCTTTTGGGCACAAAAGAAGCCTACATGTGTAAGAGACTTAAAACTCTATGATTAGGATGAAGTGGGCAAGTTAACCGCTAAGCCCTTGCATCTCAGGGGATGTACTAGAGAGGGCAGGGTTGTCTGCATGGGGGGAGGTGCACATGACTTAAGCCTCCAGGATCCCCTTTTTCTTCTCTGCCTAAATTGCTCATAAGATGTCATACTGAGAAGGACACTCCTGCTGGCCACAGCCCATGGAAGTACACTCAGCTGGGAGGTGGGAGGGAGTGATGTTCCCTCTGCCTGGTTTGGTGTGTCATTTTGCCTCCCCTAGCGTCCACTCCTGGACCCTGACTTACTCCACTTTGCTAGGTGGCTACCCACTCCTGGGTCAGCCTGCATCAGCTTCTTGCATGTAATTAGTCCTAGGCAGTGCTCTCCAGCTACTCAGGATGGTTCCCCCTGCCAGCAGCTCCAGCCCCTAGAGGCCACACTGGTAACTTCCATCTTTCAGGAATTTGGGTCCTTCCCCAATCACTGCAAACTCATAAACTCCAGCTTGCCAGTTTATTAAAGAAATTGGAATGCATCCAACTTTTGCTCTCTCACATTCTCTAAGATCCACACAGCTTTAGATAAAACAAACACTAGTTTATTGATGAAAATATGATTTTAAGTGAGTATATAGCAAATCAATGCATAATCATTTAATAAAGCTTCCAGGAGTCAATTACTAGCAAATTAAAATATAAGACACATTTTAACCTAAAGTTTACTGTTGTAGTATATTCTCATCTCATCTTACCCACATGCCTGGCCAGTGGTAGTTTTTAGCCTTCTGCCTGTGTGTTCAGTCCCTTGGAGTTGTTTCAAAATGGAGATTCTTTGGCAAAAAAAATCCTCTGACACTCCCAAGTGTATGTACTTGTTTCCAAACCTCCTCTAGCCCTCTTTCCTAAACCCACACCATTCACTTTGTTCAGAAAGGGCCGGTGATTTTCTTCTCTCCTGCCAAAGTACTACAAACATTTAGCCAGTCCATTGTCATTCTTATTTTCTCTGGATGTGTGCTGGGAGACAGCTCTGCTTGTCTGCCTCCCCTCCCAACCCCTGAGCCATGTGAAATAAATGGGAACATATTTCACATCTGTACACAAACATGATGCTACAGAAAACATGACACCATAGCAATAATGAAAATGCTGTTGTGAGTATTCATAAAGGAACCTTGCACAGCACATTTTGCACTAAACTACATAATCATACTGCAAAAGAGAACAGAAATGTTACACAGACCATACCCCAGGGGACATCCTGTGACTTGGGAGGGGGGGTGACTATTTGTGTGTTCCACAACATGCGTGGGGGAATGCAGAGAAATTATTGTCTGCATAGTAAGCTATATACAGAAACCTTACGGGGTAATGCACATACATACTAGTTCATTTTCATGTACCAATACTTAGGGGCATTGCTGGATAGCAAAAAGACCCGGGGCACAGGCCCCCAGGCTCTGCCTGTGCTAGACCCCACCCCGTCACAGGATCCACCCCCAACAGGCCCTACCCCTACCTGGGGCCCCACTTGAAACTGGAATTCACATGAAATATTTTGAAGTGGGGAAGTTTCACATGAAATGGAAATTTTAGAAACATGGATATGTGATGTTTCTGACTGGAAATATGCTCTCTGGAGTCATGCCAGCTGGTGACTAAAATTGAAGTTGTCAGTTTCTAGTCAGCAGCTGTCCAGGTACCAGTGCAGTCTGACCATGTAGATTACCATGGATTATCCTGGTCCAGAGTGTTTAGCTTCTGTACCACTCTCCCACCACACAGAGGCCCCATGCCATGTTGTGATACAACTACTCCTTCATGACCATCTGCATTAAAACTGTAAAATGAGCAATCATTCACTTCCAGTGTTCCCTACAAATGAATCAAGGTGCTGGCAATTTCTTGTTAAAAGCTCACAGAACATGTCAGGTGGACATATAAAAATTCTTCTCTGACAAGTCATATCATTCCCTATCTCCTACAGGTTGAAAGCTCATGCAAAAAATAAATCTGTTAGTCTTAAAGTGCCACACAACTCCTTGTTGTTTTTTTACTGGACTAGACTAACACGGCTATCCCTTTTGAAATAAACATCAAGAGTCAGGGAGATCAGAAAATAGGAGTGGGAAGGAGGGTGGTGGATCAGACCATCCCTGGGACTTCCAGTCAACTTGTTTAGGTTCTCCAGGTACTGGAGAAGTGGATGGCATCTGGGTGCCCAGATAAGAGATGACACCCTGCTGACCCACGCTGAAGACACCTATTGCTGCAGTTCTCAAGCTTTTTAAATAGAGCCCACGCCTCCCCTGAATTTTGCTGTAATGCTTGCCCTCCACTTTGAGTGGCAGCATGCGATTGTGGAGCAGGGGAGTGGAGGGACGGCAGCACAGCAGCTGCAATTTGCCATGCTGAGCTGCTTATGCCACAGGGCAGGAAATTTAAAAAGGCTCTGACCCTTTCCCAGCTTCCAGATGTATGCTACCCAGGTAGGGGAAGTTGGGGAACTCATGAGGCAAGCAGGCAGGCTGCCTGGGGCTGCCAGTGTGGTGCTGCAAAGAGGGTTACTCCAAACTGGCAGACCCAGCCAGCCAGCCTGGTTGCCTGCCTTCTGCCTCCCCCACAAAAAGCCAAAGAGAGGACAACAAAGTGAACTGAAAACAAGACAGACAAGGCTCCTGCCGTATTCTTCCCACCCTGCCCTTAGCTCCTGCCGAAGCAGAGAGGACTTAGCAGCAAAAACTGAGTAAGCCTACTCTTACAGGAAAGGCAGAGCCCAAACCAAAAATACAGCATTTCTGGGACCACGCTATCCAATGCAAGACAGACAACATTACAGGAATTCACAATAAAGCACAGCAAGAAGATAGTGTAAAACAAGGAAGGGAGCTAGTGGCACTTTCAGAGTAACACATTTATTTATTGCTAGAGCTTTAGTGGGTGAAATCCCACTTTGTCAGACACTTGAAAATGGTTTCCAAAATGGGATTTGGCTCATGTGATAAATAGATATGTTACTCTTTAAAAGTACCACAGGACTCTTTTCTATTTTTACTGAATTAGACTAACATGGCTACCCCCCTGGAACTTTTCAGTAAAAGGTAGTTAACTTTTGGCATGCTGCTTGGTAGGTGTACTTATGCTGTGCACAATTCATAGCAGGGCAAAACTGAAGAGCAGAATATATAGTATTTCTAGTCTGATGAGTGGCCATGTGACAATGGCACTCAGTCACTCAAAGCATCTGCTTTTCAGCATATTCGTTTTCTTTAGATGCAGAAGTAAGTTTTATTGTTTGTATTCCTGTTTGCCCTGCAGAGGAAACTCCAATTAGATAGAAGGTGTTGGATTCTTTTCTCTCTTGGTCATCATTGACAAAATATTCCTACATACATCCTCTATGCAACCGAATGCAATGGGACTGTTTACTTGTGTAAAGCCCCCTACCTACCCCTCCCCCCAAGCTCCCAAGGCCCTTCTGACCCCATTGGTTCTCCTTCCCAGATTGACAGGCTCTCCACAGTGTGCATAGACCTCACTTGGCTTCCATACAAACCTCTGCCTTGGGCTATTCCCCCTTCTTGCTCTCTGCTCACTTGGGTCCCTATGGCTGCAACTCACCCCCACCCCACCTGAGTCTAAGTTGGATCCTCTACTTTTTTTAATTTTCAGGGGTTTTTTGCATCTGTAGAATTATTTGCTAAATTAAAGCACAGGTGCAACAGCATGTATCCACCTCCTGAATGTTACCAGGTACCACTAGCACATGTGCCACTAGCCACTGAATTTGAAAGCCATAGGCCTACTCAAGCTAGGTGTGACTCAAAGCAGAATTTGGCCTGTGCTGTATGAGAAAGAGAGAAGAACAGAACCCAGCAACTTTCAGATCTTAGGAGTGGCAGTGGGGTTACAAAGGGAAAAAGAAGTTATTTGTTGTCTGAGCAACTTTGATAGTGGAGAAGATGCTCAAGAGGCACCAGTTTAAATCCAGAATGCTCTTTCTGAGGTTAATTTCAGGAGTTCTATTGTAACCCAAACTATATAAACTGGCAAGGTATTTGGCTTCCAGTTGGGAAGTGGTCAAAAGAGCCAGTCTTCATATTTGAAACTTTTACTAAAAGGCTACATCAATAAGAAGCATTATTCCACTGTGGCTTTTTCAACACAGGTCCAAAAGTGAAGCACATAACCTATGCAGACATGTCAACTCTTGCAAATTTATCATGAGTGACATTATTGGTAGGTAAAGCCTCACTCATGATCTCCCAACAGAACCCTCAAATCTCCGGAATTTAGCTACAATATAAGGACACAGAAAAAATGATTGTATTTTGTTTTTTTCTTTCTGAGGTGGCTCCTTCTGTTTGCTTTAATCAGAGATGTCTGCATTTTTTGGCCAGTTAGATGGTAATTGTGCTTCATCAAGACAGATTGGCCCCTTCACAAACACACACCCATCATTCACACATTTAAATGACCATACACAGCATACTCCTAAACCAGGTTTCATCAAGTATACAAAATGGAGTACAGTACAATGTTTAAGCAGGAGTTCCAAACTGACAATATGGAGTCTTGTTGGACATTGGTTATAATGCCTATTACTTAGGGTTACAGAATTATTTTACTTATGACACTAAAGGACATATACACAACATTAACTAATATGTACCTGAAAGGTAAATACAATTAATTATCTCTGCCCCCCCCCATCATCCATCCATGCCCCACACCTCCAGTCACTCTCTGCTTAATGTAAACGAATCCAACACACAAGAGACCCCTGGGGGACCAGGGCAGCACCATGGTCTGGACATGGGGTGAAGGCAGGACACCCTGGGCTGGCTCCCCAGCCTCGCCCTGTGGGCTGTGGGGGGCTCCCTGGCCAGGGCTGCCTCACAGCAGCCTGGCCACCAACCTGACCCCCCAGAGCCCCAAGGCTGAGGGATGGTCCCTGGCTCACCAGCCTTCTGCTGGCCTGACACTGGCCTGGACAGAGGCTGAGGAGCATCCCTTGGCCCACCCCGGGGCTAAGGTGAGGGGCTGCATTCTCACACCACCCAGCCTGGGGCCCATAGCCATGGGGGGGGTCGACCCTGCAGGCAATGGGGAGACACTCATGGACCTAGCTGGGACTGAGAGGCCATGGGTGGCATGTCCCCAGCCCAGGGGTGCCCCTCGCCAATCCCAGCTGGGCCCCAGAGGCCTATGGACACCCCTCCATCCCACCCAGGCCCAGAAGCCTAGGGGTAGCCCCCTGAGTCCCCATGGGCCCCAGAGGCCTAGGGAGTCCCCCACCAGTTTTACATGGGCCCCTGAGTTTGGGGGGCACACCTGCCCATCCCACATGGGGCCTGGAGGCTTACTGGCACCCCCCCACAGTCCCACCCGGGTGCCAAAGACCTGGGGGGAATCCCCTGCCTGACCTAGGGCCCAGACACCCAGAGACTAATTCTGTGCTCCCCCCCGGGGCCTGGACCCCATGCAGGGAAGTCCCTCTTGGCCCCAATCAGCCCTTCCTCTCCCCCTGCCTGACTGGGGCCTCCAGTCCCCCCCCCACTGCCCCCCCCCCGCACCTGCCTGCTCTGTCCTGGGAGTGGGCCAGTGCTGGAGCTGCTGGGAGGCAGAGAGGAGGTTTGAATATCCCTTGCCCCCTCCCCTCTCTGAGCCAGAGAGGCGGCTGCAGCACGTTGGCAAGGGAGGGGCAGCAGCAGTAGAGAGGCTCAGCAGCCTCTCACCCTGCACTGCCAGGGACTGGCCCCATCTCCCTGCGCCAGCAGCCGGGGCCGAGAGAAAAGATCCAGTGCACAGTAGGGGAGATTCAGGGCACAGGCCCCAGAGTGCCCAGTGCCAGCAACGCCGCTGCCAATACTCAGACGTGAGAAAGCTTCCACAGTGTCTGACGGAGGGTCTGACATCAGAAATCACAACATTCAAAAACCAGTAGCTGAGCACTTCAGTCTTCCTAATCACACTGTTGATTGTTTGTTAACAACTGTGCTCAAGCAGATGGGTAACACATCAAAACTTCAAAGAGAAACTGCAAGATTGTAATTGAGATGCAGATTCAAGTGTGTGAAAGCAGGAATAAATAGTGACGTGGATTCTTTTCCCATTCCAAGAGGTAATTTGACTTCACCTTCCTCTATGTGCTGTTTTCCAGTGTTTGAATCTTAACCACTGCTTTGATTTGCTGGTACAGTATGACCTGATCCCATGACTTACACTCCCCTGCATTTATTCTTCTCCCATTCTCTAAGTTCCCTCATCTTCAAAGCATCTGATGAAGTGGGATTTTTCTCCCATGAAATCTCATGTGATAAATAAATTTCTTAGTCTTTAAGTGCCACAGTATTCCTTGCTTATATCACAAAGGGGACATTCTTCCCTTTTGAGTCTATTTTGCAGGGTTTTTGTTCCCTGCTTCAGTGTTATTGGGAGATTGATTTGATCCTCATCTTCAAGAGCTTTCACAGTTCCTCTGGTATGGCACTTAACATCCATTCCAATGAGGCATAACTGAAAAATATTCTTGTATCAGAATTCAACCATATGAGATAGATTTGAGACCATTAGTGAGAACCATCAGACATTCAACAGTACTGCCGGCTAAGTAAGAATAAACAGGAATGATTTAAAAATGTTCTGTGTATTCTGAATTGTATACATTATAGTGACATTTTAATTAAAAATAGTCCTTTTCACATGCACTGATTTATGTAGCTCTCTGATCTACATCTTGTACTTGCTTTAACCCATCAGAAATGATGGGGGAAAATCAAAAGGGAATTTATAAAATAATTATTTATTGTAATCAATTAAAAGCTCTTTAATTACAACATTTTTTGAAAAAGTTCTATGGTCAGCTAAAACTTTTCCTTGGTAGTTTGAATCCTTCATGTAAACTTTCAGATTTTCATGGTTTCTTCCCTGAGTGAGCGCCACATACAATTGACTGTGTCCAAAAACAGGCTGAGTAAAATAAACAGAAACTTGATCAAAAGATCATCCTTGAGACTTATTGGTAGTCATCACAAATGCCAAAATCACTGGAAATTGATGTCATCACAGCCTGAACAGCAAACTACTTTTACTTCATTCCAAGTTGATATGTGGTATAAAAAGTCGTTCACCTTCTTTATTGCCAGTTATGATTTCAGCATCAATGAAATTTGCATGCAGACCTTTGATCACTAATCTGGTACCATTCAACAATCCTTTTTTAGGAGCCAGGTTTCTGAGCAAGATGATGAATGCACCGACTTTTAGTTTTAGTGAATGTTGTGGATACCAGATTGGCATTGTTGATTGAGAAATTCGATGGGGAAGTCTATCACATCATTTGGATCATCTCAAATCATTGTATCAATGCTTTGATATTCTTTCTCATCACCTTTAATCAGTTTTAAGATCTTGCAAATCAGTTCTGTAGCAGGGGTGTCTTTTGGTGTCAACACTACTTTTGTGGCAGCTTCAGTTTCAGTTAAAATTTCAATGCCAAAAATTGAGGTTATAATGCTTAAGTCCTCAATAATAGTTTCCAGAAGCTTAACTAATTCAGGATTAGAATCATCAATCCCATGCGTAAGGTCACCATGTCCTAACCTCAGTACCCATTCATTAAACTAATTTTGACCTGCAATGCTCATATTTGTGATCAAAGTACGTTGGTGGCTTGTGTTTGTATTTCTTGTTCTCATTGATATTGGCGAAGCTGTCTCATTCATGGAGCATTTTGAGCATGACGCTCAGCTCCTTGCTCTTGTGTTTCTTGATCTTGTTGGTTTTGGTGATGATTTCTCATTTGTTCTGTATGTTAACCTCGACATGCAGCAGCTTGTTCCACAGATTCTTGTTCTTCTTGACAGTGATTTGTTTGGTAGTTTCTCATGTATGCTGTGTGTGCTGCACAACGCACAGCAACTTGATTTTCAGTTTCATCATTACGCTTACGCTTTGTAATTTCTTGCATTTGCAGAGCTTGTTGATGGCAATTCATTTTCTACAAATGTTATCTTTCATATGTTACTTATGCTATGTTCATTATACATATTATACTGATGAACTGACCAGATTATACATGTTGAAATGTAGCTCAAAGTTTTAGTTTCTTTGTTAGCATAGTATAATATGTAACATAACATTTGTTACCATGGCAACATGCATAACAATATCACATGTTACAGTTCACATCATGCATGCACACTACAAATTTGGAGGTTTGCTAGCATTGAAGTTCCACTTAGCTATAAATAACAGTAGCTTAATTTTGTGGGGGTTCTGATTTTCTTGCTGTGCTTTTACTATCCTTTGGACTGATTTTTTGTTTGGTTGGTTTTCTCCTTCCTGCTCTTATGTACTGGTTCAAACCTACAGGATATTAACATAGGAGAAATGACAAATACAACAATCTTCCTTATGAAAAGGTGCCATCTCCCTATCAGAAATATATAATCTTACTACAGCATTCCCTATAGTTCCTTGGATTGAGGGGGACTGCTATAGACACAGAGGTCTCATTATATTGTGATCTATGACTAATGGCAAGTGGCTAGGAGTGGCTGCTTTATGATCCTTACCCAGCATTGCATGTGCTTCATGTAAGATTCAGATTAACAGAAAATTAAATCTGCAGCTTCTTCTAAGTGTTCACAATACAATGCTCAGAAACACCTCCTACTAGAGTGCACAGGAAGGGAACTCTTTTGCTGTGGAGGAATTATTTATCATTTCGTTCTTTGCATTTAATCCTGCTGATCACATTTAAAAGCCAGCTTTCCACCACCTGCATCTGCAGTAATTCTTCCCTCTTTGAAGAATGCACCTCTCTGTTCTGCTCAGACTGATCCAAGGGAGACTTTTAAAAACCCTGACTTCTTCCATTCTTAGAAGAATCTGTGTCAAATGCAGGCAGGAGGCACACTTTCAGATTTGCTCAGTAGAAAAGTAAGATGGGAACAAGGCAGAAGACTAATAACTAAAGATCCTAAACCTCTAAGAACAAAACCTAATGCAGGGAATGTACTTTAAATGTTCCCCTATCACTGGGTAAGGAACATGAGCAGCAAGGGTGATGCTGTGTGAATGCCAGCATAATGAAGATCCCACTGGCATCTTTCAAGTTCCAACAATTGTTTAAAAACAAAAACAAACAAAAATAACAGAAACAAAAAAGGGAACAACAATTCTGGATCTGGTCTACAGTGACCACCTACTCCTTATTTAAAGACATCTTTCTTATTTACTGTTTAATGAGCTGACACCATATTAAGTTTAAAGGGGTTATGTTAGGTTCCATATTTCAGTAGTTACCAGGCAAAGGCTTATTCAATGTGATACAAATACTGCATGTGACTTTGTGTTGAGGATGAGCTATACTGGTCATAGAACATTGTAGCTGAAATCACCTAAAAATAAGCATAGTCTGGTATTTTTCACAATATTTCCTTTTTCCCTTGAAATGAAACTTTTACCCCACACACCCATTTGGTTGGAATTTGCAGAAATACCACAGTGGAGCTATCTGAGTAAAACATTAAGGGCTAGATCCTTTGCTGGCATAAATCCATGTAGCTTTATTGAAGTCAGCCAATAAAGATCAATGGAGCTTCTTTGACTTCAATAGAGCTATACTAATTTACATTTGCTGATGATCTGATCTGAAATTTGCTAAATTGCTAATGGAGAGATAGCTCATCCTTACTCCCCGTTGCTATTTTAAGCCCTAAATGTAGTGGAATTGGTATATGTGCCAAAAGTAAAAAGAATATCTCTGATTATTACTACCTAAAACACCTCTCTTAGAATGACCCCATGCCCTCCTTATGTTTAACCTCCCATATACTTTGTAAGACAAAAGCCTGAGTGAATACACAATCTCTGCATTGCAAAAAGATTGAGGGAGAAAAGAACCAACTTGTGCACCTGTTCAAGTGGGATGCCTGGCAGGATATTAACATAAACACATTCTCAGTGGTTTTTCATAAATATTCCCCTTCTTTCTAAATGCAAGCTGCTATTAAGCTGTATCTCCTACTGTTCCCATCTCCGCTGTACTGGCTCTTCTCAGACATGCAGCTGTGCTTATGGCAGTATGTACAGTCATCTTCCACCCTCTTTGCGAGGGCACTGAACCATTTTTTGTTTTAGTGTTCAAAAACTACTTAAAATGATCAAGAGTTATATGAGTGATTACCTTGTTTCTTCGGTTGGGCTCCTGTCTAATGAATCAAAGCGCTACTGCCTAAAGCTGGAGAAAGTCTGGTGACATCAAGTCCTGTTTTCTATGCATATTGTGGGGCTCACATAATTTCATGCTCATATTCTCTGGGTTGCACATGTTGGAGAATTTTGCTCTGTGTAAACTGTAACATAAATTCTGGTCCTTGCTTCAGCACCTACTTGATATGTGGGTGATGGTAGAGCCTCAAGGGATTGGGGTAGAGTTTGTCTAATGCAGGAGCAGTAGTGCCAATACAGATGGCCCCATGACACCTCTGTTAACTGTAGCACAAGAAGGCACAAGGTAATGCAAGGGGGAGTATACATGGCATTAAGGTCTACAAGGGATTCTGGGTTTCTCTGCAGACCATAATCAGCCCAAGGACTGCTGTAACTTACACAGGAGGCATTCCCCCCCCCCCCATTGTCCATAATCTGGAGGGTACAAGGGTGACATAAGATTGGCCACTGTAGTTGTCCCCAGATTCTCAGAAGGTACTTGGGATTTAGCCCATGTAACTTGTGTAATTTTGGAGGAGGGAGGGAAATATTCAAAATCAGGAAGTAAAGACAAGGGCCAGATCCTCAGGTATCTTAAATCAGTGTAGCTTTGTTGATTAATATTTACACTTCTTCCTCTGCAGGTTGAATTGGACCCATCCTAGGGTCCAGGCTGATTCTATTAAAATCCACAACATGTCACAAAAACAGCATGGAAAACAAAGAAAAAAAAAAGAAGAAAAAGAAATTATTACTGTTTCTCTCCTGCTCTTCCTGGTGCAAGTTTCTTCTTTGCCTCTCACCTCTTGATTCTGCCACTGACCATGAGTATTTATGGGAGAATGAATTAAGTACTGGCTCTAATGAAGTCAACTGTGCTGTCTGTGACTAGGCAGCTGTTATGATTTTGTTTTTTGTGTCCTACAGCTTCACATTCTAGGAGACTGCAGTGGCAGCTTCCATTTAGTATTTCAGTTCTGATGCAGCCATTTACAGAGTAAAATGCTTTCTCTTCCTGGAGAATGCTTTCTCTTCCTTTGTCATCTTGAATCTAAAATAAAAGCCATTTAGACTAACATATACATACATTTTTCTGTTAGAGCATAAGATGCCATAACATCAATGCTCGATTACAAACAGTTTGAAATTACTCCCATGAAACTGCCTTTTTTTTCTGCACAGATATGAAATAAAAGGTATGAACATTTCAATTGTACATGTGCTTTCTTCCTCTTTGTATTCCAATAGTACCTGAAGGCCCTAATTGAGATAGTGCTAGGCAGAACATACTAAGAAACATGAGGACTTTTTGGAGATTAAATTAAACATAGGATTATAATCTAAGCATGTTTCATACACAGCCAATAAATAGATTGAAGACAATCTTCTGGGGCGGAATCTAATACACCTCACCAACTCAGACAATCACAATCCCCAAATTAAATTGTGTTATACACATCCTTACATAACAATCCCAAATTGGCTTGCTTCCCTAATTTACAAGTTAAATTTGATTAAAATAGTTAGACAAGTTGCACTATAATAGTCTTCAAAGACACTTTCAAGAGCCTCGAGGTCTTCAACTTGTCTTCCCTATCACGTTTAGGTTAATAAGTGGACCCAGACTATATTAATCAGAAAGTGTCTGAACTGGTTTTTTTTTGGCCATCAGTTTATTTTACCATTTATACTGCTTCATTATTACTTTAACACAGACAACTAATGAGATCACAAATACAAACAACCCTAATATGTTTTCCTTAAGTGTTCCATTAAGGTTGGATGAAGATCAGTGAATATAACTTAAAAACCTGCATTTTCCTTTAGTTCATTTATAATTCTTTTTGATTTATTATTGATTTTTTTCTTCAAAAAACATTTCTGTTATGACAGGTGCCTTTTTTTTGGAAGGGAAATAGCTGCAAATATTAGGAAATGGAGGAAGTTCAAGAGAATCTTCTGTTTCCTCCCTATGAGCATACAAACAGGAATCTATTAGGTCAGCAAAGTAGAAAGGGACATTATAAGGGCCAAAAACAAAGATGCCATAAATCAGAAGGCCAACATCTGTGCATGGCCAGATGACATCCTGCCATTGTGTACAAGAGTGTAATGATAACTAGGAACTGCCAATGTGGCAGAGTGTACACTGTGGCCAAAGAGATGTGATTAATTGGAAGAGGGCATTGTTAGTTCACAGTCTCACAGGTGGAGGTGCAGATATCTGCAATAGTTCTTATTATCCTTTTCTAGAGGGAGAGCCGTGTTAGTCTGTGTACAGCAAAAACAACGAGAGTCCTATGGCACCTAAGAGCAGGGCCAGCTCAAGGGGCTCTGGTGCCCTGAGCTGGATTTGCTTTTGCGCCCCCTCTCCCCTTGAGGGGGGGCACAGTGGAACCCAGCTCACTCTGGGCTGACTCACCCAGCCCCCAGAGTGGAGAACAGCTGGCCCCGGGGTGGAGTGGGCCAGCCCTTGAGTGTGGACTCCGCTCTGCTGCCCCTCCCTTGGGCTGGGGTAGGGAGGACCAGCCCAGTGGCGGGGCGAGAGAGCAGAGTCTGCCACATGGGCTGGCCCATGCCACCCCCAGAGGCAGACTGGCTGGCTCGAGGAGGGTTGAGAGTGTGGAGTCTGGCTTCTGGGCTGGCCTGCTCCACCCCGGTGCAGTGCTGCAGTGCCCCCAAACTGCGGCACTCCAAGCCACGGCCTCATTGGCTCCTGTCTAGAGCCGGCTCTGCCTAAAAGGCTAACAGCTTTCTTTGGACATAAGCTTTCATGGGCTCCAACCCACTTCATCAGATTAGCCTTTTGTTGTTACTGACAGGAGCAGCAAAAACCATCATGTGGTGTAGTTGTTCTTTGAAGGCAGGATGTCTCTAGTGCAGATGTACATATAACTATGGAATGCTATTCCATTTGCACAGCTTTTTTGCACTCTTGTGACCATTTGGCACATCAATGTTTGTCCACCTTTTCATATTAAGAAGCATACAAATTCTAGTTCAGCTCTCTGAGAATTTCTTTTCTGTTTTTAAGCACTTTATTTTGATGATTTAAAAGAATCAGGACTGATTTAAAAACCTCAGAGAGAAAATTGCTTCAGAAACTGGTTCTATTATTCAAGGCTCTCATTATAGACCAAAACATTAAAATGTGAAAGAAACACAGGAACAATAAAATAAAGGTCAGTCCGCAGGATACGAGTTTAGTCAAAAATGTACTTTTTAGAATCAATGGTAAAAGCATTTCTGCTTAAAAAAAAAAAAGAGGGAAATGACAAAGAAAACAGCTCATTCAGATGAAGTTGGTTTGATTTCCCAGAGAAATGTCTTTTACACTTGTTGTCAATGTTGGGAAGACTGCTGGAAGCCTTATGAGCTCTCATTTGCATTTCACAAGTTTACTGATTGACTGTCTAATAACCACACCACAAGAAAACCAGCCTGAAAGCTTGTGAAGAGGGAAAGCCATTTTAAAAGACTAGGAATGATAACAGTGAGTAAATGGGGAAGAGGAGATGTGCTTTAAGGATATTGTGAATGGGTATGTTTTCTGGAAACAAATGTTTATAAACTGCTTACACTTATAATTTGTGACCAATTCCTGAAACAGATGCAGTCTGCAGTGATTTGTAGTAAAGAGGAATCAGTGAAGCTATGTTTCATTCAGTTTTAAGTTATTCTTTTGAAAGTAAATCTTTATTTTTCCATATAAAGTGTTACCTTACTCCATTATTCATGACAATCAGCCATGCTTTCAAGTTGTTCTGAGGGGTGGAGGCCTCTGGCATCCCTGGCTATGAAAAACAAAACATGTGCACCCTCGTAGATAATGATTCAGTCCTGTATGTGGGAATCAGTCCCAACCCAGAAGCCCCTATGATGTTTGACAGCTTGTAGGCTGTCCAGAGACTGCTGCTCTGGAAGGAGTAGTTGTTTGCAGTGGTGGTGTTTGTTGCTGCATTGGTCCCAGGACATGAGAGAGACATAGTGGGGCTCTGTGTATTTGAAGATCTTGTATCATCCACCAACACAAGTTGGTCCAGTAAAAAGTATTACTTCTCATCTCCTTTTTCTCTCTTACGGAAGAGACAGTCAGCCACTTAACACTGCACTTTTCACCTGTCTAGTTAGGTTTCTGGGCAGGCTAAAATGAAGATGAAACATCAAGGATCACCAGAGGCTAGAGTAAAGAGCTAGTACCAGGTATAGATAAATGTACTTAAATCTATGTCTACATGGCAGCAACTCCTTCTTCTGTTGGAGATTTCTAGTAGTTACTTTGGGGGGGGGGGAGCAGCAGCTGATGCCTGCCGCATCCTGCCATTCCCATAAGCAGATGATCACATGAGCAACACAAGTGTAGGGGATAGGAAGTTGCTATCTGCTCACCTGGCAATAAGTCAGGCAGTGGCAATTCCTTTTGGCACACACCACCATTTCTGATCTGTGAGGGAAAGGGTAACTATGGAAGACAGAGGTAGCACTACCAGTAGTTTTTGAAAATGGTGCTGAGAGAATGGGCAGAGCCAACAGGGATTTGAGGTGAGGTGGCAGTAGGGCAAACATTGTGGCAAAGGGTTGAGGCACAGGAAGGAACTCCAAATTTTCCTAGGGCTCCCCACCAAATATTGATTATCTCCTGGCATTATGACAGTCTCTTGGACTATAGTGTGATGATGAAGCCAAATTGTCACAACAGTCAGTTTTTTCCTGTGTTTGAGGTGGGGATAAGGCACAGTATCACATTACCCTCTGACCCTTAGGAATTTATTCTCCTCTTGTTGAGGCATGAATAATCTGTATTGGACCAGATAATGACTATCTTATTCTCAGTAGGAAGCAGTTAAGTGACCCCACCAGCTTCACTATATGACATTTGCCCCTACTCAGCTTTTTGAATAGGCACTTCACAAACTCCCTCTTTCAATAAATGTCTGTGTTCAGGCTCATTTAGTAAGACAGACATAAGCCTATTCAGTCTTCAGAGTCCAAACTCTGCACACTAGAAATCAGAAACAGAGGATCTTCTATTGTCACCAAGACTCCTTTTCCACACTGACCTTCAACAAGGGTCTCACCATGTCCTTACTAAACAAAAGAAAACATAAATGTAGCCTCTTTCTTGAGCACCATTTCCATATACTCTTTTCCCCTACTTCTCAGGTTCAGCAGAATTCTTCCTTGCTGTTTTGGCTTAGCACTCTCCCTCAGGGCTTTCCCCCTGAAGACCCTTATCCCAACAGGACTCCACTGCCTTACATCTCAGGGGATGCCAGTAGCCTTTGCTAGAGAACTCCTTTCTACTCCTCTTTCCCTCACTTTACTGGCAGCCCAGTCCTTTATAGGGAACAATTGTCCCATCAGCTGCACCTAATAATGAACAGAGCTTGCTGGCACTAACCCTCTGGCCCTTTAAAAAGGCAGGCCATTATGTTCAGGGGTTAAAGTATAATTTGGGAGGCCCCAGAACCCTCCTAAATTGGTGAGTCCCTCTCTCATGGCAGTGTGGGACCCCCCCACATGCACCCCAGCTACTGCCACCAACACTTGGCCCCAACCCCAGCTACTGCCCCCAAAACACTGACCCAAATCAGACCCCTTTCCTCATGTCCTTTTTAGCCCCAATCCCCACCCCCTAAGTTACCTGGTCCCCATTCCAGCCCTCCTACCCCCCCCCCCAGCCCACCATCCCGACCCCTTCTCCTCTCTCTCCACACACCCTCCCTGCCCCCGTGCTTTCCCCACCAGCTGCCTGATTACTCCAACGCCCTCACCCCCTTACCTGGCCGAAGAGCTGGGTGGGGGGCAGGAAGCCGCTGTGCTGGCTGGCTAGCTGGCTGGCAGAAAAGACCCCAGGCCCTGGCTGGAAGGGGTGGAGCCTCCACAGGCCCCAGCCTGCAATCCTTCCCTTCTTCCAGCCTAGAGGGGATGCGCAGGAATGCTGGTTCCAGCACACTCTTCTGTTTTTAGGGGGCCCCAGAACTCAGCGTTCTGGCGCATCCCCCTATTTTTGGGGGGCCCTGGAACGCAGTGTTCTGGGGTGTTTCCCTATTTTTATGGACCCGGAACTCTGGCTCCCTAAAAACACGGGGACCCGGAATGATATTCTGAAGTGTTCCTCCTTATTTTAATCCATGATTCTGTTATGTGGTGAAAATGTTCATGAATTTAAATATTGGTTTGGTGTTTGTTCATTTGTTCATTCGTCTCTCTACTATTCCCTGCTTAGTGTGGAATTTTGTGAACTTGAAAGGTTATGGCCAAGGAAGCTTTTCACTTGGAAACATCAGTCTGAGTGTAGTCTTGTTAATATACATAAACCTGAGTGTAGCCTTATTAATATCCTGTTCAGACTACATTGTGTCATCATGGTTTTGTCCAGAATAAATAATGAAAGAAAACAGAAGGAAAGTTTGCAATCCAACCATGGGATTCTTAGAAAAAGTTTAGATGAATCAAGCCTGTACGTGCAATTGCTGGCCATTAACCATTATGAGTGCAACAGCATTGGCTATGTTTTCTATTACTATATTTAGAGATGATTTTATGGTGAGTCTGTAGCCTCTTACTTTCCTTGGCTAATGACTCTGTAGTTTGAATATATTAAATTAAGGTTTGTTTTCAATTTTCTGAAACAATTTGGGGTCTGGTATCTATAAAGCATGGCAACATAACAAAGTTATGACAGGATTATGGTGAAATGGCCTTAGTCAAATTATAGGGCTGAGATACGTATATTAAAAAAGTAAAGTGCTGGACACATTTACGATTTTATTGTTTCTCTCTCTTGGACTTTTATTGTGAAGGAATGGAAAACTCATGTTCATCTAGTGAAGTTAACTGAACTGATTTACATTGTTGGCTTTTATATTGCATTTTAGTGAATGCAATGGTATTTCTTGAAGAAAATCACCTCTAGAATGGGTAAGATGGTCATCAGGCTTCACTCATCATTGTCAGACACTCTAGGATCAGCGGGTATCACTTTGGCTCTCCCCCATATCAAAAAGCTGGAGCTGTTATATTAAAGATGAGATGAAACAGTTGCTTGTGATCTCTAGACTGTGGCTTTGCATAGCTGTGCCACCCCTAAGAAAGGATTTGTGCCTCTTACTATGACACACAGGGTGAAGGGTAATAATTTGCCCCTGGCCTCGACTAGCAACAAATTACGACAATCCTGCACAAGCTGAGCTGTACTGGCCACCCCTCACAGCCAGCTCCTTTCCTGTCTGCGCTTGGGGAGAGTTGTGGCCAAGTACTCCTACTTATTCTTGTATGCCCATACCCAAGTTCTTCTTAGCCCACTCTGGGAACCTAGGAAATTTCTTACTTTTCCTTACATCCCTGCAAGACAATGCAATGAAATTCAGAATCTAGTTCCATAATGTTAGACTTACTAAGTTATAATTCTTACATAGCCAACCCCATACTCAGTTTTGGATGAAGGACTTTGTGATGGGGATCTTTGTGATGCTGAATGTGTTCATATATTCATTTTTCTTTAGGGTGTCATTTAAGAGATATATAATCCAAGCGGAGGCCTGGATCATCTTCTGTGCCCTTCCCCTAATCATTATGGGGTTATTAGAAGAGAGGAACTCTTTCTTTTATGTGCCATCAGTCAAGTATTTAGATACCAAAGTGATATTAAATAACCATAGCTGCAAAATTGCACTGGAGTATTTGCTCAGAAAGGGAGACTAATTTTTAAAAGTGTGGTTATGTAGGTGCTAAATTTATTAAGACTATTATTTGACAGCAATGTTTTCTAGCTTTTAAAAATCAATCTGCAGATATTTATACAGTAAAACCTTTGATTTGAAGCTCTAAAAATAGGTGATAGGATAGGAATATGATCTAAAATGTATTTAGCCTATAAGTGTGAGATTTTTTACACCATTTAGCACTAGCTTTACTCTGCTTCCACTGAAGCCAATAGTGTAACTCCCACTGACTTCAATGGCAACAGAACTGAGATAATGCAAAGTGCTTTTGAAAATCCCACCCTTAGAATTATATTCTAATTAATTTAGTATTAAAAGGCATATTGGGATAAAATAATTAAAATGCACTCTTTCGAGATTTTTAAGTACACTATAAACCTACTCTTGTACGTCTCAAGTATTTTGGCATCTGTTTATGTCCATCCCAAATCTTAAGCACATGTTGAAGTGCTGAGTAGGGAGAACTGTTACATAGGAGTTGACATCTTTGCAGAGACAAAGCTCTTGTAGTCAAGATCAGGACAATCTCCAGGTATTTAAAAATACATATTTTTCTCACTGTTATTTCTAACAACCACTTGGAAAGATGAAAATATGGTTGTTAGGCATAAACATTCTTTCCTCCATTGTATTGTTTACATCTCTTTGTCAGTACCATTTACTTCCAATGCTTGGATGCTGGCATCATTTTGTTTTAAAACAATGTCATTTAAAAAAAAACAACACCTCAAAACTGCAGATAAGCAAGAAAGCAACCACCCAACCAAAGGCACATCACTTTGTGGGCCTGCTATCCTTGACAATCTTGCACATTGCTAGATCAATATGCCATACCTGCTTGCAGCCAATAAACAAGGATTAAGTTGAAGAAGTGGAAAGTGATTAATGAAACAGATTTAAAAACAAATGCCTTTAGAAAGCACTATATTATTAGTTAAAAAGGTGCACTGATGAAATAGTATGCTAATCCTATCTGTGTCACAGCTGGATTGGTAAAACACAAATGTTTTTGAACATAAATTACTGCAGTGGAGAGACTAAGTTTCAGGAAATATAAACCAGTAATTTGCCACTGTGATTAAACTAGAGTCATGTATTACAATTCTATTTCATGATGTTTATTTTATGGTGCAATATACAATGGTGGACACTGACATCTGAAAAACTGTGAAGTAAGCATGATAAAAATTAAGGGCCAAAATAATGAGAGAATGAAATATAAATGTCTAGTTTTTAATAACTTAGATACACAGACTCCAAGCATATGTCAATATCTATTAAGATTAAGATTTTCAAAGCCACCTAAGAAACTACATAGATTTGTAAACTTTAAAGGCAGAAAGGACCATTATGATTGCCTAGCTTGACTTGCATAACACAAGATATCAAACCACACACAGAAATTCCTGCACCCTGTCATAACTTCCGTGACCAAATCACTTCATAACCTTCTCTAAATTAAATCTATTGAGCTTCTTAGTCCCTCACTGCCATGCAAGTTTTCCAGGCCTCACATTATTCTTGTAGCTCTTTTCTGAATTCTTCCCAGTATTTTAACACCCTTTTTAATGTGTGGACATTGGCATGAGACACAGTATTCAAGTAAAGATCTTGCTAGTTTCTATATGAAATAGAAAATTTGTATGGAAATACTACCTCCCTACACCTATTTGACATTGCCCTGCTTATATGTGCGAGGACTGTGCTAGCTAGCTTAGCCTCCCTCACACTGGGAGGTCATGTTTAGTTCAGTAGCCACTATGATACCTCAGTTCTTTTCAGAGTCAGTGCTATACAGGGTACATTTCCATATCAGGTAAGTGTGATATACATTTCTTGTTCTTAGATATATGACCTTGCATTTGGTTATATTAAAAAGCATGTTGTTCAAATGAGCACAGCTGTAAACTGCCCAGAGCTCTCCACAGAACTATTTTTGTCACTATTTACCATTACAGCAAATTTTTTTTTTGGAATGCTGAATTCCCATTGCAATGTCTTTTGGTTGAACAAATCCCTCATAACCTCAAAAAATACACTATTGCTTGAAGGGATGATATTTGTTTACCCTCTCTCTCTTGTCTCTCTCTCTCTCTTCACTCTCTCTTGGCCCAGACTTGGGAGGTAATGAACATCCTTTGCAAGGTGGTGATGAACATCAGCTCTTGTTGCCCTAATTGGGATTATGGGCTTTTAACACTTTGAAAGATGTGGGGTAGTATGGAGAAAGAGATCAGAAAAACATCACTGGCATAGATCATATTGACATCAATATTATCATTTTTGTTTATATACAATTCATGTAACTGCTGAATAAGACAGCAGAAAGTAGATGATGAACCAGCAGTAGTAACTAGGAGAATACATATCAACAGATATTGATCTCACATGTGTGTTGATCTAAATTGGAATAGCTCTGTGGAAGTCAGTGTAATTACTCTGGGAATGTCACAGGGTGAACAACAACAGGATCTAGCTCACAGAAACCATCCAGGTCTTTTAGACGTAGTTTTATGTAGCACTTTTATGTTTCAGTAGTGGTTCTCAAACTGTCCCATAGTTCATTACAGATCCATAGTCTCATAGACTTTAAGGTCAGAAGGGACCATTAGGATCATCTAGTCTGACTTCCTGTTCAACACAGGCCATAGAACCACACCCATGCACCCCTAACCTATGATTAAGTTATTGAAGCTCTCAAATCATGATCTAAACACTTAAAACATGGGAATCTACCAAAGAATTGCAGCAAGTGGCCCGTGCCCCAGGCCACATGCTGCAATGAGAAGCAAAAAATCCCTAGGATCTCTGCCAGTCTGCTCAGGAGGAAAATTATTTCCTGACCCCAGACATTGTGTTTAGCTAAAACCTGAGCATGTAAGCAACACTTACCAGCCAGACACTCAGAAAGAATTCTCTGTAGTAATTCAGAATCCTCACCATGTAACATCCCATCACAGGCTACTGGGCATATTTATCACTAGTAGTCAAAGATCATTTAATTGTCAAATTCGGCTGTCCCATCATACCATCCCCTCCATAAATTTACCAAGCTCAGTCTTGAACCCCCGGCTGTGCCCCTTGAAGACTGTTTCAGAACTTCACTCCTCTGATGGTTAGAAACAGACATCTAATTTCAAGCTTAAACTTCCCGATGGCTAGTTTATATCCATTAATTCTTGAGTCCATATTGGTGCTGAACTGAACTAATTCCTCCCCCACCCTGGTATTCATCCCTCTTATGTATTTATAGAGAACAATCTTATCTCTTAATGAAAACCTTTGTTGTGATTTACAGTTTTGAACCAAGCGAAGGTATCTGATAAAGAAGAGGTTCAGGGATGGTGTAGGGTCCTTACTGAATAGCACAGGTATCCTCGTGATGGAGGATGAGGAAAAAGCTGAAGTGCTCAATGCTTTTTTTACTTCAGTTTTCACAGGCAGGGCCAGCTCCCAGCCCACTACACTGGGTGTGACAGGTTGGAGAGAAGAAGAGAGGCCCTTGGTGACATAAGGTCAGGTTAGGGACTACTTAAAGAAGCTGGATGTGCACAAGTCCATGGGACCGGTTGAACTGTACCCGAGGGTGCTGAGGGAGTTGGCCGATGAGATAGCTGTACTGCTGGCCATTATCTTTGAAAACTCATGGCAAACAGGGGAGGTGCCAGAGGACTGAAGAAGGCAAATATAGTGCCTATCTTCAAGAAAGGCAAAAAGGAGGATCTAAGGAATTACAGACCTGTCAGCCTCACCTCAATCTCTGGAAAAATCATGGCACAGGTTCTCAAAGAATCCATCCTGAACCACTTGGAGGAAAATAGAGTGATCAGGAACAGTCAGCATGGATTCACCAAGGGTAAATCATGCCTGACCAACCTCATCACCTTCTATGATGAGGTGACTGGATTTGTGGATCAGGGAAGACCCATTGACGTGATATACCTTGACTTTAGCAAGGCTTTTGATACAGTTTCCCACTGCATTCTCATCAGCAAATTAAGGAAGTATGGGTTGGATGTATGGACTGTAAGGTGGATAGAGAACTGGCTAGATCAATGGTTTCAGTGTGTAGGAATCAATGGCTCCATGTCTAGTTGGCAACCAGTAAAGAGTGGTGTGCCCCGGGGGTCGGTCCTGGGGCCAGTTCTGTTCAACATTTTCATCAATGATCTGGATGATGGGATTAATTGTACACTCAGTAAGTTTGCAGATGAAACCAAGCTGGGGGAACGGTCAAGCTGGAAGGCAGGGAGAAGATTCAGGAAGACCTTAACAAATTGGAGCAGTAGGCCAATAGAAATCTCATGAGGTTCAACAAGGGCAGGTGCAAAGTCCTGCACTTGGGATGGAAAAAACCCCATGTACTGCTACAGGCTGGGGTGCGATCAGCTAAGTAGCAGCATTGTAGAAAAGGACCTGGGGGTCCTGAAGGATGGGAAGCTGGATATGAGTCAGCAGTGTGCTCTTGCTGTCAAAAAGGCCAGTGGCATACCGGGCTGCATCAGAAGAAGTGTTGCCAGCAGATCAAGGGATGTGATCATTCCCCTCTATTTGGCACTGGTGAGGCCACACCTGGAATACTGTGTCCAGTTCTGGGCTCCCCACTACAAAAAGGACATGGACATATTAGAAAGAGTCCAGCGGAGGGCAACAAAAATGATCAAGGGACTGGAGCACAAGACCTATGAAGAAAGCCTGAAGGAACTAGGCTTATTTAGCCTGCAGAAGAGAAGACTGAGGGGGGATTTGATAGCAACCTTCAACTATCAGAAGGAATGCTCCAAGGAGGATGGAGCTCGGCTGTTCTCAGTAGTAACAAGGGACAGAACAAGGAGCAATGGTTTCAAGGTGCAGCTGGGGAGGTTGAGGCTGGATATTAGGAAAAATTTTCTTATTAGGAGGGTGGTAAAGCATTGGAATGGGCTACCTAGGGTGTTGGTGGAATCTCCATCTGTGGAGATGTTTAAGGTCCTGGCTGGACAAAACTCTGGCTGGGATAATTTAATGGGAGTGGTCCTGCTTTTTTGGCAGGGGGTTGGACTAGATGACCTCATGATGTCCCTTCCAACCCTATGGTTCTACGATTCTATGATAAGAAAGAAAGATGGTCTTGTGGTTAAGGAAGAGAACTCATGAGGTGTGTGTTAACTTTTATCTCTGATGGAAACTTCCTTGGGCAAGTTGCTTAATCTCTCTCTCTCGGCTCCTCAGCTGTAACATGCAGGGGCATTGCTCCCCTGGAAAAAGGGTTGGGCCATGCCCACTGCTGCACAGCCCTGCCCCTAGTTCCAATCTGGCACTGGGGCCCAATGCCACTACTACTGCTGCCAGCCAGCAACAGATGGCCCAAGCAGGCTCAATCTGGCCCCCAGCTGCAGCCGGTCAGTGGCAGGCAGCCATGGCCCAGATCCGGCTCTTGCCACTGCCCGCCAGCCAGTGGTAAACAGCCCAGTCTTGAATCTGGCTCCTGCCACTGCCAGCCAGGAGCAGGCTGCCCTGGTAGGCCTGATCCAGCTGCAGCTGTTGCCTTCTGGCCAGCAGCAAACACCCACAGCCCAGATCCAGCTCCTGCTGCTGCTGGCCAGTGGCTGGTGGTCCCAGCAGGCCCACTGTGACCCCAGCTGCTGTCGGGGCTGGGCTAGAGATGTGGGTGGGCTGCAGGCGCTCAGGCCCTGCAGCAGCGATGCCCCTGGTAACATGAGTGATATTACTTCTTTTTCTGGCCACCCAAAGTTTGCACATTCATTTTATTGAAGCCCATGTTAAGAAGTACAAAAAGATTAAATGGTGAAAAACTAAAAAGATTACAGTTTTGGTGTCAGTCATCAGCTGGTGTAAACTGACATTGCCTTACTACCTTTACCAGAATTGTGCTGATTTATGTTAGCGTATTTTGTCCGCTGTTCAGGTTAGCATGAAATAAGTACTGTTTTAAAGATTTAACCCTCCCCGACCACAATAGCCTGATTATATGGACTGAGCCAAAATGTAGTTGTTGTTTACAGTACATTTTATTCATAGGCACATAAAGGCTAATCTAGGATTGTTTCAAATATTTCTCATTCAAAGGTATATTAGTAGCTAGACAGGGGACCTTGAAACTTAATAGTTACATTAATATCTGGATACAGTACTTTTTACACTAAAATCACATGCTGATCGTCTCTGGTTAGTAGCACAGGCAAATGAAAATGAATGGCTGTCATCTGAATGGATTTATACCCTATGTAGTGGGAACCTGGAATATGAAATAATTGAGAGAGAGCAGAGGGAAAAAGTGGTTCTTCTATTTAATTCACATCAAACTGATGTTACTGCCTAAGTATATTGCACAGCACAATTAAATATTTGGCTGGTGTTTCGTGAGTGCCGGTACAAGTTTCTCAGTTCTGTTCTTCATTTATATTTAAGATTCCCCCATCATCCTACAGCATTCTAGTAGGGAAAAAAATACACAAAGAAAGCTTTGTGTCCTAAAGGAATTTCTTATAAAACACCCCATCATCAGACTGTAGAACTGTAGGACTGGCAGGGATCTCAATAGATCATCTATTCATGTCCCCTGCACTTATGGCAGGACTAAGTATTATGGGGTATGTCTACATGGCAACTGTTATTTCGAAATAACCCATTTTGAAATAACTCATTTCAAAATAAAATCCTTATTTTGAAATAAGTTAATTCAAATTAACATTTTGTTAATTCGAATTAAGGGAAAGCCTGCTTTCGAAACAGCTGTTATTTCAAAATGGTTATTTTGAAATAAGGCCATTTGGACATGTTGTTTTGAAACAGTTGTTTCAAAACAATGGTGTTGTTTTGAAACAATGTGTCCGAACACCGTTGTTTTGAAACAACCGTTTCAAAACAACAGCTATTTCAATTTCCTGCTAGGTTTAACGGTTTCGAAACAACGGCCATTATTTCAAAACAACAGGTCCCATTGTTTTGAAATAACGGTACATCGTGTGGACATGAGAAATTTTATTTTGAAACAATGGCTGTTGTTTCAAAATAGAACTCATGTCTGAACACAGCCATGGAGATCAGCCCGGGGAGCTGTTTGTTAACCAGGTTTTAAAAATCTCTAGTGATGGAGATTCCACAGCCACCCTGGACAATTTATGCTTGTGGTCAACTATCCTGACAGTAGGGAAGCTTTTCCTAATTCCTGTCTAAACCACCCCTCCTGCAGTTCAAGCCCATTGCTTTTTGTTCTATCCTCAGAGGTTTAGGAGAACATTTTTTCTACTTTTTCCTAGTAACAACCTATTATATACTTGAAAATTTTCCCCTTTCAGTCTTTTCTTCTCCAGACTAAACAAACCCAAGTTTTTCAATCTTCCCTCAGAGATAATGTTTTCTAGACCTTTAATTAATTTATTTATTTATTTATTTATTTTTGCCCCTCTCTGGAGTTTCTCCAGTTTGTTCACATCTTTACTGAAATGTGGTGTCCATAACTGGACACAGTGTTCCAGTTGATTCCTAATCAGTGCAAAGTAGCATGTGTTACCAACTTTGCCCACCAACTTGGGGTATGCTCATTTGTGTGTGTGATCCTATTAATGTGCTGCTTGTGTTGTATTTCTATATGGAGCACACTTCTCCCTTTTTCAAGTCCCTTCCATTGGAGCCACCCGTGCAGTACTTAAATTTCCCAAGACTGGGTCTCTAAGTGCATCCGAGAGGACTGGGTCTATAAGCACTCTCAGCTGACCCCTCATATGTCTGTGAACTCAGCAAGCTCAGTCACACAGCACTTCTCTGTTGCTACCCTTATGTGCCCCGGCACCACTTCAGAACAGACTTGAGCATACACGTGAGCTGGGTCAAAACAGCACTTTCAGCTGCCACCCTTATATGCCCTTGCACTCAGTCAGGCTGGGTCTAAACAGAACTTTTCAGCCGTTACGTCTTTGTCACTATTTAGCACTACAGCATTTTTTTCTTTTTGAACGCTGAATTCCCATTGTAATGTCTTTTATGTGACCAAATCTCTCAGGGTGGAAGATCTGAAAACTCTACCAGCCTAGCTGCAGCTCCCAGGCCAGGGCAGTGCAGCACATGTGTTCCACCTGATTTGTCTATTTTTTGGGCCCTGGAACTCTGCCCCCTCAAATTTGTCGGCAGTTCCAGGGCATTCCAGCTTACTTTGACCCCTGCAGATAACTAAGAATAATTATAAATCGTTAATTCCTTCGTCCCCAGAGAGCAATTGTGCCTCCAAGAGTCACAAATCCCTCCCTACTCCACTCTGACTGGAGGGCTCTCATAATTTGATACAGGATCAAACCAAAAATCTGGACTATCGTTTCCATCCACAGAGACAAAATTCTCATCCAGGCTCTCATTACCTTGCATGTTGACTAATGCAACATCCTCTTCTCTGGCCTGGGCAATCCAATAGCATAGATACGAGCAGGACTCATATTGTAGAACTATCCTACTTGCTGTCCCTTGTTTTATATTTAGGCTGTAAGAAAGTGGTCTCCAGACTGTGGGACACATCAGCAGTTGGGTGGTGTGGCAAGGACCAGGTTAGCCCACACAGCAGGTGGGGAGAGAACTACATCCAGCCTACTCCACTTACAGCTCCATCCCTGCCCTGCCCTCAGCTGTAGCTCAGTTCCTGGCCCTGACCCCCTAACCACAGCTCCACTTCTGGTGTCAGACACCAGCTCCAGTCATGGCTCTGCTTGTGGCCTACCCCTGCTCCTGCTCCTGACTCTGGGACATGGTTTTATTCCCAATGCTGACTCTACCCCTGGCCCCAGCTCCTGACTGTAGCTCTAGGTCCATTCACAGCCCCAGCCCCCAATTGCAGCTCCTGGATCCCGGCCCAGCTTCACTACTAGCTCCAGCCCCAGCTCATCTCTGCCCTCATTCCCTCTCTGTCCCCAGGTCAGCTTCATCTTTGGTTCCAGCTCCTCTCGCCATCCGCAGTTCTGCCTGCAAGCTCCTCGGCTGAGGAAGCCTTGACTGTGCAGCAACAGGGAGGAGAGGGAATGGACAGATGCCGTTCCTTGTGGGGGTAGGGGAAGGGAGTGTGACAGGAAAATCTGTTGTAAGGACTTTGGGTTAGGGTCTACCTTTTTGGTCTGAGTTTGAGCAATGGGGTTCCAGTCCATCTTTAGGTCTCCTAGGTGTTACTGTAATAAAAATAATAAATAATAATAAGTCAACTCCCCTAGCTCTGCTCATACCTGACCCACTTTCATGGTTTTGGTGGGTAGTAGAGTATGTAAGTTCACTTACCTGTATACGAGGACCCAAGGTCTGGGGAGGCCCATCAGCAGTGTAAATGAGAGGGTCCTCTTCTACTTTATTTCACTATGTGAATTCACAAATGAGACTGCAGCATAGCCAAAAATATAAAGGTATTTAAATCCAATATTAAGGTTCTAAAACACTCAAAAGTCAGGAAATGCCAAAGATATGGTAAAACATGAAGCTTGAAGTCAGTCCATGCTTCAGGATTTAGACCAGTCTCCAACTATTAGAGATCAGGATTAAACCTATGCAAAGGGCAGAATTTTCCACATTTGCCTGCTACAAGGTTCTTACACCTTCCTTTGAAGCATGTGGGTTTGGCTGTTGTCAGACAGGATATTAATCGGGATTGGACCATGAGTCTAATCGTGTCTGCCAATCCCTTATTTCCTTGCATCAATCTGATGAGGGAGTTAACAACAAAACAAAACAAAACAAAAAAATAACTATTTTTTTTAATGAGCTGGCATACAAACAGGGCTAAAGGTTGTTAATAAAATAGTAAGAGGGAGCAGTGCTAAATTTCAATATTAATCATGGCATGGCTGAAGTGCGTGTTAATTACAGATCTGGCTGTGTGTTTTAAATGTATTTACAATTAAATGACACATGGTATGGTGTCCGAGTGGTTAAGGTGCTTGACTACCATTCTAAATTTGTGGGTTTGGGTCTTGATCTACCACATGATGAGAGGTTCATCCAGCTGCAAACTTGGTATTTAAACCATTGGGCTACGGCAGTCAAGGGTAACTAGATTTAACAATCGCCACATCACTTGCTTGTGTACCATTGGCTATGAAACTTACATCACAGTCAACTAGTTACATATGAAACTGCAATTACCCCATGAGCCATTGTCTCAGGAAAGCTAAGACTTCAGTCTGCTTATAAGTTGATATTTTCTGTTACTGTCATTTGAAAATCTTCATACCAACTCACCAGGGAAAAGAAAACAATCAGTTGTGTTGTGCTTTTCTTTTTTTTTTCTCTCCTTTGCTTTAAAAAAGAATTCAGAACAGCTATAACATGACACTTTAATTTGTATGCTGAAAATCTATTTTAATAAGAAAAGAGATTTCAGCCTACATACACAACTAATTTATAACCTCTTAACACTACACCTATCAACTATAATCCTATTTTGAATGTAACCAGCAAATACAGATGCTACAACCTAAAGAAAATAATTTGTACAATGAAGTTTAATCCTCTTGATTCATCTCTCCTTACTCATGTTGGGTCAGCTGCTGAGCTGAAGCCAATGAGTTGCTGCAAAAGGAATGAAACAAAGGCGCCCTTTGCATCTTTCCTCTATTGGAACCACTTGGTAGATTGGAAACACCATTACAGACTGCTTTATCTTGCACCACATACCAGTGACTCTAAGGGATTAACAGCCGCTGAATAACCTGGCCATGCCCCGTTCCTCTGCTTATGCCTCTTACTCCTTGGGATCTGGGAGGAGTGGTGTTGTTATAGTGACTGTACGATACCCAAAAGTATAGTTCCAGGCAGGAATGGTGCTAGCATTTATGGCGTCCCCTGCAGCGCAGCAGATGCCAGCGCAGACGAGTGATGTCACAGGGGAGCACAACAGCGCGGTCCCCATTTTGGCACCCCTTATATGTCGGCACCCTCCTGCAACGCTTACTCGGCTTATTGGGTTGCGTCGGCCCTGATTCCAGGAGGCTGGTTCACCAAATGTAGGACTATTTTGTGGTGGTGTTGCCATGCAAAATGGTCAGAGCTTGGCCTAAGATTGAGGGTGTTGCCTTATATGTCATCTTCCAAAATCACTCACATCCTTTGTCATGGAAGAGCAGTGTCACACCAAGTCACATGTTGAAACAGAAGTGACTCAAGCAGTGGTGGCCAAGGTCAAATATGCACGCTCTCTACACGAAGTAGGCACCTGCTGCAATTTGTGAACTAGCAATGCTTTTCACATGAGGCAAGAGTGACTATTGGGTTCTCCTTATTTTATATGGGAAACACTCTTGATGGTGTTGTACAAGTGAGAGGACAGCACTAAAGAAGATAGTCAGGTTTTGTCGACAGTCATCCTGCAAGTGGGTGAGTATTTGAATAGCTCTGTTGAGTTGAAGCAAAAGGCACATTTATTTTATTCATTAGCAGTTCTGTATGGGATATTTTCGCTCATGCCCAGAGAACTTTTTTCAGCATGCCAATCTTATTATTTTTCAGTGGCTACTTGCTCAATTGACAATATGTGTCACCATCAACTTTCATAAGGCAGCAGAATGTGACTGTCTATTTCCAAATTAGCCTGGGGGGCATTTTGAGGGACAGTGTGAATCCTATACACTCATGGCAAAGAAGCATTTGATTTCTAAATTGCATTGATTAGGGGGGTGGAGGGGGAGGAGTCACTTGACCATTTGGAAAGGAAAAACTGAAGAGGCCCATAGCTTTTTGCCAAATTGAACTCCAGTATGAAAAATTACAACTCCACCACCACTGAAATAAAAATTAAGCCCACGATTCGTTCGGCCTGAAATAAGTCAAATCATTGTCTAGTGAATGGTTCTGAAAAGATATATTTTTTTTAATAGAGAGCCTTTAATTGCTTGGCATTTGATAGCAATGAGTTGTAAAGTGATTGTTAGTGAGCTTTTAGAAGTGTTTTTTGGAGATAAAATTTGAATAATCTATGTGGTTAAATTTGAATAATTTATGCATAAAACATTGCAGAGTTATAATTGTAATTACAATGTTCAGCTCAGTAGCAATGAGGTGCATTTGAAGTTGGATGCTGATTGTACTGTATATCTTATGTTCTGAATTTCATTTTGTTTTAAACAAATCCTTTTGAGCCAAGGGACATGGCTTACAGAGGTTCCCAACTGAAGTTTTCGAGTTTATTTCCTAAGTACTTTAAAAAAAAAAATTGAGTCTGAAATCCAATCTTGCATGCGTCTGTGGTGTGGTGATAAAGTAAAGGTGGCTGGAAAGTGCCCCTGGTCGGAGAGGAAAGGACTTTCTACTCCTCTTGCGAGAGAGCAGCTGTTCTCATCAATAATTTCCTGAAGCAATGGGCCTGGAGTGTAAACAATATTTTATATGGATGACACTGGAACAGAATATCTTATTTTTGAAAGTTTTACACTTCACTGTGGAGAATGGATTAACCCTGTGTGACATATAAAATTCAAATATGTCATTTGCTTGAATTAAATTAAAGGGTTAAGCTGCTTTACAGACAGAAAGTTTTCCGTGTATCAGCTTACCGCTTGGCAAATCTTCTGTTCACATACAAAGAACATTCATGGCACCATGCACATTTCAGACATGTCACATGAGTCTGAAAACCAAGGATGCTCCCAATAGCCTTAAAAATTTGAAATTTGATTTTTCTATACATATTTTTATGTAGAGAGGGGCCTCATTCAGAAAATTAGGATCCAGACTTTTAAATATGCCCTCAAGAAGCCAGCTGTGAATCAGTGGGGTGGCACATGGATCAAGTCACTACTCAACATGAGGCGAACAGGAAAATCCTTAATCTGTCTATGTAGAAGGAAGGTGCAACTCAGGGTACTAGCATGTCAGCGCATGGTTATCCTTCTACCCATCATTTGGGTTGCCCCCACTAGGGCTGAGTTGGGAGCTAGCATGTTTATTATTGCAACATCCACGTCATTCCTTCTAGGGTTTTTGCATCCTCTCTGCCAGCTTTAGTAAAGAATCCTTCTTTAATTACTTAAAGTATGAGAGTGTTTAATGGGGACACACAAAGATCTAAGTCCTGCAGAGTCCAGTGTCTGGAATGGAGTGTCTGCCACGATCACCTCTGAGTACATGGTACACATAGCACACAGTCAGACGTCTAACAGGGACTCCTGTCTCACAACACTTCCAGTGCCTCCCTGTAGTGAGCTTGGTCATATATGATTTTATAATAATAAGAAAAAACATTAGATAATTCAGTGGGTCTCTATTTATAGAAGCTGGCCGAAGTTCCACCATGCCTTCTGTTAAGGATATGAGCACAATCCAGCCCACAATCTAGCTGCCCTGCTTCGGCCCTGCTCTGGTGAATCTCTATTACAAGCAGTTGTGAAGGAAAACAGCAGGAATTTTCTTCTAAAAAACAAAGGCAGGTGATGTCAAAATCTGGTTCCATCTCATCTGAACCTTCAAAATTGAATTGGCTGAATAAGATAGTTCTGACTTCGGCCAGCTTCTATAAATAGAGACCCACTGAATTATCTAATGTTTTTTCTTATTATTGTAAAACTAACCTTCTAAGTGTAGACATAGCCTTCACGTCTACACCCTTAATTCAGATGACTTCAGTTAAAAGCACCATGCTGTTTAGCAATGTGTTTCAGTGCACATGCTGACTATTGTGCAGCATATATGCTGTTTGGTTGGTTGTGGTAGCTGACCAGTATTATCAAAACATAGCCAGATGTGCACATTCCTAACTGCATATAAAAACAGGCGTGGGCTCAAATGTTTCCTCTTAACTCCTTGTTTTCAGAATTAAAGTAGTTTGAAGGTCTGAAAGATAAAAAGAGAGATCCTCATTCTTGGAACTGAATACATTGAAGTCAACAGATAGTCTGCTCCAGATCTCACCAATCAGCTGCTGTATCAAAACAGCCAGTTTGATAAACAAGCAATCTGTGAGGAGTTAAAAGGAATTAAGCAAGTGAAACCTCTGGAAACCGTGCTTTGCCTACTTTGTGGCCAAAATTACAGTCCCTTAAACTGTTTATCTTCAAGCTTTCTTTGAATCATTGCAGTGAGCACAACAGGCATTAACCAGTCAGCCGTTTCAAAGAACACTGATCAATTCATAGATGGTATTTTGAAAAAGATTAATCTATGGCCATATTGTTAAAGTAACATATCATCTGCAGCAGGCTACAATGCAATACACTGGATTCCCATCAATCCCAAAGTACTTACAGGCTGCCTGTGCCCCCCTCCACCTGAAAATGAGGCAACCTGCAGGAAAATAAATACTTACTGCCCTCAAAGACTGTGATCCTTGGTTTGTGGCTCAAAAGCCTCATGCTGCATTTCAAGGTCTGACATAAGCCACTTGAGGAGTTCACTGGTTTGACTGGCATTCCATTTACCCGGCTGAATGAAGAGAGAACATAACAAAGAAGCCGGTTGTATGAAGTTGGTGGAAAGAATTCCCCATCCTTGTGCAGAGCCAAACCCAGGATCTCCTTCCCAGCAGGCAAAAGAAAGCTTTAAGGTTTAGGGTTAAGCTAAATCAATATAAACCAGATTTAAACTGAGTTAAGAGTAGCCATACGGGATTTTGCACTAGTTTAACCATAGCAATTCTCAAACTGATTTAAAGTTAAAAAGTATGGGAGCCTTGAATGTAGACAAGGCCTGAGATAAAAACAAGCATAAAAGTATCTAAAACATACACATTATAATGAAACATATGAAAGGGCACAATGGTTTTGCTTTATCCTTGTCACATCAGCTGTAAGATCAGAACATAGCTCAAAAACCTGTACAGACATAACTACCAGGAAGACTAAATTAAACAGTTATTCCTGTGCATGGAGGAACTGATCATACGGAGATGAGGGTGCTCAGTACCTCATGGATGTGCTCAGGGCTTTACAGGAAAGCACCAAGACCAGGATCTGCCAAGATCACTGATGCATGCGAGCAAATAGGAAGAAGGCATGAGGTAATAGTAAAATCAGACTGATAAGTCTAAAACCAATTCCAAGGGATGTAATGGTAGTTTTGCCTGATAGGGGCTATAGAATTATGTCCTGAGCCAGGTGGAAATCCCTTCAACCACCATCTATGTCAACTGTTCTCCTGCTACACAGGAGGAAGTAAGACTACAGGCACATTTGAATGCTGGGTCCATCTTCGAAGCATCTGAGGAAGTGGGATCTTCTCCCACGAAAGCTCATGCAAAAAATAAATCTGTTAGTCTTAAAGTGCCACACAACTGCTTGTTGTTTTTTTACTGGACTAGACTAACACGGCTATCCCTTTGGAAACATTTCAATGCAACAGCTTACAGGAAGAGTGGCATTCCACATGGAGGATGGGTATGTTTATCAGAACACAGTTACACTGCATCATGAATCTCATAGCATTACCTGTGTTTATCAGTGACGGCAGAACTAAGATAAGGGAAACCAGCTTTTCTGAACAGCGGCGATCAGCATTTTGAGCCACTTTCTCATTTATCATCGTGAACAGATTGCTTGAAAATGTGATTATCAGACATTGTGGTTCACCTGCCTGTATGAATCTGGCAGGTGGGATATTAGTCAAAATGAAAGAACAAGAGTAGAAGAATACTGTGTAGGTATGTTACTGGCCTTTGATGTGCCTGCAAAGTGCCTGGAGCATTTCAGATGTTCTATTCACAAACTAATGAGAAAAACATAAATAATAATAATAATAATAATAATAATAATAATATAGTATTTGTAGTAACCCTTGGAGAGGAAGGGGTTAACACTCTGGTCAGTGAGTCGCAGGACAGCCAGGAACAAAGCACAGGTTTTTGAACTGGAACAGCAGCCTTGCCTGTTCCTGTTTGGTTATAGCAGAGCCCCTTGGAGGATCAGGAGGAGGCCAGAGGGGCCTGAGGAAGGATCCAGCGACATCCTTATTAAAGGTAAGTTCAAGTTTGTTACTGACCAGGCATGGGTAGAACAGGGAATGTTTATTTAGATGGGGTCAGGGTATTTTCTTTGTTTTTGGCTTGTTTTTGGATTTCTCTGTGCTGAGCACATGTACCCCCTCCCCCACTACCCTGTAAATACCTAAGTTAAATCCCAGAGAAGCAATTCTTTGTGTTTTGTATCAGTTCTTTTTAATTAAAGATTTTACTTTTTAAGTAAGCTCTGGTTCTGTGTCCTGAAGGGCAAGAGGTTTGCATACATGTGCCTCAGACTGCACAGCCAGCTACTAAAAGGGATTCTGTTCCAGTTTCAGCTGATATTCCAGCTGTGGTTCAGTCACTCTCTGGAGAGAGGAATAAAAATGATTGAGGATACCTCACAGGAAGGAATTCCCAAGTGCACCTTCCTGGGTTTTCAAGAGGTTTTTGTATTTGGGTGGTGGCAGCGATATCACTCCAAGCCCAGGAATTGGAGGCCTTGGAGACTTTTAAGAGCAGGCTTTAAGGCCAGTGGCTTTTAAGGCCTGTTGCAGGCCCCCACCTTCTGCACTCAGAGTGCCAGAATGGGGAAACAGCCTTGACAGTATTAACAAGAACAATTAAACATAGTAATTACTGAGTTATTATTAGCCAAGACTCCTCATGGTCCCACATGTACTGTTGAAAAAGTTGTGACTTTCCTAATACTGGTTTAGCAGTTTCATTCCTTTCTCTTTCCGTCTCTGTGTTTAAAGGTACACCTTAGATTAGAACCTGGTCATACATTCTTCCGACATCACAATGTCATGAGTTGTTTGTCTTCATTTTCAAACAGAGGCCTGTTTGTCTTCTCAGTTACATCTAGATGCTGATGAATACATCTCATGGGTATAAATTGAGGCATATAGCCCCCTGCCTTCTCTTGGCATTCAGCCCAGAATCTGGGCCCATTTGGTGAAACCAGAAAATAATACTCAAATAACTGGTTAGTGCACAGGCTCTCCTGTGCTGCAGGAAGTTTTAGAAAATAAATTTTAAATAATTAATACCCTGTTTTTGCTGTCTCTGTTCTACTGCAGTGTAATATTATGAAATGAGGATTAATTACTTTTCATTTCTGTAGTGCCTTCTATCCAAAGTTCACACAGAACTGTATAAATTAATAATTAAACCGCATAATAAATGGACAAGGAATTATTATCCCCATTTTGCAGATGGTGGAATTGAGGCACGGGGCTTGATTCCTTAAGCCATTTTTTTAAATGTCCAGGTTATTTTTGGATTGTGCAGGGACCATCTACCTGCTCCCCTAGGCACTCTGGAACCACAGACGAGCCCTAGTATAGAAATGGCAGGCCATGCCCTGATACATTTTCTGAACTGAAGTACAGTTTTCATTGGAGGGTGGGATCACAGCCAGTGGATAGCTGCACAGAGCCTATTGTCAGAAGGCTCTTTGTGAACACTTTGAGCTGTGAGAGAGATTAAGTGACTTGTCCAGAAATACAGGGCAAGAGTTGCATGTAAATATGAGACCTCCTGACTTCAACTATGGTGGCAGAAGCCCACGATCATTTTGTCCCTCTAAAGGGCTTACATACAAGGCAAACTGAGTAACCCAATCAACAGAATGAGACAATTCTGACAATCAACAACAAAAACACATTCTGGGTCTTTTCCAAGCAAACTATTTTTCTACAATCTTTTTGTGAGGCAAGACTGTCAGCATGACTCAGTGCTGCAGCAGCCAGGTCCATTTTGCAGTGCTTTAGTCAGTCAGTCTCTTCATTGTCTGAAAGAAAGACAGACTCACGCGGCCCATCAGCACACTGAAAACAAAACAGTTTTAACAAGCTGCAATAATCCATGAGCTTGAATCTGTCAGCATGCTCACAGGAGACAATTACTTTGACACTCTGAATGGTGGCAAAATGGAGAGTATTAAAAAGAAATTGTGCAGAATTATGCTGGAATATATGACAGACTGATCAAAGCTCTACTGATTGGTTCTCTGAGTATTTCTGTATATAGCTCTTAGTAAATCATATTGATTATAATTTTTGGAGGGGAAGAATAAGACATATTGTCCAGAAATTATATAAAGCCTGTGATTATAGATGGAGCAGAAATTCTCAGGTTTAGATTTGTGACTTGTGCTGCAGGTAAACAACAGAGGAATCTTATTTTAATAATACATCCACTGTGTTTATCCCACAGCAAGTAGCTGTCTTTTATAACTGATGCCTGGAATAATGCTGATTGATGATGTTCTCCAATCATTTCCCAAACTTTCCGGTGTAACTAGGAGACCTGCACCATGGTAATTTATTTACCTGCTGGCAACCTTTTTTTTTTTCTTTTTTTTAAAGGGTCACTATTCTTAATTATAGTGGTACCAGCTTATTGCTTCACTTTTAGGCCTTCATTCTGTAATACCTTTCAAGTTCACTGAGGGCTGAAGTTTGGCATACGAGGTTTTAGCAACTATTCATATACAAATAATATTTCAAGTAACCACAGTTCTCTCGATTGCTAACAACACTAAGGGCTCCCTGGCCTGGGAGACTGAGTGGTCAAGGGCTCTTCATTAGCAAGCTTAGTTTGGACTTGCTTAGTCCAAGCTAAGCAGTGTTCAGTTAGTTCGAATTAACTGTGACTATTTAGTTCGAACTAACTTTTTAGTTTGAACTAGCTGCCCTTTTTTTAGTTCAAACTAACTTAAGTTCAAACTAAAAAAGTGCAGATAGTTTGGACCAAAAGTTAGTTTGAACTAAAAAATGTGTCTAGTTCAAACTAACCACTTAGTTCGAACTTCTTTAGTTCAAACTTCTTTAGTTTGAACTAGCATGGTTACATTGTGCTAGTTTGAACTAAAGTCTGAACTAAGTTAAATTTTTTTAGTTCAAACTAGGCAAAGCCTAGTGTAGACAGGGACCAAATTAGTTTGGAATAACTGTTACTTGATAGCTCTGTGTGCTTGGAGAATCAGGGCATACTATGCAGCCACTGAGACTCACCCCCCGACCCCATCACCTTAAGCCTCTGCTTGAACCAGAAACCAGAAACAATGAAAGGCAGTGGGAGACACACCTAAAACCCTTTTGAACAAGAGTGCTGGAATTAGGGCAACTCCTCTAGCCTCATCTACATGCAAGATGTGAGCTATTAGCATACTGAATGGAGAACCAAGCTCCAAGGCAGGAGTCTCACTGAACTCTGGGATTGATAAGGCAGAGAAGCACTGCATGATAGGGGATCCCTGCCCCTGAGACAAATGAACTCATGTCTGCACAGACTCAGCCCAGCAGTTATCAGACCAATTCTAGTCAATAGATTTTTAAATTGATATCCAACATAGTGAACTGACTGATTTCATTGTAAGCTCCCTCAGAGGAATGGCATACATCACCAGGAATGGTCAGCTCCTATTGTCTACCTAAACAAAGCACCTCTGGTATACTCCCTTAAGTCATTATTTACCCCAAAACAAACCTAGTGTTCTGCCTTAAACCATTGTTTCTTCCCTACAAAAGTCCCTACCCAAGTTCCACATGAGAGTTAGTTAGTTTTGAATCTGTTCTGATGCCTGATCTGTTGTCTGGACCTACAAGCTGCAACAGGTCCACTGGGATTTTACCTTCTCCTTGCTGATCATGGTGGAAGTTCTGCCTGTCTCCAGCACTCCAGACCCTAAGCCGAACAGCCTGGTTCCTGGGTACCTTTGAGCTGCACTGAATGGTGAGACAACCTCCCCACCCTTACTTCTCTCTCTTTTTTTTCCCCCTCTCAGTCCAACTATAACTATCTAAACCCAACACTATAATTGAAACTGGGTAATATTGTAACTGTTGGATCATTTTCCTCTTTTTGTATGGTTATTAATATTGTAACTGTTCAGGCATTTTTCTTTCCTAATTAAGCTGGTTGCCAGACTTGTTCTTGGTTTCCCTATATTGCTTTGCAGCAACGCTCCTTTTACCTAGGCAAAGATCCCTGTGAATCCCAATTCCTTGTAAGGTTTGCTCATTAGGGGTTACCAGTGTGCTGAACCTGTGGCATACAAGGGTGACAGCTGAAGGTGCTGTTTTAACCCAGCCTGCTCAGATGCATACTCCAGCCTAGACTGGTGTGGTACAGGGGCACATAGCGGTAGCAGCAGAGAAATGCTGTGTAACCCAGCCTGCTGAGTTCAGGGACATATAAGGGGTCAGCTGAGAGTGCTGATAGACCTGGTCCACTCAGTCACACTTAGAAACCCAGTCTTGGGAAATTTAGGTCCTGCAAGGGTGGTTCCATTGGGATGGATTTGCAGAAGGGAGGAGTAAGCTCCACATAGAAACACAAGTGACACAAGCAGGACACTAAAAGAGTTGCAACCTTCCCCCCGTCCCCAAGGAAGTAACCCTAATAAATGAGCATACCTGGAGTTGAAGGGGCAAAGTTGTTAACATAAACCTCCTTAATCCCAACTAATTTGCTAGTGTGACATAGCCAAGGGTCCTCAAACATCATTCTCCTTAGCTGCTGTGGTGAAAATTTCACAGGGAGCAGTATGTGAAGTGAGATAGGGAAAAAAGACTAGTCTCAGAGGTAAGATGTTGACCTAAGGACTTTGTGTTTGAGACCTGGTTATGATAGAGATTTCCTGACTGATGTTGAGTCATTGATGTCTCTGTTCCTCAGTATAACAAAAAACTGCATACTAATTTCTCCCTGTCATGGTTAGACTATAAGCTGTCAAAGGCGGGAATTGTCTCTTATTATGTGTTTGTACAGCAGCTAGCATAGTGGTGCTCCAAGCCCAGTTGTTGCCTCTAATGTAATACAGTAGAAAGAGTAATATCATAACAACATGGGAGTAGCTGGTACCTGGCTGTGACGTGTTGGCCTTCTCAGCAGCAAGTGTGCAGTAGCAATGCATGACGGGAGGAGAAAAGTCCCAGTTGAAAGACCACTCTCTATATCTTCATATCTACAGAATGAATTGGCTTGCACTGACTTTTACACTAAAGGGAAAGAGGAAAATGAAGCTCTGCCACCACTGCTGTCTGCTGACCATGGAAAAAAGGCTCTCTTTTGGGAGGTCTTAGTCTTCTAAAATAGAGGAATTGTGCTGGGGTATTACTATATTTTCTAAGGAATAACTCGCTATGCTGCCTCCAGACATCCATTTCCTCTTCTGGTTTTGGCTCAATACAGAGTCTCCATTTTGATCAAGGCTCAGTATGATTAGTCATAGGAATGGGGCTGTGAGGTTCACGGAATATACCTCTGCATAGTTCTACGCACAGATAATATTTGTTTGGCTGGCCATGGCTCTGCCTGGGGACATGAACTGCTGTAGAAGGGCCTATCCAACCATCTGGGAACAAACAGGGCGCAACATGCTCTGACCACCTCTCTTCTAGTCTCTCATTCAGACATGCCTCCTATGCCAGGATCTCAGCCCCAGTACAGAATCTGTCCCATTGATTTGAAATCAATTTGACAATTCTGAGCCATCATCTTCATTCAAGTCAATGGAGCTATAACAGGAAAAAAATTGGTTCTGTGCTTCCTGACAAAATTTTCTGTAGTACACCCATGTAATATTTATGCTGGGCTTTCTAAGAAATGCTTGGTGTCTACTTTGAGCTCTAATTCTTTTCTGAAGCTTTAAGATTTATCAAACTTACTAAGTTACAAAGTGGCATTTGTGTTAGTCTAGTAAAGCCAACCCCCCCCCCCCCAAATCAAACAAAAAAACCAAAACAACCAAGGAGTCCTGTGGCACTTAAAGACTAACAGATTTAGAAGGTCATGGGCCCTTAATCCAAGTGAAACTGCAACATCCTATTGACTTCAAGAATGATACAATTCGGATAGTGTCTTCCTAATTACTGTAATTACAAATCCAGCAGGTGCAGCAATCAGTTGTTGATCTGGGCTATGCACTAAATACCTTCAGGTTTTTTTAGATTCTTTCTTGCATATTGAAATTCAGAACCAGTATTTTCCAGTGTTGTATACATTCCCTTTGATAAAATGATTTGTGAACTTCTGAAAGTCATGATATTTTCTAAGATATAACTGACCAGCAGTTCATAAAGAACACAGTGATAAAGGACACAATCTTTACTGAGGAGATGGAATGTGTGTTACTCACAGGGGTGAAATTTTGGATCCATTTACTTCAGGGATAAGGCCTAAATGAAATTTGTAGAGTGAATACATTTTTACTGAGGAATAAGTCCTCGGATACTTATTGATCACCAATATCTTGTATATGATTTAAAAATAATAACAACATTAGATATAATAATTGGTACCCTTTATTGCAGGTTCTTGAATACTTTACCAACATTAATTACCTAGTCTTCACAAGTTAACATATCTCACATGTGAGTAAGTATTATAATCTCATCTTTTACAGATGAGGAAATTTAGGAACAGAGAGGTTAAATGAAGCAAAATTCCCCCACTGGTCCAACTTTTTAATAACCCAGGTTTGTAAGCATTATATTTCTTGATGTTTGCAGACAACATTAATGGAAGGTACATGAGCAAAAGTATTATTGTCCAAGGATAGCACAGCACCTATGATTAACAGTTCTAAGCCCATATATTTCTCATGGGCTGTTGAATGATGAGCCAGTCTCCTATAAGGCATTGTAGCTGGTCTCTGAGCCAAAGCATAATTGTGCCTTGCAAGTCTCCAAGCAATGGAAATTACCATCTTGCTAAAATTATTAGTTGAAAGATATAGTGATCTTTAACATGGTGTTTTGCTCTTTTGACTTAGTCAGCAATGTCCTAACTGTAACAGATAAAACAAGAGTCCTGTGGCACATTAAAGACTAACAATATCTTTGGGCATAAGCATTTGTGGGCTGCACCCCACTTCGTCAGATGCATTCATCTTGTTGTTTTTTCTGTGTACAAACTAACACGACTACCCCTCTGGAACATACAGTAACTGGTAAGAAAATGTAAAGCTGTGGACATATGTAAACCTAGTGTACTAGCAGTAAAAACAATGAAAGAGCACACAGATGTTCACTTAGGCAGCTGCAAATTTAAGAAATGGGAACAGGAAGTTTGGAAACATACTCAAAGTAATATAGGGCTCTATGAAAAAAGGAGGAACTAACAGGAAACAAAACTGTAAACAGCCTTAGTATAATTGTATGAGGCTGTGAGCAGCTAATCAGAACCAGACAGACTAGGATGAGAAATATCATTCCTTGGCTGCAGGGCAAGTTCTCATGGACTGTGATAACTATGTCCTTTCTGTTATGTGCTAACTGTCTAATAAATCCAGCCAAGCTAATAGGTCTCTTTAATCATTAAATACATTTGAGCAGGTCAAACATCACTAATTAGATAAGACATACATATCTAAATGCCAATGACTTTATTAAGTCGACTTAGTGAGTCCACATTGCCTTAAGTCAATTTAATAAAGTCGACTTAACGGTAAAGTCGACTTTATAAGTGGACCTCATAAAATCGACTTTACTGGACCCTAAAGTTGACTTTATTGCCCTGCAGTGTAGACAGGGCTCTGTTTAAGTCGACATAAGGGCCCTTAAGTTGACTTAAACACATAGTGTAGACGTACCCAACTTTGATAAACTAAGTTCACAAATATTGCAGGTGAATGTGCTTGCCTTTGTGTATCTATATAGGTACCTATGCATTCAAATTTGTTAACTGCATGCATAATATGGTAGGCCTACATGCAGCAATGACCTTATGCCCACACACAAATGCTTGGCTATGCACATGTAAACAAAGGCCCCCCAAAATACTACAGACATTTCTATAGATCTTATGAAGATTTGCTTACTGATGTGTGTGAGGAGTGTGTATTTATATATTTAAAATGGCTTCCAGGACACTACTCTGTTTATCATAACCACGCTGCTTGGATAGAAGAATCAATAGCAATGAAGTGTGCAAGGTCCTGCTAACTGTAAAACTATATTGATGCCTACCAACAGCAGGATGCCAAAGAGTCTACTTAAAATAGAGACAAATGTCAGAGAACACAGAAATATTCTAGAATGACACCAAAATTAACATTAACTAAATAGTTTTTGATATGTTCTGATTTTAGATTTGCAAACACATGGCAGAATGAAGAGGCTCCCTTTGATCTGCATTTAGCATGTGCAGTACCTTGTTACTTCACATTGTTTTAAAAATGAGGTAGGAAATTATTAATATACAAGCTGAATTCTGGGTGGGAGTCACAGGAAGAAAAACAATGAAAAGGCAGATATGCTGAAATAAATTTGTTTTGTTCTTAACTTTAGGATGCTGAAGAGCAGAATGCCCAGTGTCACAGGATAGTAAAAAAAGCTATAGACTAACCAGTACCATAGTTTTAAAACATTTTTACTACCTTCTAATTAACATTCCTTGCTGGATTGTCTGAAACACAAGGTGCCAGCCTCTTTAATTCTGAACTACTATTGTCAAGCATTCAGCAGTTCTGACAAGCTCAATGGCCTCTCTTTGCCCTGTCTCTGTTTGGAAATTAACAGAGCACCAAAAGCTAGTTGAGCACTTATATCATCTTTACAGGTGACCTGCAAAAGGAAAAGAATAGGGTTTGTTCTCTTTTCTTTCTTTCCCTATGATGTATAAAAAAAGCCTGAAAGGTTTGTGGATAGGATTTTTTTAAAGGGTATTTTCTTTCCACCAGTGCTTTTACTTTAGTCTGATCTGCCCTAGTTTTGATAAAAAACTCATTTAAAGTCTCAAATGTATATTATCTTTTTAACTCAACTACAATCCAATTGAAGGAGCGAGGGCACTGATTTTTTAGCAAAGACATCTCGTCTCCCAAAGGTTTACTGGGAATTTGAGTTAAGGAGGTATTAAAATGAACAAACAGAAAAACAATTTCTCCCATATGCAGTTTTTAAGCAGACTGACTGAAATCCCTTTCACTTTCCATTTTTTAATGTTCACTTTTCTATATCTTGTGATGTCTTACTCCCACTTGTAGTCTAGCTGCCGCAGAATTATAGAGCTGATAAAGCCTGAAGTAGAAAACATGGTAGAGGAGAAAACTAAAATGTATATAGTTCATCAACATTTTCTGTATAGTTGGGAAAAGAGTTTCATGATAGTTGGCAATAAGAGTGATACTCAGCATTTATGGAATCTACTGTTTTTCATCTTAAAATTATTTATAGTCATTAACAAATTAATCACCACAATGCCCATATAAAATAGGAAATTAAATATTAACTTCATATACTTATTTCTATATTTAAGAGCAGTCTATTGAACTCTTAATAATAATGGTTCATATACAAATTGTTTGGAAAGGTTTGTTAATTGCTGTCAGAGAAGCTAAATTACTTCTCTAAGTGGAGTATGAAAGCAGTGATATATGCTAGCTTTTAAAATTAATTTGTGATACATCAGATAGGCATGTTACAATAATTTAATTTTGCAAGAAGAGTTAATTTGAATCTCCACTGTAGTCAATCTCTGAAAGTAATGTTATTTTAAACTAACCTGTCACATTTTGTTCTTTTTTTTACTTTCCCTAAAATCCAACAGAATACTAGAAGAAATAATTTGTTATACAAGCTTAGACATTTTTCTTTTCAGATTTCATTAAGTGAGAACTTTGCATTGCTGGGAAAGACTTTTACATTTTCTTATATCCTGAAAGAATAATATATAGCACTCTGACAAGACTGGCTATGTACTTCCACCACTTTAATTGTCCACAAAATAATCCCAGTTGATTCCTGGAGTGCTCTTTTTCTCATATTAGTAGCTATCACTGTAATGCTGGAGCTGATTACATGTCCTGGAGCTAGCTCATGTTGCAGGATGATTTATAGGGATTGTGAAAAAGTATAAAAGCAAAGCAAAACAAAACTGTTTCAGTTCTTTGTATCCCTGTAGCTAAGGCAAAGAAATGACTATATAGAATGAACACTAAAGATTTTACGTGATCTTTTGCTGCATCACTATGACTGATAGATGTGATAGTTGTTGTACATCTTATTTATACATTACTCTCATTGAAATTGATTGGAGTCTTTCTATTGACTTCAGTGGGAGTCAGTTCAAGTTCAATATCATTTACCATTATTTATTATGTAGATTTATCAAAGTCTCTCACTGTAGTTCAGTCCTGACTTCAGTGGGTGTTAACTTGAATACTATAGCTAAGAATTATCTCCCTATAAAGAAAAGACATGTTTATTATTGTTGAGAGTACAAGGAATTCATACCAAGGATTGTCTTCAATATTTTTTCTCTTATGTCATTTGGGGGAGTTAGAGAAATAATAGTTGTATAAATTGTAATAGTAGCATCACTAACATTATGGTTGATGAATTTTATACTTTGTCAGACCGTCTCAGGAACTGCAACACCGTGAAACTATTCCTCTACCTTTAAAAAGATAGTGAGACACTTTTCTCATTGTCAGCACTCTGCCCTGAAATTCATAGGGAATGATACCCCAAGTAAACTGATTCCAGAGAAACGTGACAAAGACAATTTAATAATATAATTACATTTTCAACAAGAGTTCATAAGTACATCAGTTGCTGCTCACTGGCAGATCAGCTTTCCAGAGGTGTAGAGTCTTTGGGTATGTCTACACTATAAAAGCAAAGTCGACTTTATTAAGTTGACTTAATAAAGTCTACTTAAAGTCGACTTTAAGTAGACCTTATTAAGTCGACTTAGTAAGGTACACTACATTAAGTTAACTTTATAAAGTCAACTTTAAATGGGTGCCCTGGCTTAATTCGACTTTATAAAGTCAACTTAATGGCCCCACTGCACTAAGTTGACTTTACTAAGTCGACTTAGTAACTCCACATTGCCTTAAGTCAAGTTAATAAAGTCGACTTAACTGTAAAGTCGACTTGATAAGCGGAAGTAATAAAGTTGACTTTACCTGAAGCTAAAGTCGACTTTATTGCCCTGCAATGTAGACATAGCTCTGTTTAAGTCGACTTAAGGACCCTTAAGTTGACTTAAACACACAGTGTAGACGTACCCTCTGCGCTGTGCAAAGAACTCACTACTAGTTCCAGGCTCTAATTCAATGTCTACAGTATCTAAATTGAAGAGCTGCACCCTAAAGACTCCTGTTGGCCTGGAAGAAAGTTAAGATAATGAATTGATTGCCACTGGGGGCTGGTTTGTCTTCTTTTGTCTGCATCACAAGTTGATAGCTAGATTGTTAGGCCATCTAACTGCTGTACCATCAAGGGCAGCAAGGTGTTACTGTACACTCTTCAACCTTCCTATTATGCACTGCTCCACCACACTGTCTGTCTGCATTGCTGTCCTGCAGTCACATTCTGAAGACTGGCCTGAGCCATACTTCTGCATTGTGGCAGCCACCAGGGCTGTTGAGCCAGCAGTTTGGAAGTAGTCAAGTGCAGAATCTGTGTCCCTGGTTGCAAACAAATGGGTGAATGTTAGGGCCTCTGAAGCTCATCTGGCTTACTATCTCTCTGTTCCGAAGTTGCTGTCATTCTATGAGGACATAGATATTGGTCCTGAGATGTCAACTGCCTTTCTGTTTCATCCGCTGTGAGTAGCATAAAGTGAAATGAAAGCAGACAAAATATGGAACAGAGGCTCACTTTCTAAGTGATATTTAGGTGGGACTGGTCATTATAATCAAGTCAGTGGCTCTCTGTAGATCTTATCATCCCACCAAAGTCAAATTGATGGGGATGAGATTCTGAGGCTGAAATAGTGGTGTAATTTGATGGTGCTCACTTGGCTTCTCTGACCTGGAAATCACACTGGCTATGTCTACATTGTAAAAGCTAAGTTGACTTTATTAAGTTGACTTAATAAAGTCTACTTAAAGTCGACTTTAAGTAGACCTTATTAAGTTGACTTAATGAGTCCACACTACATTGTCGACTTTATAAAGTTGACTTTAAATGGGTGCCCTGGCTTAAATCGACTTTAGAAAGTCGACTTAATGGCCCCACTGCACTAAGTTGACTTTTTATTAAGTTCACTTAGTGAGTCCACATTGCCTTAAGTCAACTTAATAAAGTCGACTTAACAGTAAAGTCGACTTTATAAGTGGATCTTATAAAGTCGACTTTACTGGACCCTAAAGTCAACTTTATTGCCCTGCAGTGTAGACAGGGCTCTGTTTAAGTCGACATAAGGGCCCATAAGTCAACTTAAACACATAGTGTAGACGTACCCACTTCTTATTTCTAGTTTTTGTCTATCACAAAGTTCTTGATAACTCTCACATCCTCTTGTTGCTAAAGAAAAAGAATGCCACAAGACTGATATGAGCATAATCAGGCACAAAAATCATGCTGCTTGCAAAGAATTCCACTCCTCCCCTCCTTTGAACATTTATATCTTCACCAGCACCTTGTGGAATTGCTAATTTATATAATCAAGAGCATTTTAATTTGAATATAAATTTCTCGGGAACATTCACATATGCCTGGAAGGATCTTTCCTGAACTGATGATGCTTTGTAGCTCTGAACTATATCATACCACTTCCCCATGTTCTCAATACTTGCTGTGAAAGGAAATGCAAAATGGCTACAAGAAAAACCTTCTGTCAAGCTTGGTTTAGCAGAGCGAAGACCAGATCTACAGTTCACTTGCACTGTGCCCTTGGCAGAATATACTTGCCTTTGGAATTTACAGTAAGTATCATGGCTAGGGTTAGCTGAGGTTGAATAGTTTACTGACTCACAGTACACATAAAGAAATCTTAATAGAACAGAATGTATCTGGCTCATGAAGGCTTTTGATGGCACTGTAATTTTGTTCACTTACAGCATTTATTTAAGGTTGGCTTCTGTGAGTCTGGTTATAATGAGCTAAAAATGCATGGGCAGTTATTTCTGAAAAATTTGGCTTGCTATTGATACATATTTTATAAAGCCTGTGTATCTAAATTGAATTGAATTGAGTACAGGACCCTGGCATTTTTTCCTTCTATTGAGACATTAAATACTCCAGAGGTAAGATTAGGAGAGAACAAACAAACAAACCCACATCAAACATTATTGCTTTTCCATTTGGCACAACCCCCACCCACTATCAAAAATAAACAAAAAGTAATCTGCACTGGTTCCATATATTGACACTGCTTCCTCCTTTCTCATCCACACCTGCTTTCTGTTCCAGTCTCTTTGATGCAAGGAAGCTTATATCCTTACTACATCTATTGTCACTTTTTCCTTGGCTGTTTTCCAGTTCCAAAGGATAGCCATGTTAGTCTAGTTTACCAAAATAGACAAGGAGTCCTGTGGCACTTGAAGACTAACAAATTTATTTATTGCATGAGCTTTCATGGGACAAAATCCCACTTCATCAGATGCTTTGAAGATGGGGGATCTTACAGAATGGAAGGAAAATAAATGCGGGGAAGTGTAAGCCATAGGATCAGGTCACACGTAACGGCAAATCAAAGCAGTTGTTAAGATTCAAACACTGGGGAACAGCATATAGAGGAAGATGAGGCCTGTTGTAATGAGAAAAAAACCTGAAGTTCTTATTTAGCCCTTGACAAAGTGTCAAATTTGCACATGAATTCCAATTCTGCAGTTTCTCTTAGACACCTCAGTTTGTTATTCATTTGTCTGAACACAGCTATTGGGAAATCATCAATGGGAGAGATCCAGAAGACTGAAGTACTCACACACTGGTTTTTGAATGTTTTGATTTCTCAAGTCAACTTTGTGTCTATTTATTCTTTTGCGCAGATATTGTCCTGCTTGTCCAATATATAAGGCAGGAGGGCATTTCTGGCACATGATGGCATAAATCACATTGGTGGATGAGCAGGTGAATGAGCCTTTGATGGAGTAGCTGTTTAATTAGGTCCTATAAAAGTGTCTCTTGTGCATAAATATGGGCAAAGCTGGTAGCATGGTTTGTTACAGAGATATTTGCCTGATTTAATGGATTTGTTGTTAGGTCTGTAGCTGCTGGTGAGTATCTGCTTAAAGTTGTGGGGGCTGTCTGCACTTCCCTGCATTTATTTTTCTCCATTCTGTAAGTTTCCCCATCTTCAAATCATCTGATGAAGTGGGATTTTCTCCCATGGAATCTCATGAAATAAATAAATTTGTTAGTCTTTAAGTGCCACAGCATTCTGTTTGTTTTGCTGTTTTCTAGTTCATCCCTTAATGCCTGGAAATTCCTCCCAGTTCTTAATGACCAGTTGCTCTCCTCCTTCTCCTACCATCATTTTTGAAGATGGATCTGTTCCTTAAAGAGTCACAGCTTTAAAGTTGATGCCTCATTCTGGGAGGAAAGCTGGCTCTACTGAAGTCAGTTAGAACTTTGACACTGACTTTAATGGAACCAGGATTTCACTCTCTGTGTTTGTTTTGCTGTACTTCTTGGTGGCCTTTAGTGCCTGTTCCACTTTCCATGGATGGCTTTCCGGTAACTTAATGGAAGTTGGATTGGCACTGTAGAGTATATGGGCAGGTCTCCTTTTGTTTCTATGGCACAGTTCATCTAATATATGAGGCTGAACACACATCAACAGAAAAACAGTAATAGTCAATAACTTTGTGGATTAATTGAAGCTGATGTAGTAGAAGGAAATGTTGCTGGTGAAATATGAATATATTTGAACTGTAGCCCTGAACCAAAACTTGACCTTTTAGAAATATTGATTAGTAAAATTATTTTTGTTGACCAATGTGTATCTTTGACCAACACCAGAACAGCACTGAATGCTACAAACAAGCTATTGTCTCATGTTATTTCTGGCTGAAATTTGCAGACCCTAGTGGATTAGACAGTTTAATTAAACTTCCGAAGTTTTGGGTGCTTTTCAAACTGAACTGAACCTTTGGACATTTTTTGGTTTGCCAGTTACTGTCGATGGCTTTCCATTACTAAGACAAATAAATGGCTGGATAACATTCAACTCGAGTTGTACAAATTCTCTCTTTTTGGGGCTCATTAGTTTGCTCCAGCTGACATGATTTCACCCACAGAAAGCATAACTGTTTTCTTACATTGTAAGCAAAGTTCCTATGAAAGTTTTTTAATAACCCTGCATCCTGATTAGCTAAAGAGGCTGTTTGATGATGCATTCAACTTACAGACTTCAGACAACTGGTAATACTCATTACTCACAAATGTAACACTTAAACAGTTTACTTATTTTTTTTTAAGTCAGTGGTTTATTTAATTCATTCATGGTGAATAAATGTACCTCATTGCAAAGGGCCAGCTAAAGCACTGGCATCACTCACACCCCACTAAGGACCCAAAGGAGGGTTTAAAGTGTTGGGGAGAGGGTTAGTGGTGCATGGATAGACCATGTCCAAGGATGAATTTCATCCAATAAGCTTTAAATGTGCAGAAATTTATGAAAATCCTAGTTTCTGAGTGACTGGGGAGAAGAGGTTAGTTACAGAGGTAACAGTTTTTGGTCTTTGTAGAGTGATGCTAATTGTATCATTCTTCAGGGTCCCCAGATGGTCAGTCTACATTCGTTTTCACAATGCAGAGTAATATGTGTCACAGTTCTGACCAGGCCTATAGCTAGGCTTCATTTACTATGATAAGTGTCCTTCCTTTAATGGAGCATTGCTCTATCTAAAACCCAGCAGACTGCTGAGAAATTAAATACTCTTTTATTAAAAGTTTTACATTTCCATTCTCCTGCGGTAGTTCCTTTTTCATTGGTACACTGTCTCATTTTAGATTGTCTCCAGTTTAATTTTGCTAGTCAAAGAACACAGTAAACAACATGTACACAGTTGGAGCAGTATAAAAATAATAACTATAAATTCTAATGGAGAGGGAAGAAGTGTAGATAGAGGAGTAGGCTTTCAAGATCAAAGACTGAACGATTTCATTACATTAGAGGAGGTTGTTGCTTGAAATCTCATATTAACATATGTTCATTCAGGTGCCAAGCACAGCACATTGATGGATTGTAGCACAGAGATGGAGAAAAAGAGGAAAGTACACTACTATTATGTGTCACTAAACTCATTTCACCTGTAAAGGGAAGAATATTGATTTCATTCATCTCACTTAGTTGGTAGTATGACTGAAGAAAAAGTCAAGTTCAATGACATCAGTTGTAAAAATGACAGGATTGTAGCAGAGGAGAGAAAGAAAAGGGAGCAGAAAAGTGATACATGTAACTTTATTAAAAGAATTTAAAAACACAATTTGTCTTCATGAGCAGGCAGAACAGGAACTGTGGATTCTGGCTGCACCTTTGATCTACACTGGCCATTTGTAACATCTGTGATCTATGAGTTTTGAACTATGGTGTATTTTTGTTGTGTTTATACATAATCAAACAGGACACAGAGATAAATGACATTGCAGCATGGATCACAAGACCCTCCTCTCCACTCATTACCAGTGGTGTAAATCAAGAGTGGTTCTACCCAAATCAAAGGGGTTGACTGAGTGGGAAATTGGGCCTGTGTAGTCCCAAAATAAGCGCCTGAATTCAAATCCCTTTGAATTCAATGGAGACACTTACATTAACTTTATTGGGTTTTGGATTAGGCCCCCAAATTAAGCAATATGTATAATGAAACAATACAGGTATGAAACTATGGCATGTGAAACATTTCTTACATTGTGGTTTTTAAGATTTTTAGAGTTTGGAGTTACTTTTTTAAGATAAAGATTTTTGTTCCTTATTAATATGGTTATTTCTCTTAAATGTTCTGTTACCAGTCCTCCCCCACAACACACCCAAAGAACTGGAGGCATAGACCAGTGAGAAAAGATTATTACTGTGATCTAGCAAAGAACTTACTCACAAACTTAACATTAAATATGCAAGTAGGACGAGTGACTTCAGTGGGCTTTGTATCACATCCATAGTTCTGGACTGTATGGGTCTGATTCTCAATTTCAGTGGGAATATTTATGTGCCTGTAAGTGCTAACATTTTAGCAAAGCAACGAATAAATGGTTTGGGGACGTGAGTCCTTCCTGCATATACTTACACACAGGCTTAACTTAGCAAGGCTAAGTGAGACATTTATGTGTTCAAAATGGAGTCTCTGTGTAAGTCGTGGCAGGGTTGGTGCCATGATAATTTCATGAAAGTATTTAAAAGTTCTAAACTACCACCATTGCAGAAAATGATGGGGAAGTAAGCACATGCTTTCTGTGTATGCTGTGCACGTGTAAATAGCTACATTGCAAGGCAGCAGAAAATCAGATGCCTTGGCTATATCTACACTAGAGGGGACTCAGTTAAGTCGACTTAACAAGGTTGACTTCAAGTTGACAAGGTTATGTCTACATTAGAGGCAGTATAGACATACCTTGGGCCAGACCCTGCCCCCTGCCCTTCCCTGGGGCCCAATCCAGCTGCTTGCGGCAAGCTGCTCAGGGCCGGCTCTGGCTCTGAGTGGCCTGCTGCTTGCAGCAAGAAGCTTGGAGTCAGATCGGGCTTTGAGCTGCCTGCTGGAGGTGTCAGGAGCCAGCTCCAAGCCACCTGCTGGCAGTGGCAAGAGCCAGATTGGGTCCCTGGAGCCAGATTGGGCCCTCAGAGCCAGAGGTGGCCCCAGGCACAGGCCCCAGCCCCTAGGTTGACTTAAGGCTTAAATTGACCTTAGGAACAGGTATTAATAATTTAACTTAAGCCAGTTCTTAAGTCTACTTAATACAAGCCCAATTTGGACCTGGAGTTTCTTAGGTCAATTTAAGGGAGGTTAAGTGGTAGACATACCCTGAAACAGCTATTCAAAAATAACTGAATTCCTCTTCCTATGGTCTCAGCTTGATTTCAGGGAAGGAAATGAAAGAATGTCAAGGCCCACTGGATTGTTTATATTCCAAAAAGGTTTGCATGTCATATCCTATTTACATGTTGGAATTTCCTGACTGTAACAGAAACTCTAGTCACAAAGATTCAGAGTGGTTGGTTCACACATTTGCATGTTGTATTGAAGTCTAGCAGTTGTATCATCAAAATGTTCTATGCCTTATGAACCTTTTGATATAGATTTTTAATCATTATAATTCTGTATTTTATGAATCTGTAGCCAAGCTGTTGTTTTTATTGACTCCTGTTTTATTTTTTCCTTCATAACTTTTTAAAAGCAAAAGTGCCATCAGAGAAGAGATGCTAACAATACCGACACCCCTGTGCTGAGTTGTAGCATAAATTGAGGTCTCGTAGACCAGCTTCCAGTTAAAGGAGTAATCAGGTGACATGGAGTGTGGGTATATGCTTAGTGCAACCTGTCCTACTTACACTCATACCTGAGTTTTAGAACATAGGTAGTCACAAACGGCATGCAACCAATTTCTCAATCAAGGATGTCAGCCAGTTCTGGCTCTGCTTCAAGAGTTAACTCTGGTTAGAGAAATTAAACAAATAAGAAACTCCCTTGCTGCTTGCTATGGTTCACTCATAAAGCCTGCATCAGAAAACCAACAAAGCCCTAGTGTTTTCTTCCATAACTACAAGGTTTCTTGCATGCTGGGGAAAAGAACTTGTAAGTTTATGAGTAACAGTATGATCATACCACCAGGACTGCTTCTCTTGCACACCTTTGTAAGGAGATTATTGTATTCAAGACAGCTTGGTTAAATGTAAATGGCTAAAGTGAGGCCCCTGAATCCATAGTTAAGTACCCAGGTAAGTGGCGTGATTTTCATTGGTAGGAGGTACTCTGGATGTAGATATAAAAATTACATAATGTTCTGTACCTTTAAAAATTAGGCAGATTTTTTAGATGCTTAACTATGAATTTTCATGGATTCATAGATTTTAAAGTGAAAAGAACCATTGTGTCATATACTCTGACATCCTGCCTAACAAGGTCATGGGGCTTACTCAAACTAATTCCTGATTAATCTAGTATCTGCAGTTGAACGACAGCATATCTTTTAGTTCAGCTGATTATCCATTATGACTCTTAATGCTTTTTCAGAGTCATTGCTTTCTAAGATAGTCACTCATCCTGCAAGTATTGCATACATGCTTTGCTCCTGGATGCACACATTTTCTTTAGCCATATTAAAATGCATATGGTTTGCTTCTACCCAGCATATCAAGAGATTCAGATCATTCCATATCAATAACATATTCTCTTAATTATTTATTACTCCCACAATTATTTGTGTCATCTGCAAACTTTATCAATGATTATTTTATGTTTTCTTTCAGGTCATTGATGAAATATTAAATACTGTAGGGCTGCAAACCAATCCCTGCAGAATCCCACTAAAAACATAGCTGCTTGATGATGACTTAACATTTACAGTTACATTTTGAGACCTATTAGCCATTTTTAATCTATCTACTATGTGCTCTGAAGGTTTTGCATTGTTATAGTTTCTTAATCCAAATGTGACACAGAACATTATCAAAGTCTCAAGGTATTATATTAGTATTATGCCCTTTATCAACAAAACTTGTAATCTCATAAAGAAATCATATATCCTAATATAGCCTGATATCCTGGAACTGACATGGCTACAACTACACTGCATAAAGATATTAAGATATTTTTACAAGATTTACTTTCTATAAACCTGTGATGATTAAGAGTAATTATATTACCATCTTTAATTCTTTATAATTAAGTCCTGTATCTGCAATTCCATTATTTTGTCCAGGATTGATATCAGGCTGACAGGCCTATAATTACCTGGGTCATCAAAATTTACCCTTTGTATATATTGGCATAACATTAACTTTCTTCTCCAATGTTACAAGTTTTGTTAAAAATCAGCATTAATAGTCTATAGAGCCCCTTGGCCAGCACTTTAAAAAACTGTTGCATGCAAGTTATCCAGAAGGGCTAGTCTAAAACTGTCTAATTTTATCATCCACCTTAATTATGGCTAGAATACAAAGTATTTCATTATCACCACCTTATAATAAGAATACATCATCTGACTTTATTGAAATGTAGAAAATAATTTTTATTGTACACTTCTATCTTTTCTTCATTATTATTGAAAATTCTATTATTTCCATCTAGTAACGGACAATACTTTTGTTAGGATTTCTTTTGCTCTTCGTGTACTTAAAAAAACTCCTTAATTCTGCTGTCTATAGAGGGTATGTCCTTTTGCTTCTCTTATCTATTGTGTATAATTTTCTAGATTTAATTCCTAGCCATAAGCATCCAATATTGAAAATTTACTCTGGTTTCTACCATTTCTGTGTAATGTAAAATTGAACTGCATGTCAGATTGTGAAAGCCAAACTTGAAAGGTCCATTGTCACTGAGATTCAAAAGATGGAAAAGGAATCATAGAAATGATTAGAAATTTTACAAAGCCCAATCTTGCTGACTTTATTTACTATGCATGTGGACTCCTTTTTTTTGCAATGGGGCAACTTGTGTGTGTAATACCAGTGGGATTTGGCTCATACTGTCTAGCTCAGATCATCAGATGTATTTAGGACTCTCATTCCCATTAAAATCAGTGATTCTTATGGATTGATTTCCTTGGGAATTAGGTATCTAAATACCTTTGAGGATATAGACCTCTGTTTAATTTTGCACCTAGGCCTTGCCAGGGGAAGAGTTACGGGGAAAAAGCAGCAAAAGGGTCTTTTAAAAAAAAATCTGAAGGCAGAAAGATATATATAAAATTTGAACTTTGTATCTTTCTTTCTTGTCTTGAAGTACTCTCTTAAAAGACAATTACAGGGTTTTATTCCAGAATTAGCTTTTTCCTTCAAATCAGTACAAGAATAATGTATGAATTCCAACCAAAAAAATGAGTATGGGTAACTCATGCCCTTTAGAGACAATAGAATTTAAATAAGTAAGTCTTGCAGAGAAGCTCATCAAGCCTCCTTGATAAACAAATATTTACTGTAACATTCCATTATTGCCATCTAAAACTCTCAGTGTGGCATGCCTTTTCCTGTCACAAAACAGGCAATCTTTCATTGAGTTTTCTATCTATTAGTGCATTTATCAACTCATGGTCTTCATCAGTGAGATGTCTGAGCATCCCTACAATAATTTTATATACTTCCAAAATATTCCATTTCAATTTTTGGCTTGTATTAAAAACTCAAATAACTTCTTCCTTTCATTCATTCAGTGAATGTCAGGAAAAGTAGCACTCTCATGGCCCTGTGAATGCCAACCAAGAACCACATTTCATAGCAGCTGAGCATGAACAGTTCTAACTAACTGAGGTAAAATGTGTGAGCATAGATCCTTCAATTATCAGATCAGTGATATAACTTAGTATGGACCTAACTTTGGGCATCCCAAGTTTGTAAATGTAGCTCAAAGATCCATATGTGCCTTTATTCCTTGCAAAATCAATTTGCGCTTTGAAGCTTTGTGGTTTTTGAACGGATTCCTTCTATGGTGCTTGGTATGTTAAGCCTCCTTTTCATGTAGCATAATGAAACTCACATGGTGATGAGATCACACATTGTGGGCTGACAGTTCTCAAAATGTCAAGGTAGGCAGTACTCTATTTGACAAAAATGTACTTAATATCAAAGCAGTGCTAGATGCTTCTAAGTGAGTAGAATATCAAAGCAGAACACTGAAGAGAAAAGTGAAAATTAAAAGAGCTGAGCTCAAGGTACAAAATGGAGGTCTTCTGTTTAGGTACCTACTATGTTTAAGGGAAAACCAGCAGCAATTCATATATGATCTTGGTGGCTTTTTTGTATCACTAGCCATTGTATAGGTCTGGCTTGTGTTCACAGAGTCATAGAATCCAAGGCCAGAAGGGATCATAGAATCATAGAAACATAGAATCATAGGGTTGGAAGGGACCTCATAGGTCATCTAGTCCAACCCCACTGCCAGAGGCAGGACCACTCCCACTAAACCATCCCAGTCATTCTTTTGTCCAGCTGGGCCTTGAACACCTCCAAAGATGGAGATTCCATCACCTCCCTAGGCAGCTCATTCCAATGCTTTACCACTCACCTAGTAAAAAAGTTTTTTCTAATATCCAGCCTCGACCTCCCTAACTGTAACTTGAGACCATTGCTCCTCGTTCTGTCCTCCATTACTACCGAGAATAGTCAAGCTCCCTCCTCCTTGGAGCATCCCTTCAAGTAGTTGAAGGTTGCTATCAAATCCCCTCAATCTTCTCTTCTGCAGACCAAATAAGCCAAATGCTCTCAGTCTTTCCTCATAGGGCTTGTGCTCCAGCCCTTTAATCATTTTGGTTGCCCTCCCCTGAACTCTCTCTAGCATGTCCCTGTCCTTTTTGTAGTGGGGAGCCCAAAACTGAACACAGTATTCTAGATGTGGCCTCACCAGTGCAGAATAGAGGGGAATGATCATATCCCTTGATCTGCTGGTAACACTTCTTTTGATGCAGCCCAGTATGCCATTGGCCTTTTTAGCAACAAGCGCGCACTGCTGACTCGTATCTAGCTTCCCATCCACCATGACCCCCAGGTCCTTTTCTACACTGCTGCTACTTAGCTGAATGTTCCCCAGGCTGTAGCAGTACATGGGGTTTTTCTGTCCCAAGTGCAGGATTTTACACTTGCCCTTACTGAACCTCATAAGATTTCTATTGGCCCACTGTTCCAATTTATCTAGGTCTCCCTGAATCCTGTCCTTGCCCTCCAGTGTGTCTATTGGTCCTCCCAGCTTGGTGTCATCCGCAAATTTACTGAGAGTGCAGGCTATTCCATCATCCAGATCATTGATGAAAATGTTAAACTGAACCGGCCCCAGGACCGACCCCTGGGGCACACCACTCATTACTGGTTGCCAGCTAGACATGGAACCATTGATTCCTACATGCTGAAACCGTTGATCTAGCCAGTTTTCTATCCACCTTATAGTCCACCTGTCCAACCCATACTTCCTTAATTTGCCAATGAGAATGCTGTGGGAAACTATCTAAAGCCTTGCTAAAATCAAGGTATATCACATCAACGGTTCTTCCTGCATCCAGAAAACCAGTCATTTGCTCATAGAAGGAAATAAGATTGGTCAGGCATGATTTACCCTTGGTGAATCCATGCTGACTGTTCCTGATCACTTTATTTTCCTCTAAGTGTTTTAGGATGGATTTGTTGATAACCTGCTCCATAATTTTTTCCAGGGATTGAGATGAGGCTGACAGGTCTGTAATTCCCCCGATCCTCCTTTTTCCCTTTCTTGAAAATAGGTACTATATTTGCTTTTTTCCAATCCTCTGGCACCTCCCCCATTCTCCATGAGTTTTGAAAGATACTGGCCAGCGGTGCTGCTATCTCATCGGCCAATTCCCTTAGCACCCTTGGATGCAGTTCATCCGGCCACACGGATTTGTGCACATCCAGCTTCTTTAAGCAGTCCCTAACCTGACCTTCTGTCACCAAGGACCTCTCTTCTTCTCTCCAATCTGCCATACCCATGGTTGTGGGCAGGGAGCTGATCCTGCCTGTGAAAACTGAAGCAAAAAAAGCATTGAGCACTTCAGCTTTTCCCTCATCCTCTGTCATAGTGATCTATGATCTTATCTATCCCTTTCTATAACACAGGCCATAAAGCTTCCCAAAAATAATTCCAAATGCAGATACAAAAATTGTCTGTGATGGAGAATCCACCATGACCTTGGTAAATTGTTCAATTGGTTAATTACACTCAATGTTAAAATGTTACACCTAATTTCTAATCTGAATTTGTCTATCTTTGATCATGTTATACCATTCTCTGCTATTGGACTGACTAGTTCAATGTTAAATATTTGTTCTACATTTAGGTACCTACAGACTGTAATTCAGTCACCTTTTAATATAATTTTCACTTTGTTAAAATAAGTAGATTGAGCTCCTTGAGTCTATTACTGTAAGGCATGTTTTGTAATTCTTTAATCATTCCCATGGCTCTTCCCTGAATCCACTCCAGTTTATCAACATCCTTCTTGAATTGAGAACATCATAACTACATACAGTATTCCACCAGCATTCGCACCAGTATCAAATATGGAGGTAAAATAACTGTTTCACTTCTACTCAAGATTCCTCTATTTATGCATCTAGGGATGGCATTAGCCCTTTTGTCTCCAGTGTCACACTGGAAGCTCATATTCAGCTGAGAAACCACCAAGACACTCAAATCTTTTTCAGAGCCATTGCTTCTCAGGAGCAATTCTCCATCAAGTAAATTTATGCTGCAGTCTTTTTTTCTACATTATACATTTACATTTAACCATATATAAAGTCATATTGCTTGCTTGTGACCCCTTTACCAAGTGATACACATCATTCTGTATCAGTGACCTGCCCTATTAATTATTTACCACTCCCCCAATTTTTGTGTCATGTGTCTACTTTATATGGGATAATTTTATTTTATTTTTTTTTCCTGATTCAAGAACAGGTCCCCATAGGACTGGGAACACACCCATTCGATGATGATTCTCTATTTACAATTTCATTTTGTGACCTATTTTTTAGCCAGCTTTTATGGCATGTTAGTTTTATGCCATTCTAGTTTTTAAAATCAAAATATTAACATTTATATGCTCTGTAACAGTGGCACCCAACTTGTGGTCTGGGGGACAAAAGTGGCCTGCAGAGACTTTCAAACTAACTTGCTGCTCCTCTCCCACTGGCTGTGGAAGGGAGCTGCTGCTTAAGGACTCAGTATAGGCTCCATGCTGCTGTCAAAGGGATGGAAGACGAGTGCTCCCATTCCCATGTCTGTAGCAGGAAGGATGGCAAAGGGTACATCTATACTACGTGTTTAAGTTAACTTAAGGGCCCTTAAGTTGACTTAAACAGAGCCCTGTCTGCACTGCAGGGCGATAAAATTGACTTTAGAGTCCAGTAAAGTTGATTTTATAAGGTCCACTTATAAAGTAGATTTTACCACTAAGTTGACTTAAGGCAATGTGGACTCACTATGTCGATGTAATAAAGTTGACTTAGTGCAGTGGGGCCATTAAATTGACTTTATAAAGTCAACTTAATGTAGTGTGGGCTCACTAAGTCGACTTAATAATGTTGGCTTAGCTTTGACAATGTAGAGATAGCCAAACTGCTCTACGTTGGTCCGTAGGTGCTGGTGTCGTTGCTGGAGTCAGAAGAAGGAGAGCACTTATCTTCTCTCCCTTGGCTGCAGAAAGAAGCCACTGCCTATGGCAATGGTTCCCAACCGCTTCTCTGCCATGGCATATGTTGATTACCTTTAATTATTTTGAGGTACACCAGCATATAGTCTCCAAATGCACTCACGAGTATTCATAAGCAATCCAGACCTCTTTGAGTAGTTTTTCAAAAAATTCCATGGCACACCTGCTGAGGCCTAATGGCACACCTATGTGCCATGGCAAATGGGTTGGGAAACAGTGGGGAGCTAGGTGGAGTACGTGGGGCTACAGGACAGGTACGTTTTCCCTGCTGCAGCTAGGGGGAAGGGAGATAAGGAAGACGGCAGGCAGCTTCCTTGCTGAATTCCTTCTATCTGGCTGCAGTGGGTAGTCAGGGGGAGGGCTGCTGGTGGAGGCCTCAGCGCAGTGGCCCTTCAGGGTAGATATCTGTGGCCCTCGAGTCAAAAAGATTGGGGATCACTGCTCTGTAGTATCTCATACATGATTATAATATCCAAGAGTTTAGTCTGTAGCTGCATTACAGCAGTTTGGATAAGTAGTCTCTGATTTTATCGGAAATGTTTAAAAAATCTGTATCAGTTCACAAATCAAATTACAGGGCAACCAGCCCAGTTTAAAAGGGTTTAATCTGAAATTATTATCACTGTGGCTGATTTGAACAGAGTGAATTAGAGCTGATTCCCTCTTTCAAGGCAATTTAAATATAAACAGGTTAACTTCATGCAAATGGGGGGGGGTAGATAAAAAGAAAGAGGAGGAATGGAGAGAAAAAGAGAAACATGGGAAAGAGAGATCCAAGGCTAGGAGCAAATAGCAGAAATGTAGTTCTGCTCCCAGCTTGTGTTTTCCTATTATTCTGAGCTGCAGCTGTAGTTGCCCCCTGCTAGCCCAGCATGGCAGCTGTGCAAACTTAACTTTAATGCTTGATATTTCACATGTTCAGTTGGCATTTAAGCTCCATGAGCCTCCTCTTGAGTGAATTAATGAATATACCAAACAGTTTTCTCTGGAATGGTAGGAGTCCCATAAAGGTCAAGTCCTTATCTTCCAAAGCATCGTTAGCTCATAATTAAAAAAGAAAACTCACTGCTGATCACAATACCAAAACTAAAACACCATTTACTCCCCACTCCCTCCCCCCCCTTTATCATAGCCTTTAAAATGAGGGGGATCAGACAGGGGTGTGTTGGAGGCCTCTATCTAATAATTAAGTTACAGCAAATCTCTTTTGATAGTTCTCTCCATTAATAAAACAGACCCTGATTCATGTCCACAGAAACCACCATGTGAGGGCTCTTTGTGAGTCAGGAGCTGCAGCTGAGAAGAGTGTCGGAGTAAGGGAAGGAAATTAGCTCTTTTGCTCTTTGAGATTTTAGAGCAGGGGTCTCAAACTCAAATCACCATGATGGCCACATGAAGACAAAGATATTGGCTGCAGGGCCGCATTATTGAAACTTCTTCCTACAGCAGGGTCCAGTTAATTTAGTTTGAATTCAATTTTTAATTTAATTTTAAGTGATTGTAAATAGAATTAATGAAATTGGGTTTAATTAATTGAATGTGTAGTAATTTTAATTGAACTTTAATTTTGAGAAAGCCTTTAAATTAAAATAATTAAAAAAAAACTGAAAGAAAGGAGGAAAGGAAGAGAGAAGAAAGAGAAAGAAAAAAGGAAGAGAAAGAGGGAAGGAAAAGAAAGGAAGAGAGAGAGAAGGAGGGAAGAGAAAGAAAAAAGAAAAAGGAAAAAGAAGGAAAGAAGAAATGAAAGAGGCTTCATGCCACTTCTTACAAGCAGCAGGAGCAGTCCCTGAGTGCTGCTTGGAGATGCTTTTTGTTGCTCGTAAGAAGCCACAGAAACCCTCTCCCTCTTCCAGCCTCTTGCAAGAGGCTCAGAGCCAGAGATGGTCCATGCCACGGCAGCCACTCTGAGACTGCTTTTGCCACTTGCAGAGACCATCCCCCGCCCCAGCCTCTTGTGAGAGGCTGGAAGAGGGAGATTGTTCCTGCGGCTTCTCACAGCTGCAAGAGCCCTCCTGGAGTGGCTACCACTCAGAACCTGCCTGTGCCACTTGTAAAAAGCCACAGGGACCATATCTGGCTCTGAGCCTCTTGCAAGAGGCTGGAAGAGAGTGAGGAAAGGAGAGGGTTCTCTGCAGCCCTGATCCCCAAGAAACAGCCCTGCAGGACTCTGCCTGCCCCCTGCCCCTGCTCACAGGCAGCAGCAGGCTCTAACTCCTCCGGCTGGCCGTGCTGGGGAGGGGAATGTGTGGCCAGAAGTACTGCCAGCTGCCCAGAAGTACTGGAGCAGCACTCCAAGTGGGAGTCAGGCAGCTGCATCTAGGCAAAAAAGCTGGCCAGGGGTATGGCACCCCTAAATTCCAGCCTATGTTAAGGGTCGCAGGTGGGGGTTCCATGGGCAGCATGTGGCCCGCAGGCTGCGTGTTTGAGACCCCTGTTTTAGAGGCTGAGATAATGCTGAGACTATGAACATTCACAAACTCATGCCCTCTGCTGTATTACAGAACTTCTTTTAGCATTGGTTCTTCAGAAACATGGATGTTAAGAAGCCAGAGGGTACTAAAAAGCCCAACAGTCCAGAAACTTGAGACCAAACACAATGGCCATCCTTGCAGCTTTTATGCGATCTGCTGATTTTTGGGAGAAAACCACCCGTTACTTCTACATGAGAAGTCTGCCAGATCCCATCCATTTCCTCTTCCTTCTATGTGAGTAGTTTTCTATGGCTATGTCTCCTCTAGCTAAAGTTAGTTTGAACTTGTTAGTTCGAACTAATACATTTGAGTTTAACTGCGAACTTCTTGGTTTGAGCTAACTGTTAGTTCAAACTAGTCCTCATTGTTAGTTTGAACTAACTGCCTTAGTTCCAACTTAATAAGTTCAAACTAAGGGTTAATTCGAGTCTTTGCTGTACTTAGTTCAATCTAATCATTGGTACTTACTAGTTCAAAGTAAGCATTCCTTAGTTCAAACTAAGGAAAGGCTTGTGTGGTCATGGGCTAATTTAGTTCATATTAAGCATCCTTAATTCCAACTAAATTGCTAGTGTAGTATGAGAAGAAATGCCCCTAATATAATATGGAATATTATGATGGTATTTTGGCACATCTGTTTTCAGTCCTGAGCAGAATAAGGACCACAAAATGAAGTGGATCAGTATCAGGGCATATATAGTAATGAACTTTTGTCTAAACTCAATAATATATTATTCCAGTCTCACAATAGTGCAACTGCTGTGGATTTGTGGAGTTGCACCAACATGAAGTTGGAATGAATCAGGCCCTGGCTCTAGGAAAAGGCAGAGGTTATGTCAGTTCTTATTTTATGCAAATTGATTATCTCATCCCTTCTTGCCATAGTAAGCAAAAATCACATTTTAGCTGAGAATTCAGATATGTTTGTAGACAGAGATCGGACATGTTTGCATTTCTCATTTAAAGGACAGTAAAACAATAAATATTGAGCTGAGAACTTTTTTTATAACATCCCTGTAGCCCTACTGGCTCTGGTCATTCATTTGTGATTCATGTACACTGTACATTGTAAAGCATCCCTAGGAGTAATACCATATCAGCAAAGACCAAATTATTTAAATTCACATCTATGAAGATTTTTATCTTCCAATGGTTTGGTATTTTCTTAGATGTCATTGTTTAACTGGCCTCTGAAATGCATGGAAGAGCTAAGGAAGAAATGGTTTGGTAGCATCTAATGGTATTTATAACTGTGTACTTTGAAATCATCTTCGTGTGTCTTATTTCCTGTTTTTTCCATTACACTGACATCTACACTGGAATGTAGCTCATTAGTCAACTTTGTGGGCTCTGAAAGGGAATCACTTTGAACCTGCTGTCTTAAAGTAGTAAGGTCTCCTGAGTCTCTATGTATGATTTTCTATTATTATTGCTTTTGGCATCCATGATATCCTATGACCTTTGCACATCTTCTGTCACAATTATCACAAGCACCATTGGGACAACTTACTGAATCTTTGAACCTGAGTCTGGAAAGGCCAATGTCATGGGGAGCAAGTATTTATTCAAACAATGTATGCTAATGCAACTATTTGAGAGTCTCTGATTAACTCAGCGGGAGCTGTGCTGATTTTAATATTTTGCATTCTGAAAACCAGTCATCACCGGATAAAGATTTCAATGTTGATTAAATTTTGACAACAGCCCCTAATGCCTCACTAAAGAGGACTCAGACAATCAGTCCTGCAACTCTCATCAAACTGAGTTTGCTAGAGTTTGGCAAAAAGCTGTATGAGCCCAATAGATTTATTTGTGTGCCATGCAAAAGTCTCCCTACAGAGCCAGAAGAATGCACAGAAATTCAATAACATTCATGACAATGACTCTAGGACAGAAACTGACCCAACACCTTGTGGCTGGAACTCTGGTTTCTGACTCCAATTGCAATACTGACAAGATTGAACTTCTTCAATCAGTAGCCAAGAAGACGAGAAAGGTCACTCAATATTTTCAGTACTATTTAAAGCACAAGGATTTTCCCTGATGGATGGAGAACAAAAGAAGCAAATGCAGAGAGGCAGTTTGGACACTAGACACCCAGTTGAGGGAGCTCTGGGAGGAATGGTGAGTTTAGCCTGAGTGCTCAGATGCATCTCCAATCCCTGTTTCTGGCTCAAAGGACTCAAGATCCACTTTATCAACTTCCTGAGGGTTGAACCAATGCTCTCGTTAAAGTGAGTAGCTGACTATGGATTTCCCCATGAAGCCCTGTTTTCAGTAGGGGCGTGTCAAAGCTGTGTTTCAGACTGAAGTTAAGAAAGGACCCTTTAAATATAAAAACCCAGTCCCACACATTGACAGTTGCAGAGTGAAAGGCACAGGAAATCAATCCAGATATGAATTATTGCTGTGTTTATGTGTTATGCCTGGAATAACCTCTGACTCCATGCTCCACTGATGAAAATATCACTAGGACCTGCTCACCTCTACTGGAGTTGTTCCTATGGATATTGTAGAATTCTCCTCAAATCTTCATAAGTGCAATTTCCTTTACAGCTGCCATTGGACAACTGTGTTTGCTCGTTCTGCTACTGTAGAAGTGACATGATCTGATCTGCTCAAACCAAAGGATCTTGTGATATCTATGGAGGAATCTGTACCTCCATAATGTTGCTTCCGTCTCCTTTGCTCCCATGAGAAAGGAAAACTAAGTGCCAGCTCTAGTCAAGGCCATCGACATTAGCAAAGAACTGACAAACTCATAACTGAAAACCATACTTGCTCACCTGCATGTTATTTTTGTTCAAAGTAGGTCCTAGTCTTATAAGACTTTTAGTGTTTAGACTCTATGAAATGCACGTGACTCACTGCCTGCATTAATTTCACTTGTAATGTCTGTATTTCATGTTATACGGAAATATGCAAGTTTTGTTTAATAACTTTAAAAATGTTTGCTCTGAATTTGTGAACCCAGGTATGAGAATTATTCCCCTCGCCTATTCAGGAGGCCCATGGAGATTAAATAGCTCATTGAGGAACATTGCGACATAAAAGATAAAGGGGCTCTATCACTTGCAGGGCCTGAGCCTGCTGCCAACAAGGGATCCACAGACACCCCCCCATTCTACCAACACCCCTGCCAACAACGTACCGCCAGACGCCCCCTACCCCATACCTCTACGGTACCAATTGGTCTGAGACAAGGAACTGTTCTCAAAGGTTTGGAAGTAACCTGAATGTTTCGTGATTTATGGTATAAGTGGCCATTTCTATCTAAGTCCAACTTTTCTGGGTGACAAGGTAGATTGAATGAGCCTAAGGGGACAGTCTGGGACTCCATGGCATGACTGATATAGAGATCCAGGAGACAGAGTTCATATTTGTTTCTGGATTGGTGAAATTTAAGTATAGCACATAACACCAGTATGGGGTGTTTTTGATAGTCTGCTCTGAGGTTGGTACTCAGGATCATGAACCAATCCTGACAGCATGACTGCTCCGTCCAGCCCCTTGTCAGCATTGGTTTCAGGAGATCTGTGGCAGCTCCTTCTCTCAGAAGCAGCCCAGGCGACTCTCCTCCATAAAGGAAAAGCACTTATGTCAAAGCTGCCATCTCTCATAAAAGACCTATTACAGTATTATTCAGCAATGGCCCCAAACATTGCAGCTCACAATAATGTTGCTCTTGCGAGCTGGAGCATTCCTCAGGGTACTGGAATATACTCTTGTATAAAGAATGTGCATTTGAAACTGCATGGACTCCTCAAACAACCAAAACAAAACAAAGAAACAAACTCTCCACTAACACAGAAGTGTAGGGCTTCAAACAGAGATAGCGCCCAGGTAGTCTTGCTCCAAAAGAAAGTCTAGAGCAGTGCTTCTTAACCTTTTGCAGGTTGTGACACATTTCGTGGCATATTGGGATCCTAGAGGACACACCAGCCCTCCTAAGCCAAATTCAGCCATCTCCCCAGCTCTCCACAGCACACTTAGCACTTTGTGGCAAAATAGTAATGGGTCCTGACACAGACAGTGGTTGAGAACCACTGGGCTAGAGTATCAGGCCTATGGAACACATTTGAGGAGTTCTGGTAGAGGGCAATATATTATCATACATTCTGATGCTTCATCTTGTCTACTCCTGCAACATTTGCTGCACTGTTCACATTTGGTTTTTGCCAGTGGTTACTGAAATCCATAACTAACTAATCTGTATGGCATCACAACTTCTATTCTGATTAGTCTTATGAGTAGCAATGGTGGAGAGGCTAGGGTGGATCCTGGATCATTGCTAAAACATGCCACTGATCCACCACTTTATAACTAAAAAATTATCAATATCATTGACTTTAAGAGGGGGTTTCTGTGCTTCTTTTTGGGCAGCTATATATGCTTTCAACCAGTAAGAGAGAATTGCAGTCATTTGGTCTGGATTCCTGGGAGAAACCACTGTAATACACGTCTGTCAGCAAAGCCATTTTAAGTAACACTGCAAATTGATATGTCAAGATTCAGCCTAAACTTTAAAATAAGTACATAGAGTAACATATTAAATATTATTTTTGTTATTTATTTATCACTGTGTTTATATTACACCAATAAGCTACTGAGTCTTTTCATTATTTCTTCATTACTGTATAACCCCTCAGTTTCCTACTTCTTCTGGGTGTATAAACTAACGTTGTAGTTAGAGAAAAAACACTGCTTCCTATTGTGATCATCTTTTTGTGACAGTACATGACAAATTTCTTTTTTGTTAATACTCAAGTTTTTTTCTTGAAAGATCTTTGGGGGCAGTGACCAAGACTTCTTTTTGGGTTGTAAAGTCCCTAGCACACTATGGGTACCCCTGAAAACAAACAAATAATAAAGGCCAAATTTGTAGTTTTTGTTTGGTACGTGAAATGGTTTGGCCATTTTTTGGGCTTCTGGCTTTGCATGTTCTCTGTACTTTTGCTATTTTGTTCTTCATATTTTGCAGCAAAAATTGTATATGGTCTTTTATTATTTGCTTGACAGTAAGTTAGTTGATTTTTAATTAGTTATTTTTACAGTGTGCAGTAGCTAACACATTTGAAAGTCCAGTCAATTTCTTAAGTTATATTAGCTTAATGAGCCATGTATAGGCCCCCATAGTCTTTGTATTTATATGGCAATTTCCTGATTAATCCTAATTAATGATACATCAGTGCACATTTGAAGTGAATGATGAAAATGATCAGTCAACCCTGCTAATGAATGCATTCACTCTAAAGCAGTACCCAAGCCATGATTAGAGACAGAGAAGCTGGGTAAACATGTTTGCGTTTCTGTTTTCTGCTACAGCAAGTTAAAATCAAGCAATGTTTGTTTTTAAGTTGCATGCAGCCCCAACAGATTTGATTGATGTTTTCTGCTTTTCTGGTCTTTTTTTTTTAAAAAAAAGCTGCTGTCTAACTAATTTGAGAATGGAAGTTTGTAGTAAGTGAGGAGCTTGACAAAGAGAAAAAGGCAGACTGTACTAGAAACTAGTAAAGAAGAATGGCTATGTCTACACATACATCATTATTTTGAAATAAGTTATTTCAAAATGAGTTATTTCAAAATAAAGTCCTTATTTTGAAATGAGTTAATTTGAATTAAGAAAATGTTAATTCAAATTAAGGGAAAGCCTGCTTTTGAAAAAGCTGTTATTTCAAAATGGTTATTTCAAAATAAGGCCGTTTGGACATGTTATTTTGAAACAGTTGTTTCAAAACAACATGTCCAAACGGCGTTATTTCGAAATAACCATTTTGAAATAACAGCCATTTTGAAATGAATGGGGTTTAAGCTGTTTCAAAATGACGGTTCTTATTTCAAATTGACAGAGCCTGTCATTTCGAAATAAGAAAACGTCACGTGTACCTTCAGTTTTTTATTTCAAAACAACCAGTGTTGTTTCGAAATAAAAGACTCATGTGGACATACCCAAAAGTGTTTAAGGGCTGTCCACAGGCCAGGTGAAAGGGGATAGTTTACAGACCAAATCATTCAGAAATCTTCAACAGTATCCTAAAAGATGATTCTTACTATTATTACCTTGGACCAGTGACAAATGAATGGGAAAAGTGGTTATGGTAATATTTGCCTAACAGGAGCTGCTCAACAGGGTAAGACTGAGCCAGAGAATTCAGTGATATTTTGTATACTAGTACTCTGACTTCCATTTACTCAATCTGCCATTTCTTCTCTTACAATGTGCGTATGAATAATATGAACAAAACAATAATAGCTTCTCTGACAGTCTTCTGCACTTCCCTAGTACCTTGCAGTTAAGAATCTCAAAGCACCTTACCAACACTTGTTAATTCTTAAAATATTCATGGCAGGTAGGTATACATTACTGATCTCATCCTCAGTGGCAGAGCCAGAAAGAGAACTTAACTCCTAGTCCCTTGCCCTAATTGTCTGTATTCATTATGGCAATAAGTCAGAACTAAATTTGGGTAACTGTCTATTCTTCTCTGGTTTGTCCATAAACAATCTGTGCATGGCATTTCCTTTTCCACCTCATCCATCGTCTCTAGCGCTGCGTAACGGTTCTTCACCACAATGGAGGGTGGGATGGGAGCAGGGGTGGAGCACTGTCTGCTGCCAGAGGTAACCAGCTGCCCGGGTCCTCCCTCTGCCATAGGCATCCCATCCTTCTCCAGTGGTGCGGCAGTAGTTTCTGGCACCTGGAGAGTGTCCTCCTCTTTGCATCTCTCCTCATGGATGCTATCAAGGAACTTCTCCAGGGCGTGGATACTCCTGAGCCTAGACACCTCCTCCTGTAACTCTCCCACCTGCCTCCTGAGAGATTCCACTAGAAGACACCTGTCACATTGATTTATCTCCCCAGCCTGATCGTCGGAGACAGGGAACTGCAGGCTGCAGTCCCTGCAAGTCCACACCAGGACCTGGGTAGAGATATCCATGGTCAGGATGTCTGTCTGGCTACAGGCACAGGTGGAGAAGACAGAAGGGGTGCTGGCACAAGCAGTGTGGTTCCTCTTCACCATTGTGGCCTCCCCAAACTCCTTTCCAAACTCCCTCCTAAAATCCCCTGTTAGCAGTCCCCCTGTTCACAAGCTCCCTCTGGTCGCTCAGCCACTGACTTTTAAGGCCTTCTCTGCCTAGGTCAGCCCTTGCCTCTCGTTAAACACACAGGGGAAGAGTGATCACAAGGCTGATGGAAGCTGGTGATCAAAGGTGAGCAGGGAACAATGACCCCAACAGCCCCCAATCACACAAACACACCCTCACAGTCCCAATTCCCACAGTAGCTAACAACTAACAGAAATCACCTGTAGGGAAAGACACAAACACACAGTTAGTAATTCACTCACCCAAGCTTTGCTCTCTCCCTTGCTTCTTCAGCTAGGGGATTGCCTTCACCTCCTTCTCAGGGCTTCACCAACTCCTTCCCTCTCAAACTCCCCTGTTAGCAGTCCCCCTGTTTGTAAGCTCCCTCTGGTTGCTCAGTAAAGTCAACTTCATTAGGTTGACTTTAAATGGGTCCGCTGGTTTAAGTCAGCTTAATAAAGTCAACTTAAACAAATCGGTCCTCGCTAAGTTGACTTAATAAAATTGACTTACTTGAGCCCTGTAGTGTAGACATAGCCAAAGGTTCTTGAGCTATAAGAAGAGGGGAAATGGACACTGTGGTTATTCATGACTTGGCAGACAATGGGACCAAAAATTTTAGGATTTGTGACAGGTGGATCACTGGAGCCATGTAGGTTTAGGACTTTGAGAACTGACTGTAACTGAGAAATTGCCTGAGGGCAGGATTGCAATCTGTTAAATTTTTGATCCTGATCAGTATGATTTATTCTTGTTTTATCTGTCAGCATTTCTGTTTCTATTATCCTTGCTTACTCTCATTTAAATCTCTATTCTTTAATACACATTTCAGTGAGGCATCTTGAAGTGTGAGTTTTCTCAACTAAACTAATAGGACCATCTCTTGGGAGGCAGTAGATTTGGTAATTCCTAGCATGGCACAGTGATATGGGGTTGGGTACTGCAGAGGAACTCTCTTCCCAGGGGTGTGGGAATGGGGGTACAATGACTTGTTACTTTTAAGGTAAGCGTTAAGAGTGGCCATGTCTCAGGAAGTTTGCTGTTATGGTGGACAGGAGTGCCTACACTGCAGGTGGGATTATAATTTGATTTTAGTGTCCAATTACAGAATCTACAGAAGACTAATCACATTCTGCATATGGCTCTGGGCTCTCATGTCCCCCTGCTCAGCATTATCTTTTCCTCAAATGCATTGCGCTGTAGGTAGCTGTCCCATGCAACTAGGTGCAGGGACCTGTGGGGAGGCAGTTGTCCTCCCATGATGCAACACACTTACTCCACCTCCTCTCTTCTCTCAAAAAAGAGCGAGCAAAAAGTTTTCTGTGCCATCTTTCTCTGCTGCAGGTGCAGAGAGGCACAGTGCTGCAGGCAGAGAGAGGGATAAATTAAAAAACTTCCTGGGGCCAGGACTGGCTCATAGTATTTTGGCACCTGATACAGGGAGCTCAAATGATGCCCCCATGCCCCCTCACTTGGGCCAAAACTTTGAAAAGTCTCAAATCTTCCTGTACTACTCTGCTCACAGTTCTGCTCTGCTGTCTACTCCAATAAAGGAAAGCCAACAACTTACAGCTAACAACCTTGTTCAAAAGCTTTAAGTAACTTTCAAATGCCTGAATAGCAAGTGTAACTTTTCTTGTTTGCATAGTAAACATTGGCTATTTATCTGACTAATCTAAGTGGTGCTTTCTGTGCTTCCTTGGTTTCAAAGATTTGAACTGCTTCCTCGGGGCCAGTTCAGCTCTATTGAGATGGCTGCAAGGCTGACCAGCTTCTCCAGTGTCATTGTAGAGTGTAGATTTGTTTTTATTAACTTCAGCTTGGAGAAGCTGCATTCTCCACTGGCAACTGGTACAGGAAATGTTACAAATATGCACAGAGCAAAAAAAGCATTTGGAAAGAGGGTGGTCATCTTATTTATGCACATATATTCCAGAACAGCTTTTGGATTTGATCCTGCTGAAATGTGTCTTGAAAGGGCTTTCAATGATCACCCAAATCACTCACATCAATGTTGCGCATGTTATCATATGTCAACACTGTTTCTAGTGCCCTGCATTGCTGGTGTAGGTCTTCTTCAGGTATAGTGAGGAGTTTTGGATTATCATACAACATCTCAAATATACTGCTACATTCCTTGAGCTACATAAAATGTTCTTCAGCTGACTGTATTGTACAATCTAGCACCTGGTTAAAGAATTCAGCTTTGAATTGTTGTTTGGGATCTCCTACAGTATTATCCTATGCCTTGTAATCAAAATGTCTTCTTGTTTGTTGACTCTTGTATTCTTGAATGGATGGAAAACAGTTTCAGTGTGAAGTTCCTCTGCCAACTTCTGTGCACTCTTCAGAACATTTTGAAATCCCACATCTGATCGGTAAGACTGTAGGTATGACTTTGTATTGTCCAGTTGTTTCATTGCTCCAGATATATCAAGGTCAACACCTTGTAGTCTCTTGGTTGCAACATTTATTTCACAGAATCATAGAATCATAGGTTTGGGAGGGACCTCATGAGGTCATCTAGTCCAACCCCCTGTTAAAAGCAGGACTACTCCCACTAAATCTTCCCAGCCAGGGTTTTGTCTAACTGGGCCTTAAATGTTTCTTAAGATGGAGATTCCACCATCTCCCTAGGAAACCCATTCCAATGCTTCATCACTCCGCTAGTGAGAAAGTTTTTCCTAATATCCAACCTTGACCACCCTAGCTGCAGCTTGAAACCTTCGCTCCTTGTTCTCTCCTCTGCTACTACTGAGAACAGCCTAGCTCCCTCCTCCTTGGAGCACACCCATTACAGAGTAAAAGTAGTTGAAGGTTGCTATCAAATCTCTCCCTCAGTCTTCTCTTCTTGAGACTAAATAAGCCTAATTCCTTCAGTCTCCCCTCGTAAGTCATGTGCCCCAACCCACTAATTATTTTTGTTGCCATCCACTGGACTCTTTCTAATTCATCCACACCCTTTCTGTAGTGTGGAGCCCAAAACTAGACACAGTATTCCAGATGTGGTATCACCAGCGCCAAATAGAGGGGAATAATCACACCCCTGGACCTGCTGTGAACACTCTTATGGCTGCAGCCCAATACGCCATTAGTCTTTTGGCAACAAAAACACATTGTTGACTCATATCCTGCTTCCCATCCACCATAACCCCCAGGTCCTTTTCTACAGTGCTGTTACTTAGCTGATTGCTCCCCAGTCTGTAGCAGCACATGGGATTTTTCCATCCTAAATCCAGGACTTTGCACTTGTCCTTGTTGAACCTCGTGAGATTTTATTTGGCCCAGTGCTCCAATTTGTCTAGGTCTCCCTGAATCCTATCCCTGCCCTCCAGTGTGTTTACCATTCCCCCCACTTGGTGTCATCCAGGAATTTACTGAGCATGTAACCTAGCCCAACATCCAGATCATTAATGACGATGTTAAACAGAACTGGCCCAGGACTGGCTCCTGGGGCAATCTACTAGTTACTGGTTGCCAACTAGTCGCTGAGCCATTGATCCCTACTCACTGAGCCTGACGATCTCGCTAGCTTTCTATCCAACTTACAGTGCATTCATCCAAACCATACTTCCTTAACTTACTGACAAGAATGCTGTGGGAAACCCTATCAAAAGCTTTGCTAAAGTTGAAATATATCACATCAATGGCTATTCCATCATCTACATATCCTGTCATCTCATCACAGAAGGCAATCGGGTTGGTGTATCCATGCTAACTGTTCCTGCTCACTCTATTTTCCTATATGTGTTTCAGAATGGATTCTTTGAGGACCTGCTCCCTGATTTTTCCAGGGATTGAGGTGAAGATGATTGGTCTATAGTTCCCCAGGTCCCCCTTTTTTGCTTTCTTGAAGATAGGCATTATATTTGCCTTTCTACAATCACTTGGGACCTCCCCTGTTCAATTTGAGTTTTCAAAGACAATGGCTAGCGGCTCTGCAATCATATTGGCCAACTCCCACAGCACCCTTGAATGAAGTTCATCCAGCTGAAAAGACTTGTGCACATCCGACTTCTCTAAATAGTCCCTAACCTGACCTTCCATCACTGAGCGCTGCTCTCCGTCTCTTCATTCTGTTACCCAGTGTGTAGTAGCCTGGGAGCTGACCATGCCTGTGAAGACTGAAGTAAAGAAAGCACTGAGTACTTCAGCCTTTTTCACATCATCCACCATGAGGTTACCTGCCCCATTCAGTAAGGGACCTACACCATCCCTGATCCTCTTCTTGTTACTGATATACTTGAAGAACCTCTTCCTGTTATCCTTCACATCCCTTGCTAGCGGCAACTCCAACTGCCCTTTGGCCTTTCTAATTTTATCCCTGCAGGCCCAAGCAATACCTTTATATGCCTCCCTGGTCATCTGTCCAAGCTTATACTTCTTGTAAGCTTCCCTTTTGTGTTTCAGCTAACTGTAGAGTTTTCTGCTAAGCCATGCTGGGCATCTTCCATATTTGCTATTCTTTCTACACACTGGAATGGTATTTTCCTGTGCTCTTAGCAGGATTTCTTTAAAATACAGCCAGCTCTCTTGGATGCCTTCCCCCTAGATTAACCTCCCAAGGAATCCTGCCTTTCACTTCCCTGAGGGAGCCAAAATCTGCTTTTCTGAAGTCCAGGTTCTGTGTTCTGCTTCTTTCTTTTCTTCCTTTGATCAGGATCCTTAACTGTGCCATCTCATGGTCACTGCTGCCCAGGTTGCCATTCACTTCTATGTCCCTGATCAATTCTTCTCTGTGAGCAGCAGGTTAAGAGGTGCAAGGTCCCTAGTTGGTACCTCCAGCATTTGTACCAGGAAGTTGTCCTCAACTCTCTCAAAAAACTTCCCAAATCATCTCTGCACTACTATATTGCTCTCCCAACAGATGTCAGGGTAATTGAAGTCCCCAGTGAGAACCATAGCCTGGGATCTGGAAACTTCTGCTAGTTGTCCACAGAAAGACTCATCTACCTCCTTCTTCTGCTCTGGTGGTCTATAGTAGACACTCACCATGACATCACCCTTGTTGCACTCTCCTTTAAACTTAACTCAGAGACTTTCAACAGGCTTGTCTCCACTTTCATAGTGGAGCTCCGAGCTGTGATAAAGCTCTTTTACATATAGTGCTACTCCTCTACCTCTTCTTCCCTGACTGTCCTTTCTGAACAATTTATACCCATCCATGACAATGCTTCAGTCATACAAGCCACCCCACCACGTCTCTGTTATTCCAATTAAATCATATTTCCTTGTCTGTGCCAGTACTACCAATTCTTCCTGCTTGTTTCCCAGGCTCCTTTTATTTGCATACAGGCACTTAAGATACAGGGCCAATTGCCCTACTTTCTCCTGCTGATTGTCTCTCCTGTTGAATCTTCCTTTTTGGATTTTCTCCCAGTGTCCTCCTGTCATATTTACTTCAGGTCTTGGGACTTCATTAGGACACCTAAGACACAGATTTGATTCCACCCCTATCCCAGCTCTGACTAAACTCTTATCTTATACTGTTTTATTTCAAACAGTATGTGTATGTCCACACAGGCGTCTTATTTCAAAACAACAGAGGTTGTATCAAAATAAGAAGCGGCATGTCCACTCGACGCGCCATTATTTTGAAACAACGGGACTCGTTGTTTCGAAATAACAGCCGTTATTTCGAAACCGCTAAACCTAGCATCTAATCGAAATAGCCATTGTTTCGAAACGGTTGTTTCAAAACAACGGCGTTCGGACACGTTGTTTCAAAACAACACCATTGTTCTGAAACAACTATTTTGAAACTACATGTCTGAATGGCCTTGTTTTGAAATAACAATTTTGAAACAAGGGCTATTTCGAAAGCAGGCTTTCTGTTAATTCAAATTAACAAACTGTTAATTCAAATGAACTTATTTCGAAATAAGGACTTTATTTCGAAATAACTCATTTCGAAATGGGTTATTTTGAAATAATGGTGTATGTGTATGTAGCCCATGTCATGCCACAACACTAAGCCACACAGAAATTTGAAGTTATGTATGTTTCTAGTGATTCCATTTCCCTCTGTCACTGTTCTCCCACAAACAGTTCCTGTCAAAGCATTATCCTCCATAATGGCGACTATGGCATCATCTATCTTCCCAATTTGGTTTTTGATATGCTTTGTCACCTCCATTCCACTTTCCCATTGTGTGGCACTCAGTGATTTCAGTGTCAGAGAGGATGTTCCCAGATGTTGCTTCAAAATGTGCGATGAGTTGATGCAGAGAAAGATACATAGATACTTTGAATTACATTAAAAAATTCAGCAGCCTTACTAGAAGCTGATGTTGCATCACTGACCACCAAGTTCAGCGAATGAGAACTGCATGGAACAAAAAAGGTCAAGGGTTTAACTCTTGGATCTGTGTCTACACTCCTCTGTTCCTTCATCTCATGTTGGCACTATTAGCGGAGCCCTGACCTCTCATGCCAGCTATTGCAATGCCCCATATCTTCCACCTTTTTAAGAAGCACATTTTTCATACCAGCTCCTGTAATACCATCAAGGTCAATAAATTCTAGAAAATGTTCTCTAACAGTCACCATTGATTGCAGGGACATTTTCACTAGATTCTGCTGTTGTTACAAAACACACCATATGGCTGACGTCAGGTGTGCAGCCCAGAATAACAGAATAATATGTTGGTGACTTCAGATCTGCCACAATCTTCTGTTTGACTTTTATTGCCAGTAACTGTATGATGTCATTTTGAATTGTTTTCCAAGGTAGTAGTAAGGTAAAAGAATGCCAGAGAAAGCATATTAAATATTATAAATTAAATCCTGCATTCATGCTAAATGCCAGAGATCACTTCCAACTCCATCAAGGGCTCTGTCAGCTGAACAGTCCTTCAAACCTCATAGAGGGTTTGTCTGTGACAACTAATTCATGATTACTGCTAGCTCAGATGTAGCACATCCATGAATCCATGAGTCACTCCTTTATACAATCAGAGCTTTTGACTTTTTGGACTCTGGGCCCACATAATCACCAGACAACCATGCTTTCCTTAGGGTGTAGCTTCAAAGTGGATAGATTTTGCATAACCAGAAGTGGGATAGAGTTGCAGGTGGGGATTTGCAGTCATCTCCCATTAGATATTTCTCCAGTAATCCACTTCATTTGTATTGTCCAAAAAAATCATTTTTGTTGGCCACTTTTTTTTAATATGAAGCTTTCATTATCCAGGTTGTCTCGAGCAGGACTCGAGGCAGGTTCTCAGATTCCGCGTGAAGATAACACCTGAGTCAGGAATGAAGCAGACTACAAACTATTGGATTACAGCCAAATTAAACCCTAACACTCACCATCACGTAACCCAGGGGAGAGCCGTGTCCTGGCGTGAGTGGCTACACCTCCACCTCGGGGTGAGTGGCCCCCTTCAAACAGACCAAGACCCCCAACTCTCGGCATCTTCAGGTCCGTGAGAGACTCTCGCCCCTCCTTTCTAGTAGCTTCCCTTTTATATCCTGATACAAACAAGCTGGGGTTACTAAAGAGCAAAAGCCAAAAGCAGAACAAGCCTTCCGCTTGAGCCAGACATGTACCCCCCCTCAACCGGGGGGTGGGGGGGCTGCCACTTGTGTTTCAGCAACTTCCTCTTCTTCCAGGGGAGGCTGGCAATTTGCAGTTGCAGCTGGCAGCTTAGCATGACTTTACCTTGGTTCAGGCTTTTGGGACCTGCCATCCCTCTGGCCACCCTAAACTGATGCATGACAGTGTCTTCCAGTAGGTGACCACTACACAGGTCCACAATAATACATAGTCTCTGCATTCAATACAATGGATTCCAAAGGTGCTTAATTAAATAATTACTCCCAAGGTATTACAGGAAATTACCATATCTAGCAGACCAACCAAAGAAATTACCCCTTTAGCTCCAGTAAAAGGCATGTACTTATTGGCATGGAAAATCAAAGGTAGACCTGGAAAAATTTTTAATTCAAAACTATTTTTCAGCAAAAAATATGTAGATTTGGAAATGTCATCTCATGAATTCATGTGGGTTTTGTTGAGTACAAGCCCCTCACTCAAAAAAAAATAATTGGAAAAAGCCTAAACATTTAGGAAATTCCCCCCAAATTTAATTTTTAAAAAATTAAAAAGTGTGAAAAAATGCTCAAAATATAAACAACACATATTCTGAATTGAACAGATTTTGTTTGATGCAGAATGGATTTTTCTTTTCATGTTTCCATTCACTGAAAATTTCAAATGAAATCAGTTTCAAAAGTTCCCAAATCTTTCTCCTATTTTTTTCAGAATTGCCAATGAACAACAGAATCCCTTATTCACACACCTCCAATGCCTTCATATCAGTAAGGCATGAAGAATTGCCTGTCAGAAAGACGTGAAAGATTACAAAGCAGATAGAATGACAGAGGCTTTTCCAGCAAGCTGACATCAAGGGTTAATTTTAAGCCTTCTGAAGATATTTTCACATGCCACACAATGAACTGCTTTTAATCTCTTCTTCTGAAGTGGGGCACAGGTGGGCTTCCCATGCACTTTAAAACTTTCCACAGTGCAAGTCCTGTGCTTTTCTGTCTTGCATCAGGCAGATGATGTGTTCTTTTCCTGGGGTGAACCACATGATCTTGTAATCGCTGTGCTACACCTAGCTGCCCATCCTAATGGGAGAATGAAAATACTTAGACTTCTGAATACTGGTCATGATATATCACTATGTTTGTGTGAGACAGCTGTATTATATGTGAGTCTCTTGACTGTCCTGCTACAACCATACTCCTTTCCCTGGCTAAACAAGTGAGCAACAGTGTTATTAATATTATTATTCAATATTGGAAGAGCTCATCATGAAAGCGGTGCTTGCCGCATAATCATTAGAAAGAAGTGACAAATTTTCCTTTTGTCCCCAGATCTTTGTGGAAATAATCTGGTTTTTATATGACAAACCAAAAACCTTTAAAAAATGGGTTTTATTTTTCAGTTGTCACTGAGAAACTGAAAAAACTCAAAATTTCCAAACAAGGTCTTTTTTGCATTAAAAAACGTTTGATTTGAAATGTTTTGATTAGTTACAATTATTCATATTGTAGTAGTAACTAGAAACCCAATGAAGATAAGACACCGTTGTTCTATGCTTTGTACAAATATGTGATAAAAACCAGTCTCTACCCCAATTAGCTTACTGTCTATGTAAAAGTAACAGCACTCTCCACTATTGTTCAATATCAACACCCTTGTAAAATCAGCACCGGACATTCTGTATAGTTAACTAATATTCCAAACCATGCATACAGGGTACTTCTGTGAGCAGTCATGACCACCATAGCTTCCTTCTTTCTTTTGGGACTTTAGTTCCATATGTCAAAAAATCAGCTTTGCATAGTATTGTATATCTAGTGAGAGAGACATATTCCAATTGCCACAGGAACAAAATGTAAAAGCAAAATTTCCTGCTTTGTGCTCTGGGGTCTGTAGCCTCAATTCTGATAATGAAAACAATGGTTTTTAAAGGTTCTATACAATATATTTGTGTAATGAGTGTTGTAGTAACTGCTGCATATTCTTGGCATTCATACACTCTTCTGTTCTAGTGTGGGGCAGGCGTGGTTGACTGCTAATTTGCTGGGGTAAGTCGTGCTGTTGCATGATCCCTTTTGCTTACAATAGTGGACCGCAGTGCACTTAGTTAAACTGGTCCAAATTATCATAAACTACACAAGTCCTTAGTTGGATCAGATTTTTACTTTATAAAAATGTCACAGTTTGCAAATAAATGGGGCTTAAATTTCACCCTCGATATGTATATTCTTTCTGTACTTACACATTATTATACAATGACTCTATTTAAGATGATGGCAAAACTCTCATTGATGCCACTGAGGCCAGGAATACACCCCAAATAGGGAGCAGAATTATTGACTAGAAGTAGAGGGATTGGTCTAGTCACAGAAAAGAAAAAAATATATAACGAATTCCTAACATTAAGGTCTATTAGACTGTGAAATGGCCTCCCGAGGGAAAGAGTTGAAGTGTCTTTGCATGAGTCATTTAAAATTGGTTTGGAAAAATTTACTGACAATATACTGCAGGGTACTGGATGAACTAATAGGTCTTTTTCATCTCTAACTTTTACAGCTCTGTGATAATAAAAAGACACAGAAATCAATTCTTTCAAATGATTCAAGGAATCTCTTTACTTTAGGAAACTAAAAATATGCCTATTCCCTTTGTCATGTGCCTTTAAGGTGACATTCTAACAAACTGTATTCAATTATCCCTAATTTGAAACACTGAACTACCCTTTTCCACATTCAAATGATTTTACGCATTTTTGACAGAGCTTCTTGCTTAGACAATTTGCATCTTAGCTGAAAGAGAAGCAGGGTAGGATGAGGGCAGCTTGCTTCTTTTGTAATGTAACTGGGAAGAATAAACATTAAGTATAAATATGTATATTTTTAAAAAGAAATAATGTGATTACTGGAAAGGTAGTTTAGCATACATACTAATGATTTGTTCTGAAAAGCACATAATTGGATATTTCTACTACCTTCCACTACTGCTGAATAAAAAGGAAACTTTTTTCAGTATTTATTTTTAAAAATACAGATAGTAGCCCCTTTAATTTATAAAGTACATGATACACCAGTCATGTTGGTTTTGCTGAAAAGAATGGCAAATAATTTAAATTAAGAGAATAAATGTCAGAAGTTAAACATTTAATTTAAATAATGAAGAAACTGAACATATTAAAGCCTTTGTAGACTAAGGTTAAATCCTAGCTCCGGTGAAATCAATGGCAAAACTCCCGTGCAATGGCAACAAGATATCACCCAAGGTAGATAGGTGGATAAATTATGAAGATCATCCTAAATATTAATTTGTATGGGCAAAGCAGAACATCAGTTTAATAGATATTTCAAAACTATCAAATCTGACCATTTAATTGGTTCCAGTTATAAATGTATGCAGATGCTCAAAATACTTTGGCTTAATTTCACTCCTTTGGAATCCAATTGTTTGTTTTCCTGTAAAAAAAAAAATATTATCAGTAATTGACTGCTAGTCTGTAAATGAATTTCTAAACTGCTCCTTCTAGTGCTCACTAGTTGTCCTGTATTGATCTGACCTCCAAAGACGGTAAGTAAGTAACTATGTAAATAAATTTAAAAAACAATTAATTAAAAGTAAACAATGTACTTGGGCTTCTCAGTCACTTTTGTTACTTGAAAGGAAACAGATTTGAGCTTGAAAGGACATATATTGTTCATGATTTTTTGGTTTTACCCTTAATAAATGCACAGCAAGCTCAACATATAAATATAGTCACTTTATATTTTGTATATAACAGAGAAAATGTAGTGATGGGCTGTAAAGAGAGCTAGAAATAAAATACCAATTAGAGGCTTCCATGGCAATGTGCAATGGAGTTAGGCCCCATTTCCGCCAAGCATATAAGCCCATGTTTATATTCATTCATAGTCAACACACTGCTTAAGTATGTCCCTATATCCCACTGACCTCAATATGTTTAAACATATCTTTATAGATAGGCATGTGCCTAAGTGCTGTGATGAACTGTTGCCATCTGGAACCTTAGGACAGTAGAAATGTCTCCACCTCTCTCAAGACATAGCTTACTCTTTTCTTCACTGAGCAGGATTTGGCAATGTATAAAACACATTAGAGGTCTTAGAGAAAGCAGTGGGCTGAGCTGGTATTTTCTACTGGATCACCTTCTAAACAACAGCTCTACCTAGATCGCAAGCTATTCTCTTTCACCAGCAGAAGTTAGTCCAATAAAAGACATTTCCTCATCCACCTTGTCTTTCTAATATCCTGGAACCGACATAGTTACAATACTGGAAACAAAATTTTAAGTCTTAGTCTAAAGTCCTAGGCCTAGTTTGAACCATTACAATGTGTTAACTTAATTCCAATGAGCAGGCCCTAGCTGCATTTTACTGTTAGATTTATAGTGAGGCTATAAAAGTAAAAATAGGAAAACAGAATTTAGGCTGTGGGTTGGCAACCCAAAAGATAAGAGACATTTTTAAAAATTCCTTCAATAACCAAGTGTTTTGAGAACTGCAGTGGCTGTAAAGTTCTGGTAGAAGGTGGGGGGAGCTGGGCTAGAGTCCCTGGTGGCGTGGCAAGAGCCTGAAACCAGGAGGGAGCCCTGTGCAGGGTCCCCTGGTGATGGAGGGCAGCCTGGAGTCTGGCATGGGCCACCTGCAGAGTCCTGTGGTGGTGGTGGTGTGGGCAGCCTGGAGCCAAGAGCACAGAGCTGCAAGGAGGCAGTTAAAGAGCCACATGAGGCTCCAGAGCTGCAGTTTGCAGACCCTGATTTAATAACTACTTATAAATGATTTAATAAATAATTTAATAACTACTTAGGTATCCCTTTCTTTTCACATCACAGGAAAATGAACTATTTCTCCTGCATGTTTAGGATCACTCTCAGATTCTGCACATGTGATGTTGATTCCTTATTATCAGTTAGTTAGCTTCAAACTGCAGCTACTGAACACATCTATCTGTTATTTGAAGATGAACCTGTTGTGCACTGTTCAGATATCATGGACCAAGAAACTTAATATAGCTGGGCCTCTGATGATGTCTTCCATGTCTCAAGCTCAATGTGGAAAGTCCATTACTGTTTCTTCAAAGTAATTTCAAAATGCAAATATATTTGCTAACAGATTCTTTCTCAGGAAGATTGTCAATTTCCTGGACCCATGCTCATTTATTTTTCATAAAGAATGAAATATGGGGTAGAGATTTATTTGTTGACAGTTATCAGCAGTAACTCAGACTTAACATTGACCTAAATTCTTTTTGCTCAGAAGTGGTGAAATAGAAAATAATGAATGCAGTGTTATTTCTGTAATGCAAAACTTGAAATTGCCAGAATTTATTCAAGTTCTTTGAATGTCTGAGAGATCAGGGCCTCTGCTTTTACTGTTTTATTTTTAATAGGAGATTCTGAGATAGACACACTTACTTTTTTCTATGTACCCTCATGCTGAACTGGATACCCTAATAGTGTCACTCAGAATCCATCCCCCCCCCCCAGTCAGTCTTTCTTTCTAATGAATTTGCTCATGTGTGGTGAGTTGAGGAAGGGTTTAAAACATAGGCATTATAGATTCTCCATGGATTTGCTGGTATTTATGTTGTCCAGTATGCTGCTGTTTGAAAATTTGGAGAAAGCCAAAATAAAAGCTTGGAACTTAAATGGTTGGGCTTTATCCTGGGCTTTGGCAGAGAGGTGAATTTCATCATAGGTGAAAAAAAAGTTCAGGTTCTACTGTGTTTATTTCTCTAGGGTCTCTCTAGCTAGATATTTTTAAATAAGCTCCTCTTTCAGAGATGAATCAAAGTAACTGGAAAAGATTGACTTATTCCAAATGAGATTAATTTTGGTACCTGGAAAGACACTGGAAAAAAAGTGATTAAATAAGCAATTTATAAATACCTAGGAATAGCCAGTGAACAGGAACAAATCAGGCCAAACTAACTTGGCAGATAACACCAAGATGGAAGGGGTTGCAAGAACTTTGGTAAACAGGATTATAATTCAAAATAACCTTGATGAATTGGACAGTTGGTTTGAATTCAGTAAGATGAAATTCAATAAAAATAAGTATTTAGGAATGAAAAATCAAATGCCGAATTACAAAGTGGGGGATAACTGGTGACATGGAAGGACTGCTAGGGTTATAGTGGATCAGAAATTGACTGAGTCAACCGTGTGATGTAGTTTCAAAAAAGATTAAAATACTATTCTGCTGTGTATTAACAAGATTGTTTAAAACACAGGAAGTAATTGTTCTGCTTCGATTCAGCTCTAGTGAGGGCCCAGCCTGGGTACTGTGTCCAATTCTGGGCAATGTATTTTAGGAAATATGTGGGCAAATTGGAGACTGTTGAGAGGAAAGCAACAAAAGTAATAACAGATTTAGCAAACCTGTGCTTTGTGGAGAGGTTTAAAAATCTGGGCATGTTTAGTCTTGAGGAAATAAAAAGACTGAGAGGTGAGCTGATAACAGTCTTCGAATGTATTAAGTAAAGTTCTCCTTCTCTGCTGGAAGAAAGACAAGAAGCAAGGGCTTCATCTGCAGCAGCAGAGATTTAGGTTAGCTATTATGAAAACTTTCTATCTAGAAGGATAGTTAAGCTTTGGAATACTCTTCCAAGGGAGGTGGAAATCCCATCAAAAAAGGTTTATAAGAACAGGCTGGCCACACACCTAAACCTAGCATAGTGGTAGTCCAGTTGGGCTCGACTTTCCAACTTCTCCAAGTCCCTTTCAGCACCATATTTCTATAATTTTATGAAGCACACAAATTATTCCATTCCTGGGGTAAATATGAATTTCAGCTTCCTGACTGGCATTCACATCAGTGACTGCAATCTTCTTTGATGACATTTTTATTTGGATGGCAGAAACCGCTGCAGCCAATAGTAATTAAAGTTCTGTATGTAACTTTGACATCTCAGCAGGAAATATCGTCTTATAGCTGAGAGTTTTCAGGGAAAGACATAGATTACAACATGAAAGCATCTCAGTAACCATCATATCCTCAGGTAAGTTGATACACAGCCAGTTGTCTCATGTGATATGTTTGAATACCAACACTTCTCAAATATCTTTTTCTGTTTCTATTCTTTGCATTTACTGTAGTTGGCTAACTACTGGCTTCAATCTGACATTAGGGATAGTTTTTCCCCACAGGATTTGTCTACCTGTCAAAGACTTCCTTTCAGTCTCAAGGGATGAATGGAACAGAAGATAATGACAGGAGAAAACAAATTGCTCAAGAGCATTTCCCACAGTGTAGTGTCTGATATAGAAATACAAATGAGGAGTGAGAGTTATCACAGGCAAAGATAATGCTGTACAGAAAGTTCTCAACAAAGGAGTAGAAGAAAGGCTTGACTTCTCTGGCATCTATAACAAGAGGCAAATCATTTTCTTCAATAATTTCTACAATATTATTACTAATTTAAACTGATGCAATTAGAATTTGTACCAGATTTCAGGCAGGAAAAGAAAAATACACAGAGGCTGTGTCCACACACAGGCAGTTAAATTAATTTAACTTGAAGCAATCTAATTGAATCACTATAAAAATCATTAAATCGATTCAAGTGAAATAGATTTAACAGGTCCACACCAAAAAGCCCAAATTGAACTAACATGTCCAGAGACAGGACTTGCTAGTTCGATTTAGCAGAAGGGCACCCTGGGAGGTATGGCAACATGGCCCCCTCGCGGGGCCAAGTTGCTACCCAATCCCCTGCATGGCTCTCCCCAGGAGAGCCAGTGGCAGGGTAAAAGCATCCCCCACTAGCTTGGGGCTGGGAGGGCATCCCCCAAGACTGGTTGTAGCTTTGGGCTCAGCCAGGCTTGGGGGAAAGTGACCCCTGTGCCCAGCTTTCAAACTGCTTGATGGGTGGCGGGGGGAGACCCCCAGGTGCACGGCTCCAGGTGGCAGGGGAAGGCACCCTGCAGGCCCGGTGCTTCCACCACTGTCAGGGCGGTGGGGAGAAGAGTCCCTCATGTCTGGCTGCAGTGCACTTGCTGGTGCCAGGGGAAGAGACCCGGGGCGGTTCCAGCCCTGCAGGGAGGTGGGGGAGAGGGAACCAACACACCAGCTTTTCCAGTGCTTGCTGGATGGCAGGGGAGAGGGGATGCCCATGTCGGCTTTTTCAGTGCTCACCAGGTGGCAGGGGAGATGGGACCCTTGTGCCCAGCTTTAGGTGAGGCATGCACCTAAAGCTGGGCACAGGCCTCGTCTCCCCTGCCGCCCAGCAAGTGCTGAAAAAGCTGGGTGCGAGGGTCCTGTCTCCCTACTGCCCAGCGAGCACTGAAAAAGCCAGCGCGGGGGTTCCCTCTCCCCTGTCACCTGGTGGGTGCACTGGGAGCCAGGGGTACAGTCCCCACAGCTTGGCTAGCGTGGCTCCAGCTGGCCTGAGGGGTCCCTTGCCCCGGCACTGAAAAGCGCACTGCAGCTGGACATGGGGGGGGGTCTTCTCCACATTTCCCGGGCAGTGGTGGGAGTGCCAGGCGTGCGGGGTGCCTTCCCCACTGCCTAGCTAGCAGGGGGAAAGCTGGGCACCAGGGGTCTTTTCCCCCACCTCCTGGCTAGCAGTGGGGGATCTGGTGTGGGGGTCCCTTCCACCTCCTACCCTCTGGCCAGGGTTATGAAACCTGCCCCTTCCTTCCACCCTGGGATGAAGGTCAAATAGTGTTAAATCAAAACAACCGTTATAGCAAAATAACATGTCTGTACAGTGGTATATTGATATGAGGGTTTCAATCTAACCCTTGTTTCATTTTCAACCCAGGTTTTATTGAATCACTCTAACTTTTATTGTTTCGAAATGACAGAGCTCATCATTTTGAAAGAAGAAAATGTTGTGTGGACCTAACAGTTTTTAAATTGAAATCACCAGCATTATTTCAATTTAAAACCTATGTGTGGATATACCCAGAGAGGTAAAAGTCAACCTTAGAAGCTGTCTGTGGGAAAGATAATTATTAGTTTTTTAAATGATTAATTTTTTTGTATAGAGGAAATTCAGCAAAGAGTATTTTGAAGAATAACATATCACAACAAGATCACTCAGCTCTATCTCTCTGCAACATGTAACTCCACACATGCAGAACCTCAACTGTCTTTATTTAGATAAAGACATTTTTTACAAGAACACATTTCATAGTCAATGGGAGAGGCCTGTTGTGAAAGCCTGGGAAGGAAAAGTACATGTTGCCCTGCCTCCATAACAGAAGGCTAATAGCATTGGCCAGCATTGGAGCAAGAAAATGGTGTATCCTTCTAAGTGCTTTATTACTTTCCACCCCTTGTCCCATGTAAAGAATGGCATATAGATGCACTGTATAAGGAGAAGCCCAAGGAATCTGGATTCTAGTATTTTATTTTTTATTATTTTGTTATCACTATCTGTGGTGACTGACGTGTTGGAGGAAGGAGCCAAGACTATGCCTATTCCTTGCCCCTCATTGTGAATCTGCAATAGATGTCCAGGGATGCTGTGTGCAAACATGGCTTGTATGTGTCTTATGCTACATTACAGCCTTGTGTGACTTTTTAGGCCAGGCAATTATCTAACCCAGTGGGATTTCTTGTGGTGTAAGCCCTCATCTACAATTACCAGACATTTTGGCAGCAGTCAACAGCAGATACACAAGGCACGTAAAATACCTTGCATATCTGCCAATGACTTTCTAAGCCACCAAGAGACATGAGGGGAAGCTGACCACAAATGCCTTCCGGTCTGCTTTCAGCAACTCCAGCTCCTGGTCTGGAGCTGCTCACGTGATTTCCAGAGTGATTCAGCTGTTGAATCGCACCTGGAAGATTGCACTGGTAGCAGAAATTGTGCTGCCATCAATACCCTAAGATACAATTCGATGTAAAGTGACAAATCTAGCACAAAGTGAGCATCTATAATGTATTGTGAGTCTTGGAGAATCTGAAGGGAATTTTAAAGAAAAGGAGCTGAAATGGATATTAGGCATTTGGCTAACAAGGCGTAATATCTTGTCATAAAGTATTTTGTTATATTAATAAATTCAGACCCTGTAGCATGAGATATATAGTAGTACAGTGAGATCAGGGGAAAGTAATAGAACATGTAAGTATCGCATACAGTAGGGATTTCTTATACCTTATGATATTTTGCTAATGGAAGATGTCATCTCACTAATGTAATTTTGTATTATTCATACTTGCCTATTGAATTTTCACTTTTGATATTGTAATTGGTATTTGATCTCATTATTGTACTTTCCTAGATGGCCATACTCTACTGTGGAGTTGTTAGGCTGAATATGTGGTCTAGTTTTATTTTCCTGTTCATGCTGTTTGTCTCAGAGGTAGTATAAGCTGAGATTTTGATGTTTGATATTTTAAATCATTTTTATAACTTAGAAGGCTCATTAGATATTCAAATTTGAAGTTGTGGTACATACATGCATATGTGACACGTGGTTATTGCTGCAAATAAGCAATGTAGCTAATAAATGAAAACATGGGTACATAAAGTTCAGCACCTAAACACGTTGTTATGAACTAGTCAATATTGAAGCAAATAGCAGCTGCAGGAACTGAGCTCCTGTAAAATCTGGACACTTATTGAGGTCTTAAATTTGGATTTTGGTTCTTAAATTTGAAAAACTTTGGCCTAAATATACATAGGTACGTGAGGGAATTTTAACTCTTGCATGTACATATACATATTTACATTACATATTTAATAATATACTCTAGCCTTTGACTTTACTTATGCTTTGCTTGCATGCATATATCAAATAAATCACATATGTACCTTTCTTTACAGGTTTAAAAAAGCCTGCAATGAGAGTTATAGAGGCTTTTTATACTTAGCATAAATTCATAGATAAGGATAACTTTTATATTGATTGCTGAAACTCAAGGTACCTTACAGGCCTGTATAAGAAATTATACAGCTTGTATGAATGGCTAAAGGGCATAGGCATAGATAAGCAACTTAAAATAGTATTAGACTGAAACAAGGCAGGCAGATATTTGTTCATCAGTATTCAGTGATACAGAGATCCAAAAGGCTATATTTTGATCATGATACCTAGGTCAGCAGACGGAAAAAACAACCCAAGATTTTCTAGTTCAGACTCCTGACATTTATTAAAACACCACAAAACTCACAAAAATATCCATAAATAATAGTGAAACGTTCTCCAAGGCAGACATGCATCAATTATGCATCAATTATATACATAAACCCCTTGACAAATGACATAAATGTACCCCTACAATTTCTGGGGTATTCTCCCTATATTTGGGTAATAGAGGTGGCTCTAGTTTGCTCAATGTTGAGAAGGGTATAAAATCTCAGATCTTGTTGCTAGGGGAGCACTCTTTAACTCTTTTAGCCTTTAGCTCCTAGCTTTTCAGCTAGCTCTTTAGTTTTCTCTTATTAGCTAGCTATTTCAAGTTACTTCATAAGTCTAGATATGTCAACTACAGTTACTAAATTCTTTCCTGAGCATCCTTCCTGTTAACTCGAGGCTTTGGACATTCCTCTCAACTGAGCTGGAAAATCAGGGTGTTAGTATCACTTATAGGTTTCAAATATCAGACTTAGTTAAGTATAAGATTTCTTGTATGTAACAAAATTAAAGCTCATTGTAATTTGGTTAGAAATATATGGACTCAACTAACATTTTCTTAATTCTGTGCTTATAATTTGTGCTTTTAGCAATAAAAAGAATTTTATAAAGTTAAATTCAAGCATCTGTTGTGGCCGTTCCTACTAGATGTGAAATGCCTCAACATCTTATACATTGGACAAACAGGACGATGCCTGTGCAAAAGAATAAATGAACATAGAGCTGATATCAGCAATCACAAAACAAAAAAGCCAGTTGCTGAACATTTCCATTTTTCTAATCACTCGATAAATGATTTGTTAACGACTGTTGTCAGAGATGTGACTGGGACATCAAGAGTTCAAAGAAAAACAGCTGAACTCGAATTAATATGCAAATTAAATTCTGTGAAAGCAGAATTGAATCAAGACTATCGGTTCTTTTCCCATTACAAAAGGTAATTTGAGTTCAGGCTTCCCATGGTTTGAACCTAACAACTGCTTTGATTTGCTGTTACTGTATGAACTGATCCTATGTTTTACACCCCCTTGCATTTATTTTCATTCCATTCTGTAAGTTCACCCACCTTCAAAGCATCTGACTAAGAGGGATTTTCTCCCACGAAAGCTCATGCAAAAAATAAATCTGTGAGTCTTTAAGTGCCACACGACTCTTTGTTTTTTTTGTCTTGGCTCCCACTTTAAGTATTTTTCTGTGGTCAGAGTCAAGCAAGAACCCAAATCCCCTAATCAAACCTATTGAGATAATTAGCAATCAATCCAAATGATGCCAGTGGGCATTGAAAACGTCGTGACTGTGAAAATAAAAATAAAATTCTATAAGATTCATATGAATCATGATCTAAAGCTGATACATATTGCTATTTGTATTGTGGTGGTGCTTTGAAGCCTGAACTAGTTTGGCAGCGCCATTATTCTGGGTATTTTTTTGTATTACACTGATAAAATACACATATAAATAAAAATAGTAATATAATTGCCTTTTAATTCCTGTTGCCAATTAACTACCTCAGACTATCCTTGTTTCCTGGGGTCTTGAATACTTTTTTTTTCATGTTTCCCTGTATCTCCCACTTCCTGTTTTTATTTCTTTTTGAAGCCTTCTATTATGTGTATGTGTGTGCTTGTGTGCCTTTTTTATTTATTTATCGGCACTTCTCTTGTATGTTCTTTCTTGGATGTCTCTGCTGACTATTTATTTTTATTTCCTTTCCCATCACTGTAATACATTGCCCCCAGACACACAATAATTGCTAACAAAAGGTAGGACTATGCTGGAATAAGACTGCAGTTCTGACAAGTCACGGAATTTATAAGCAGACATGTACCACCACTGCAAGAGGAGGACTACAAATAATGACAACCCTATGAGACCTGTGGTTTGAATTAGCAGTGGGTATTATTGCTCATGAATTGCTGACCCCCTGTCAAGACTGAATGGGAAATCAAGACCAACCTTTAAGTGAAACAATCTAGTTTAATCAATCAGTTCCTCTCTGCAACTGTATCCCTCATCAGTATGCTGAGGCAGAGGAGCAGCTGACAGATCTAATTCTTTGCATGGAGCCAGAAAGCGCGATGTTGCCCGGTGTTCTGATTCTACATCATGCACATGTTTCACTTTCTGATCAGAGAAGATGAATTCTATGGCAAGTAGTGATTTATTGTTATATATTCATTTTGAGACTTTTTAAAAAAGAAATCTTGCCTCTTTAAAATGAATCTTATATGATTTAGTTCCATGATAAAATGGTAACACACTATTGGGCAACTCTCTTATGAAGACACATTTATACCGCTTCTTAATAATCATTATCACCTACTAGTGCCTTGCTTTGCATCTGTTTAAGTATAGCACCCTTCATCTTAGGGTCTTAAAACACTGCTTTCAGTGTAAGCCTCAAAACACTTTGATGAGGAAGGGATTTATTATTCCCACTTCATATGGTCCAATAAAGGCACATTGATGTCCTATGTGATTTCACTTTGGTCATAAAATGAGTGAATCAATCAGGAACAGACCCCAGAAGTCATCTTTTCAGACTACAAGGTTCCACTGTCTTTCCTGTTGTCCATTCGAAGGAAGAGGCGAACAGTCGAGCACCACCTAACATACATTTTTCCAGCTATTGACATATCGTTCAAATGCATGGGCAATCATAAGAATACCCTCAGAAGGGTCATCTTCTGCACTACATAGTGCACTGAGAGTATTGCTCAGTTTAGTAACAAAATTACATAGCAGGGAACCACAGTGTAATCAATGACAGTTACATTATGAAGTAGACTTTTTCCCCATCACTTAAAACATACTCCTTGTGCAAGGGTGAAATGGAAATCATGCATAACTCTAGCTTGTTTCAGTGGACTTTTCATTTAGGCATCTTGCTATTTTAGGGCATTTTCATTTCTTCTCAATGTTAGAGGTTTAATCCCAGTCATTTCTCTCAAAGAAGGACATATTTTTTGTTCTTAGCAGATATTTCAGGTACCATTGGCATGTGTTCTTCTTCACCAGATTGTCTGGGGGCAGTTTGGTTTTTGAACAGTTTTTTTCCTACAGTTCCAAAAGGCTGCTTTTAGGTTTCTGTCTCTCTCTCGGTACTGTGTAATGGACAACATCAGGAAATATGCTACATTTGGATAGTGTTCGAAATCAGAACAGAATGACTGTTGCTCTTTGCGTGGGAATGGTAGCTCTGCAGCACATCTGATCTATGAATATTTGTCTCTTAACATTGCCAGATGGGTATGAATCTTGGCTCTCAGGATTTGGAGTGCTAAATTTATCACAAAAGCATTGTTAGAATATTGGGGTTGCTAGTTATGTGATTACCATTCAACAAGGTGGCTTCTGTTAATATTCCCTGCTAACCCCTCAAGAGAATTTGCTATTTTTAATCACACTAGAACCTTAGAGTTATGAATACTGAAGTTATGAACTGATCAGTTAACCACACACCTCATTTGGAACTGGCAAGATGCAATCAGGCAGCAGTGGGCATGCACACACACACAAAAGCAAATACTGTATATTACAATGTAAAACATAAATTACTAAAATAAAAAAAAACCTAAAGGTAAAGCAGATTTTTTCTTCTGCATAGCAAAGTTTCAAAACTGTATTAAGTCAATGTGCAGCTGTAAACTTTTGAAAGAACAGCCATAATATTTTGTTCAGAATTATTAACAACCACCATTCCCAAGGTGTTTATAACTCTGAGGTTCTACTTTCATTATTTTTACCTTTTATTTTTCCTGGTGTTTAAGGGTTTGAGACTATGGCTGTTTCACTTACTTCAAGCTATTTGAAATGATGACTAAGAAAAAAGCCCTACTGATTTAACATGATTTAATCACTGTTTTTGCTAATTAAATCTGTCTCCAGCTTTTCCCAGCACTCTTAAGGATACATTTTTACAACACTACAATCTGTTAAGAACAATCATATGAATGTTGTTATTTCTGGAGAACCAGAGGGTAGGGGAGATTTAGCAGAAGCAGGAACTGTAAGCCTCCTGGTGAGTCGAGTGAATATCCTTCCAAGCGCAGCTTATATGTATACTCTATGCCAGCTATACAGTACTATCAATCACCTTATTGCCTCATGTTCCTTTGATTGCAGTCATAAACCCCAGAAGAACTCATTAGGCTTGTTTCACCTTTATTTTCGAGTCCCTGCACTTGGAAGACTTTTAAAAATAAAGGTTTTTTGCCTAGGTGAAAGTTTTCTGAAAGCATTTTGAAGATTAAACCAATCATCTAATGTACCAGATGGGCTTCAGAGGATTTCAGCAGGAACAGGTTTTGGTGGGAGCAAATTGTAATTACTTCACTATGTCCAAATTAAAGGAAAAAGACAAAAACATATGAACAATCCAGTACAGTGGCTTGGTCAGTGGAAGATCATAATTAACCACATTGCATCATACAAGCTTGTGATCTTGAGCCTCGGTGGAAAGACAATAAGAACTGAAACTTAAATCAATACAAGTTCCAAAGGGGCAGCTGTGTTAGTCTAGTGAAGCAAAAAAAGCAAGGAGTCTTGTGGCACTTAAAGACTAACAGATTTATTTATCGCATGAGCTTTCATGGGAGAATATCCCATTTCGTCAGATACTTTGAAGAGGGAGTGATAGACAACTTTAAGCTACTGCTTAAGAAAACTGGGTAGACAGTACTCCTCTTTTAGTATTGTATTTCTAATTAAAACTAAGGTAAACTGTGCCAGATTCTCAGGTCCATTGAGTTCAATGGAGCATTGCCAATTTATGCCAGCTGAGAATTTGGCTTTTTGATTAGCAGTGCATTCAACTACTAGGAAAAATGGTGTCATAGTATATTACAGTTTGCCTTCCTGTGATCTATAAAACAGCAATCAAAGCTTCATTCAGTGTTATGTTCAGTAAATGTATATGGTTTAACAGTATGTTGTTAATTTCCTCTGGAAGAATTTTAGAAGATTAGGTTTGGAAGGGGCTTCAGGAGGTTATCTAGTCCAACCCTCTGCTCTAAGCAGGATGAATCCTCAACTAAAATCCCGGCCATGGTTTTTCAAGCCACACCTTAAAACCTCTAAAGATGGAGATTACACTACCTCCCTAGGTAACCCATTCCAGTGCTTTACCACTCTTCTAGTGAAAAACATTTTCCTAATATCCAACCTAGACCTCCTCCTCTGCAACTTGAGAAAGCAATTTGAATTATATACAGTTCAGATAAATGGCTTATTAACATTTACAGCTGTGTACTGACTATAGACTTATTCACTCCTCACGTCACGAGAAACCATTCTCAGCATGAGCCAGATTTACCAAAACTAAGAAGGAGTTGGTGTTGGAAAATTATAATGGTTAATTTCTTCAAACTGCTCCATGTGGTTGGTCCTTCTACCTATGCAATAACCCATAATCTACAGTTAGACTCTGGGGCTATGTCTACACTAGCAAATTAGTTCAAATTAAGGAGCCTTAATTCAAACTAATTTGCTCCCTGTTTACACTAGGCTTTGCCTAGTTGGAATTAAAAAAAAAATAGTGTGAACTAAGCAAAGCTTAGTTTGAACTAGTTACTTTGAATGGTTAGTTTGAAATAACTGCTTAGTTTGAACTTATTTAAAATTTTAGTTTGAATTACTATGATGTAGTCATGCTAGTTCAAACTAAGTTTGAACTAGTGGTTAGTTTGAACTAACCACTTTTTTTAGTTCAAACTAACTTTTAGTTTGACCTTTTTGCTCAAACTAGCCATGGTTTTTTAGTTTGAACTAAAAAGTTAGTTTGAGCTAAAAAAGTACAGCTAGTTCAAACTAAAAAGTTAGTTCAAACAAAAAAAACAAACCACGGTTAGTTCAAACTCGCTTTGAACTACTTACTTCAGACTAAGCAAGTCTAAACTAAGCTTTTAGGTATAGACATAGCCTGGGTGGCTACATGGATCTGTTTGCCTGGAGCTTCTTACAAGATGAGGACCTGTCTTGGAAAGAACCTGGAGTTGTTGCTACTTTTGAAAGGATATTAAGATCCTTGAAGTAGCTGCACAGATAGATTTTAAACACCCCCCCCCACTGCTTGCATGAATCTGGTTCTGTAAGTGATAACATCAGGGCTAAAATCATGAGTTCAGATTTGCTTTATATTATGGCTCCTTTTCTGAATATCTTCCGTTTGGACTTTCATTGTCCAGGTACAGTCTACTTAGTGTGAAATCCATTGATTTCAATAAGACCAGGATTAACTTTAACAAACTTTTCCCTGATGAACATATAGTGAATCATTTACTAATGGTCACTGATGTTAGAGCAGGTAGGAAAGTCTCTGACATATCTGTTTTCTGTCAGGCCAATTTATCAAAATAGAAATGTGTCTAATAGAAAGTTAGATATTGACAAAGTTTTCATGGAACACAGACAAAGCTCAATGGAAACTTGCTTGCCAGGTAAGTTTTAAAATCTGCCTTGTTTCCTGATTTTTTTTTGCTAGCTTGTTGCCCATTTCCTTAGCAGCCTGGTATGCTGGTAGAGAGCTGAGGCTTCCTGTTTTCTCTGTCAGCCCACCAGGAGAGCTTATGGGAAGTCAAGACCACAGAAGTCCCAGGGATACTGGTTCTCAAGCTCAGAGGCTCCTTGTTCAGCCACTGCTCCCTCTGGTCCCAGACTACCAGGCTTCTGGTAGTCATCAAAAGAAGTATTACCAGCAGATCAAGGGATATGATCATTCCCCTCTATTCTGCACTGGTGAGGCCACATCTAGAATACTGTGTTCAGTTTTGGGCTCCCCACTACAAAAAGGACAGGGACATGCTAGAGAGAGTTCAGAAGAGGGCAACCAAAATGATTAAAGGGTTGGAGCACAAGCCCTATGAGGATAGACTGAAAGCATTAGGCTTATTTAGTCTGCAGAAGAGAAGTTTGAGGGGGGATTTGATAGCAACCTTCAACTACTTGAAGGGATGCTCTAAGGAAGATGGAGCTCGACTGTTCTCGGTGGTAACAGAGGACAGAACAAGGACCAATGGTCTCAAGTTGCAGTTAGGGAGGTCGAGGCTGGATATTAGAAAAAACTTTTTTACTAGGCGAGTGGTGAAGCTCTGGAATGAGCTGCCAAGGGAGGTGGTGGAGTCTCCATCTTTGGAGGTGTTTAAGGCCCGGCTGGACAAAACCATGACTGGGATGGTTTAGTGGGAGTGGTCCTGCCTCTGGCAGGGGGTTGGACTAGATGACCTATGAGGTCCCTTCCAACCCTAGGATTCTATGATTCTAGGAGAAATGATCAAAATAGAAAAAAATTGGCTTTTCACAACCTTTTGTCTTGATTCTGTTTCATGGAGAATGTCAAAAATTGTGTTTTCATCCAAATTGGAACTAACCAAATTCTGAAGTCCTCTGTGAAACAGAATTATCATTCTTTGCTCAGCTGTAGTTGATGTAAAATGGTGTAAAATTTAGGGAGCTGGATGTTGTTGAGGATTAAAATGAAACATTCATCAATGGGTTATTATAGACTTGCTCACATTTAAGCTAAATTGCCCCCATCCCATCCTGTCTACTAAAGACTGTTGCTTTCTGATGGAAGAATATATTTTTATATAAATATATTTATATGCTTTTTGATGGATGACGCTATTTTGCAGAGAACTCTTCTCCTTTTCAAAGGAAAAGTCAGAGGGGTTTCAGGCTTGTAAGAGCATCCCTGGCCAAATCTGCAGGAATTGGCACAGGGAGGGTCTGAAGCAAAACCTAGACCCCAAACTCCAACTTATGACAAAACTTGTAGGGGAAAACTGAATTTAGATCCTAATCTGAATTCAGCAAATAATTTCTGTCTTTATAATGGGCAGAACCAAAACACTTGAATTCTGGAGGGATTCAGAATCTAGCTCTAGATATGAATTTTTCATTTGTGGTCTAATTTTCGCTCAAAATAGCACATCCTTTTCTTTCCTCCTTGGTCTGCCAGAACCCTAATATGTTAATAATTCAGGTATATTGCAAGACTTATCTTTTTCTTCAAGATTTTGGAAGACATGCATTTGTAAGATTAGAGGCTATAGATTCTGATATCACACAGTTGGATTCTTGGGATTTGGTGGGAAAAAAGGTTGGTGAGGTAATGTTTATTTAGGCTAACATCTGTTGATGAGAGAAACACTGTGTGGTGTGAAAGCTTGCGTCTCCCATCAACATACATTGGTTCAAATAAAGATCACTCTCCCACCTTGCCTCTCTCATGTACTGTGATATAACAACAGTTCATATTGTAATGAAGATTATCAGCTTTGTGTGTTTTAAAAGATGGGAGGAATGTGATAGGTGAAGGAGTGATCAAAATAGCCAAATGATTAGATAATCATGTTGTCTGATTGTGTAAGAAACTGGTGGTTTCGGATATGTGAAATCGTTGTCTAGATGAGAGAGAAAGGAGAGAAGGACAATACTGTTTTTGGTGTTTAAATATTGTTGAATTTTTTTTTTGGCACCCTCCCCATTTCACAGAGTTCCAGATTTAACAGGTGGTTACTGTATTTCACTTTAAACTGTTAGCAGGCTGCTATATAAAACATGAGCAAACATGGCTTGAATTTTCAGTATGGTACATTAAAAATATGGTGAGGGAAAATTCTGATGTTGGTAATGGCCTAATATAACAAGGTTATAAATAAATTGTTCACTGTTCTCATGTATTTTTAGTAAACGGATTTGGGAATAGCACAACTAATCCCCAATGCCCAATTAAAGTCTCTTAACTAATTTAACAAATGCATTGTAAATGTGTAGCTGGAGATACTTTAAATAAACATACATTTCACAGAGGAACTTTAGTAGTGAAACAAATGGAAAATCAGTTGAGCTGCTTCAGTTTCCTCAATTGTTCTTAATAAATTAGTCATAAGGAAAAACAAACAAAATTTAAAAAGCAGTACCATTGTATGTTTTTTGTTCTGACGACAGCATTTTGCAATATTTGTCTTTTCAGAACATCTTAAATGAGAAGGACCCTTTGTATCTCAATAGCTTATCTCTTACACTGCCAGAAACTGGTTCATTATATTACCTCACCCACTTTGGCTCTCTAAGTAAATTAGAAGGTGTTTAAAGCTTCACTGGAATTCTTTTAGCACCCCAGAGTTGCAATTATTTTGATGGGCTCTGTTTGTTTTGTTTTTATGTCAGCTCTGGGAAATGAAACTACAAGGAACCCCAAAAGCAGAGGCTGACAGTTTAGTGGTGAATTGAACTCAGAATGCGATTTAAGAAAGAGGCACAGATCTCTCCTTTTCCCGCTTGGTAAACCATGCCAGCAAACTAGCCAATCAAGTCTAACAATTGGCTTTCTAGTGAGGATCGCCCTGGCATTTTGCCTGGACATATTTTGTCCTTGTGAATCCCAGTAAAGTGTGCAAACTGTGCTTCAGTTAAAGAAGGGTGAAGGGCACATACGGCAGATGAGCAGTATGTATGCTGAGATGCAGTTTGATGTGTCTGTGTTAGGCAGCGGGATCAAGTGCAAAGCCAACAACTGTGGACAAATATTTAATAAATCAGAAATTTAAAAAAGCCCACAACTCTCTGATGAATCTTGTTTGCCAGGAGTATTTGAGATTCAACAAGACCAGCATTTGGCACAATTCTGACACTCAGCCTTCTCTTCTATCTTAACATGTATGACAAGTGCTTTGAGAGCAGTTGTCTGAACACTGACTTGCACAGACTGCCTGTCATCCTTATTTATACCTTCCCCTTCAAAGTTTGGCTTCAAGAACTTTGGATGAGCTCTGGGATTGTTTTAGTTCACCTAGAGAGCACCCTTCTCTTTTATTATTACAGATGATCCTACGTCTACTTTTATCTTGCTTGGCTTTTATTTAACATTCCTGATAAGGCCAATATAAAACTGGTAGGTTGGCAACTTCAGAATGGTTTACTGACATCCTCAAACATTCTTTCGGAAGCTCAGTGCTTGAATGGCATACCCAAGGCTCTAGGTGTGTCTACACTGCCAAAAAAAGGTGTGTTCTTAACTTGGGTTAGCTAACAAAGGTTAGAAAGGGACTCCCCTATAGGCTTTAACTCAAGCTGCTAACTCAAGTTAAGAGCCAAGTTCACTGCTTGAGTTACCTAACTCGAGTTAAGAACACAGTTTTATTTGCAGTGTAAACATACCCTAAAATAGCCATGAGGATTTGCATTTGGAGAAAACTTTAGAAATTTTTTGCCCATTACAATCTTCCTATTTCCATTATAATATAATATAATATAATATAATATAATATAATATAATATAATATAATATAATTATAATTAATAAATGACTTCTTGGCCTCTCTTCCATGTAAAAAGTTTTAGTTGATTCTTATCCACCATATTGACACCCCAGTGCATTTTTAAAAAGTGTTGATAAATAAAGAGGGCAATCCCATAACCTTGAAACTCAAGGTCATCTCTGCTCTCATAGCCCATCTTTGTCTTTCTGCCAGTTTTATACCAAACAGTGTTTTTTTTCCTGTTTGTTGCCAGCCACAAAAGATTGTCTACCTTGCAGGAACCACTACACCGCTTTGGTGAACCTGATATCTGACACTCTTAAGTTTGACATATAATAATATTGCCATTTTGTACTCTGTGGAGACACTGAATGAAACTGAACAGTGATAAATAGAAAATAGACGGAAGGAAATATTTTTCAACACAGCACAGAATTAACTTATGGAAGTTATTCCTACAAGGCATAATTAAGGCCAAGAACTTAACAGGATTCTCAAAGGATTAGACATTTCTATGAATTTCCAGAATATCGTGGTAAATGTTAAAATACATAAAAGAAGAGCTGTGGAAGGTCTATAAATCTTCATGCATAAGCCAAGCTCTTGGGAATTGGGTGGAAACTTTCTTTGTAGACAGGTTATTCTATAACTACTTCAAGGCTCTTGCATTTTCCTGTGAAGCTACTGGTGAGTAGACACTGGATTAGATGGACAACTATTATGAGAGAGTGTGTCAATTACTATGTCCCTTGTGTAAAACCAAGAGGCTACACAGGTTCAATATTTATCTCTTTTGTGGGATTCACCCGTTTGGCTTCACTGCTGAATATTCGTAACTGCATCACAGCAAACTGAACATTGCTTCACATAATAAGAAACTATTTTCCACGTCTTTTCATTTATGTCTCTACTTCACATAGGGATTGATAAATGGGAGAGAATGTGAAGTACCAAGATAATCTATTTTTTCTTATTACTAATATATAATGCAGAATTTTTATATAAAAGGATTTCTGATTTCAAGTACCAGGCCACCTTGTAGCATAATAAGAAATAAAATAAAATGTTGATAAGTAAGTTTAAAAAACAGAACACAAACACACACATACATATAATGTAACAAGGAAAAAACAGATATTGCAGTTAAGTGACTTGTGAAGAGCACTTTCTATTTGTTTTTATGCTGCTAGTGCTACAACATCTTACTTATAATTATAATTAATAAGACGGATGTACAAGAAATGTTGAAATAGATCAGAATCAGTACTTTGCTCTCTACCAATTGCTCCAGATACTAAATAGTGCTCTTTTGACTGATTATCTTTAATCAAGTAGCAAAAGTTGAAGTTTTATAGTGGTAAAATCATTTCAGCATTCAATAAGTAAAAACTCAAAGAGAGGGTAAAAATAACGACTATGCGCCAATAATTTTGAAAGAAACTTTCATCATTAAGATACTACCTGTAGACAATCACAGCCAAACCCCACAGATCACAAGTGTATTAATAACTTCTTCAACAATGATCACAGCAAAGTGATCAACAAAGACAGAGGTGAGAAGCATACAAGTTAACAGGAATCATTGGATAAAGGATATCCAATGGATATACAAAGGACAAGGATTTGGAATCTTTAAGTGAGCATTTATTCAGATGAACATTCCTTTTGAAATCAATAGATCTACTCACATAATTAAAAGACCAAGAAAATTAATAAGGAGTGCATAGTCTAGTCCAATGCAGTCACAAAATCCAGCATCTCTTATTAGGGAGGATCAGGATTAACTGACCATGAAGATTCTGGAAAAAATTATCTCAGGCAAATTTGAAAGGATTAGAGAATTTAGGTCATCCAGGCAGAGTGCCTGCAATTTGTAGGATTGCTGATCTGATTATTTCCAAAGAAGTAGCCATGTCAGTCTAGTTCAGCAAAACAAACATGAGTTTTGTGGCACTTTTAAAGACTAACAAATTTATTTATCATATGAGCTTTTGTGGGAGAAAATCTCACTTTGCTTGAAAATGGAAAACTTGATTATGTCATCCTCACTGTGACTCAGATAAAAGCCTTATGCAGTTACACCGATGATAAATCATGCCTGACCAACCTCATTGCCTTCCGTGATGAGATGACTGGATTTATGGATGCGGGAAGAGCAATTGACATGATATACCTCAACTTTAGCAAGGCTTTTGATATGGTTTCCCATAGCATTCTTGTTGGCAAGTTAAGGAGGTATGGGTTGGATATGTGGACTATAAGGTGGATAGAAAACTGGCTAGATCAATGGTTTCAGTGAGTAGGAATCAATGGCTCCATGTCTAGTTGGCAACAAGTAACAAGTGGTGTGCCCCACGGGTAAGTCCTGGGGCCAGTTCTGTTCAACATTTTCATTAATGATCTGGATGATGGACTAGATTGCATACTCAGTATGTCTGTGGATGACACCAAACTTGGGGGGAATGGTAGACATGCTGGATGGCAGGGACAGGATTCAGGGAGACCTAGACAAATTGGAGAAGTGAGCTAAAAGAAATTTCATGAGGTTCAACAAGGACAAGTGCAAAGTCCTGCACTTGGGATGGAAAAGCCCCATGCACTGCTACAGGCTGGGGAGCAATCAGCTAAGTAGCAGTGCTGTAGAAAAGAACCTGGGGTTATAGTGGATGGGAAGCTGGATGTGAGTCAACAGTGTGCTCTTGTTGCCAAAAAGGCCAATGGCATACTGGGCTGCTCCAGCAGAAGTGTTGCCAGCAGATCAAGGAATGTGATCATTCCCCTCTGTTCGGCACTGGTGAGGCCGCATCTGGAATACTATGTCCAGTTTTGGGCATCCGACTACAAAAAAGACATGGACAAATTAGAAAAAGTCCAGCAGAGGGCAACAAAAATGATCAAGGGGATAGAGCACAAGACTTATGAAATGAGACTGAAGGAACTAGGCTTATTTAGCCTCCAGAAGAGAAGACTGAGGGGAGATTTGACAGAAATCTTCAACTACTTGAAGGGGTGCTCCAACGAGGATGGAGCTTGGCTGTTCTCAGTAGTAACAGAGGATAGAACAAGGAGCAATGGTTTCAAATTACAGCTGGGGAGACTGAGGATGGATATTAGGAAAACTTTCTTACTAGGAGGGTAGTGAAACATTGGAACTGGATACCTAGGAAGGTGGTAGAATCTCCATCTTTGGAGATATTTGAGGCGTGGTTAGCCGAGAGCAGTCCTCCTTTTTCACAGGGGGTTGGACTAGATGACTTCATGAGGTCCCTTCTAACCCTATGATTCTATAATTCTATGACTTGACTAAATAGTTGAGCAGGTGCATTGAGTTCACTTAGACTATTCACAGGCATTCATCTAAACTCGTGCATAAATCTGAAGGATTGGGACCCAAAATCTTGTCAAAATGATGATAGAATATTCGAGTGCCAAAACAACTTCTGAGGAGAGTAATATAAAAATCACTATTTATGCAATGTAGCTGCTAGCTGCTGGTCATATTTACCATAATTTTCATTTTCTTATATAGCTTGTGTTTCTGTCTATTGTGTTGAAAGAGAATTTCTTAATGGATAGACTAAATTAATAAACTGAAGTTTGCTGATCAGTTGTGAGAGACAAGTTTCTTGGAAGAAACGTGGCAACGGCAGCAACAAAATTTAATTTACTTTCAATATAGCTTTGGGCAAATATATGGACAACAGAAAAAGGGATCAACTAGAAAGCTGAACACATATGCAGCCAATAAGTTGTTGATCTTAAGCTGTTTTCAGATTATTGTTCAAACTTTCCAAAGATATTTTCTAGGAAAGTTCTAAATTATTGACAATAGCTTTGAATGAAAATGTCTTCTCTACCATAGTCGCGGTATAATTAATCGAATACTCTGACTATACATGTTGTTGTTAGGATTTTGTGAAATTCTGTAGGGTGGATGCTAAATATAAATAGATTTTTCTTGGTATGTATTACATATTATTGCAATTGTATCTAAGAACATAAGAACATCCTTATAGGTCTCAAAATGAAATTGTAAATGGGAATTGTCCTTGTTTCTTGGCACTATGCAATTCTATTTTATGCATCTCTTCAGGTGCAAAAAATGTGGGATGTTGAATAGGAGCACAAACATTACCTCTGTGTATATTTGGCATTGATGCAACTGCTTGTGGAATATTGTATTCAGTTCTGGTGCCTACAATTCCAAAAGGGTGTTGATAAATTGGAAGGTGCTTAGAGAAAGCAATGATTAAAGCAAATGAGGGATGAAAGAACACATTTCATTGAACATCAGTTCAACTTGTGCTTCTAAATCCCTTAGGGCCAAATGTGCAGAGATGTTTAGTCATCTAGGGTATGTCTAAACTGGAGGCTCTGTTAAGTTGACTTAACAAGGTTGTCTTTAAGTCAACTTAAAGTCAATCTTGTTAGGTCGACTTGGAGCTTCCACACTGAAAACTCCTATCAACTGCCTACATCCACACTGGCAGGTGCTAGGTTGACCCCTCATGGTTGCCAGGAGCTCTGGGAGGGGGCCTGGAGGCCCGTTAAATAGACTTAAGGGCTACTCCCTGTCTACACTGGCTTAAGTTGACTAAGTTTGACTTAAGTGTTAAGTCAACCTTAAGGGGTGGAGTTATTAGGTCAATTTTAAAAAATGCTTAAGTTGAGTTAATAAAAGCTCAGTGTGGCTGTGGAGGTCTGTAGGTTGACTGAAGCTTTTTTAAGTCGACCTAAGACTCCAGTGTAGACATACCCATATAGTTGCAGATAAGTGCCTTGCAGTATTTTCAAAAGTGCCTAACCAGGTAAGTTGTATAAGTTTAATTAAAATCAATTTGCATTATGCAGCTGAGTTAGTTGAGTTCTTTTGAAAAACCTTCTAGGTGCCTATCAGCAAATTTTGGTACCTAATAACACAAAAGGAGTCCTGTGGCACTTCTAAAGACAAGATTAACATGGCTACTTCTCTGGAATACGTAAACATTTAGGTACCTAAATTCTATTGAATATCTGGCCTTTTGGCACTTTTGAAAATTCCAGCCCAGAACACTAATATCTCTGCAATCCATTGAGTAGGGTTTATTAAAAAGAGTGAGGTTTAATGACTTTTCTTTCCACTAGGGTCTGCCTATAAAAGACCTAATCAAAACTGTACCTCCAAATGTTGCAGATGTTAATGCTGAATACATGTTCCCATACTTGACAGCAAATCACAAGCCAACTGAGATTTCCAGTGCTTGTTTTAAACTAAAACTTTAAAATTGCAAAGGATGATCATATTTCAAAACTATGTGCTTATGCATTTAAGTTTTGGGATATGGAGTAATGATAAATCAAATATTAACTGTTGTATAAAACAACTAGGTACGGGTTAGAAAAGAACTTTGCAACCTCGTTGAATGACATATAAAAAAGAAATAACGATACTGCTATTGACTATTTCATCTACATTACTTTGAGTATTTACTCTTTCCCTAACATGACTAAGAAATGTATACTACACATTGCTTGTATTCTGAGTCATCTGGTCTTTAAAGTGCTTCCAAAACCTCACCTGTGGACTTATAGTTAATTTGTTTTATATTCTCATTAATGTCTAATTAGGACACTAAAAGTCAATATTGTTATTGGAAAAATCTACTAATGCAATCAAATTCTTTCCATTAGATTAACATTTTTGGCTTTTAATGGGCATCTTAATAAGGCATGCTTATTAAGTGGAGTTTTATACAAATTAAAATCAGGCAGGGAACAAGAACAGCCCCTTTCACAATGTAACCTTTTCCCCCTTCTATTTTTCACACTCTCGTTTTTCTGTCTGTATAGATTAGAAGGTAGCTATTTTCTTTCTCTTTGTAGTTAACCTTCATGTTTCTCCACAGCTAGAAGAAGGAAGGTCTTAGAAGTGTCAGATTTGAAGCCTCATCTCATATATTCTCTTTCCAGTTTATTTTTTCACAATCATCTTTTTTATTAAAAAGTTAATGTGAATTTAGAGCTTATGAAATGTCATGGAGTTATAGCCTAGGAAAATGAATGACTACATTTATCCATAAAACAGCTACAATATATATATAGACAAAGGCAGTGTAAACTTTCCTCTGTTTTTCCTAATATGTCTTGCAGGAACCAGCACTTGGTGTAAAAGAACATTTCAGTTGCTAGGGTCAGGCAGTTCTTTATTTTTGTTAAGATTATCATAATGGGCAATTATGTCTAGTTATGTGATGTGCATTTGTCTAGGAAGAGTGATGGACTATATCTCAAAACTTGCTGAAAATCAGGCCTCCTCAAAGGTATATTATGCTGGGCACCCAAAAACTGAACCATCCTAAATCAGTCACGTGAAAATCTTGACCCTGGCTTTTAAACATTTCTGACCAGAGACAAATTTGAACCCAAGAATTATTGGCAAAAAGATTCATAACCTAATGTCTTTCTCTTCTCAAATTGTCCCTTCTGAAACATTTTCACTGTGAAATATTCAACTACTAATTTCCCAGCACAATAACATTTCAGAATCATAATTACATGTTCATTGAAATAGGCAATTAAAAAAAAAAGTATGTACAATTGGCAATAGAGAGACTTGGACAAATACACAAATCATTATGCTTGCAGGGATAAAAATGAAAGGAAGCCAATTAATATCAGTGACTACTTCTAAATACAAAGGGATAGCCGTGTTAGTCTAGTGCAGCAAAGCAAGCAAGGATTCCTGTGGTACTTTAAAACTAACAAATTTATTTATTGGATGAGCTTTCTTGGGAGAAAATCCCACTGTACATCTGCTGGTTTTTCTTCCACATTTGTAAATTTCAGTTGAACTTTTCATTGGCATGTGGTACATAGTGATGATACATGCTTACAAATAAAGGTGGGATAAACTATACATCTTTGTAAAAGATATCTAGATAGTTCTGTAATTTATGATTAGGAGATGAACATAAGAGATGGCAAATCCATTGGAACAAATCTCTTTCCTATTACACCATGAATTTCCCACACATACTGGGGTTTGTGACAGGATGCACATTTGTGCACCCTGGGTTATGATCTATATTAGCTTCCTGTTCTCTTGTACACTGTGATTGTATGATTTGCTATACCATTCAAAAGCTTCTTTGTGGATGCTCATAACTTATTCTGCATGATTACTATGATATCATGTTTCCTACAATTTCATGAATGTGTACAGATGTGTAGCATGTTTTACATAGCTCAAGGTGGGTGGGAAACAGACAGAGCTCTGTCACAGCAAACATACAAGCATATGGAGGAGACAACAAGGATACGCTAATTGAAGTGGCTTAAAAGAGACAAAGGGATTATCTTTGCCCAGAAAGTGAACGGTTGAGGGGGTTTGGAGACAAAGAAAGACACTGGGAAGGACAAGGTGCTTTTTAGCTGGGAATTTCCATCCTGAAACAACTTCAAGCAAGATCTGGGCCCTGCCTGGCATCGGGCAGAGACCAGCTGTAGAAACATCTGACAGCTGAACACCTTGAGTATGAACTGGGACTATGAGGTCAGTTTAAGTAGAGAAGTTAGGTTAGTATGCGTGTTTTATGTTTTAATTCCTTGTGGTTATTCCTGATTTATACTGATTATACTGTGATTCTGCCATGATTGGCCATATTCTCACATAGAATTATAATCTGATTAAGAAATTTGTGGTTGTTTTACCTAAAGCTATGTGATCTTTAGAAGGTGTGAGGAAAGAAGACTGGGTACAATCCATTTCTTTGTTTCATGGATGGACTTGAGTGTATGGTAATTGGGATTGGGTTCCAATCTCTGTACACAGTGGCTCCCAGAGTGGTGTCTGGGGCCAAGGGTGCTTGTTTGGGGACTGTCCCTTGAGTAGCCAGAGGGTGTACACCTACTGCTTAGGATCAGTTGCACACCAGAGGCCAGAGTGGACTGACTCAGGTGTGAGTGGTTATTTGGCAAAGTGGCATGAATCGGGGTTCAGGGGTGTGAATCAGGGGGTCACAGTGGCACACCAAACCAGATCTGGGGAACAGCCTGTTACAGAGTTGTTTTTAACACCACTTACATGAGTTTAAGGCTGATTCAACACCACTGACTTTAGTAATGGAATAACTTTCAGTTTACCCTGGCATGAAAGAGATCAGAACCCAACATGTAGGTGGTAGATTTGCTTTGGAATTTGCAAAGAATCTAGAAAGTTAAGCACACAGCTCATTTTCCTCTTGGGATATAAAAGGTCTGAGAGACAGACTGCAGAAAAGCTAAGGGAAGGGAAAGGGAGAGCAAAGAATCAAAGGAAGAAAGAAAAAAAATTCTTCAGGTGCACACAGATGTGTAATTACTTAAAAATTAAAACACTTTTTCATTGTCCTTTAATTTTGTCATTAATATTAGGTTGAAACATTCCTTTAAATTTAATTATGGATACAGAACAGTTATACAGTCAAAGAGTATGTAGCTTATTAATTTGATTGAAATAGTCACCTGATATATTCAGTGGAAGACTTTTAATCACATAAAATAATTTAATTCATAGTTCAGATACTCGGCCTTATGTGTCTCCTTTGTGCTATCCCAGAACCATAAGCTAACCATGCAGATTGCCCAATGGGCAGTTGTTGGCTAGATTGGAATTGACATAGTTGGGTTGATAGCCCTGCTTGCTAGTCCATCCCCATACCTAAGATGTTGTCCCTGAGGAGGTGGCCAATGGGGAAGGAGCATGGCCAGGGTACTGCCATATTCCAGTTATCCCCTGCTAGCAAAGAGACTTGCTGGGTGTTATGATCAGTTAGAAACAGTTAGAGCAGCTGTGAGGCTGTACCAACCTAAACTTGGCAGCTCCAAGGATCATGGAAGCACAAAAAATGGCAGACCACCTTTACCCACTCCCCCATCTTGCTAGGTTCTGTGGCAAGTATAGCTTGGCCAAAGTCAAGGATTAGAACCTATGTGTCTATATACAAAATAAACTGTAAATATCTCATAAGTCCGTGTGCAAATAAAGAAACTCAACATCAAGCATATACATATACTAAAGCCATGCACAATGTGTTCTAAGTTATGTTAATTGAAAATTAATATAATTTAATAGATTAAGATCTATTTTGGATATTGAAGAGACAGATAGTGAATTATATTGCTTAGACCAGGTTTATTAAACTCTTAGAATAATGCTGCAGGACATGACACCTGAGGCAGTTATACTAGCATAGCAGACTCTTAAATTAGTTGCTTTGGCATTTATGTAACTGTATTTTACTGACAGCATGAAAGCACCGTGACTGAATCTTACCATTGGAGCAACTGGCAAATTGAGAAGAGTGTCAGGTCAGGTTTGAGGAATTGTCAGATTATACGTAAAGTTGGTACATTTGGAAAGGGGAAATCTGTACCAGTATATGGCCTTCCATGAAGATGTTAGCAAAGAAATACTCTTTGCCCTTCAAGATCATTCAAATGAGAAATCGACATAATTATTCCTTAAGTCATTTCATACTGGTATGGTTGAGCAGGTTGGTTTGGAAGTATGGGAAATTAATTTTAGCAGATGGAAATTCTTTAAAAGTGAAATCATTATCATTGCACTCCACAATGTCCCTGACTTTTCTCCATGGGCTCCCGTAGGGCATGTTTACACTATGGGTATGTCTACACTTAGGCTATTAGTTCAAATTGACTCAATTCGAACTAATCAAGTCAAACTAATTATGACTAGTTCAAACTGAGTCAATTTGAACTAATGTGACCACACTAGGAAAACCAATTCGAACTAGCATGGCCATAGACAGGACTTGCTAGTTCGAACTGGAAGAGAGGCATCATGGGAGGTGTGGCAACATGGCCCCTTGGCAGGGTCATGTTGCCACCCTTTCCTGTGCCAGACTCCAGCCCCCACAGCCCAGCACAGGGAAAAGCATCCCATGCACAGCTCTAGGCGCCCTGCCGCCAGAGTTGGGCAGGGGACACTTTCTCCCAGCTGTGGCTCAGAAGACAGGAGCCTGACAGGGGACGTTGTCCCCTGGCAGGGCTCCCTGGAGCCAGGGCACCCCCACACACAGCCCAGGGGGGTGGGGGAGAAAGGATTCCCCCAGCCAGGCACTGTCAGCGCCTGGCTGGGGGAATCCTTTCTTTCCCCACCACCCTGGCTCTGTCAGCCCCCCGTGGGGCTGTCAAACCCCACTGTAAGCTGGGTGTAGAGACAGCCCCACATGGGGCTGTCAAACTCCGCTGTCAGCGAGGTGCAGCGGGCAGCCCTGCACAAAGCTGTCAAGAGCAACCCCGCGTGGGGCTTTCAAAAGCAACCCTGCACAGGACTGTCAAACCCTGCTGGCAGCACGTTGCAGAGGCAGCCCCACGCAGGGCTGTCAAAAGCAGACCCCCGTGGGGCTGTCAAACCCCACTGGGAGTGGGGTGTAGAGGCAGTCCCACATGGGGCTGCTTTGGACAGCCCCTCACGGGCTGCCTCTCCACCCCGCTGCCAGCGGGGTTTGACAGTCCCATGTGGGGCTGCTTTTGACAGCTCCCTGTGGGGCTGGCACTGTCTTCCTTCCAGGGTGCTATGTACCCTGGGAGGAAGGTCAAACATATGAATTCAAACTAATTTTAGTTCAAATTCATATGTCTACACAGCATCAATTCCAACTTTAGCATTCAAATTGACAATCCCTTCGAAGTTACAGGAGGTTTTGTAACTTTGAAGGGACCTCTCTTGGATTTGACCTAAGGGAAGCTTAAGGTAGAATCACCCAAGTGCTGTGTAAACAGCTCTTTTTAAAAATTCAACCTAATGTTTATTAGGTTGAATTTAAGCCTGTGTGTAGACATACCCTATGAGCTTAAGTCAACTTAAGGAGGCTTAAGTCGACTTACGCAAAGCCTGTCCACATTTGGAGTTCATTAAATCAACTTAAGAGCTTCTTTAAGTCGCCTTAATAACTCCTGCCTTAAAGTCGACTTAACACAATGCGGCCATTAAAGTCGACTTTATAAAGTCGACTTAGTGCAGTGGGGCCATTTAAGTCGACTTTATAAATTTGACTTAAGCCAGGGGACCCATTTAAAGTTGACTTTATTAAGTTAACTTTAAATGGGTCCCCTGGCTAAACTCGACTTTATAAAGTCGACTTAATACAATGTGGATGCACTAAGTCAACTTAATAAGGTCTACTTAAAGTCAATTTTAAGTAGACTTTATTAAGTCGACTTAATAAAGTCGACTTAGCTTTTGTAGTTTACAGCTAGCCATAGTTAGTGACTCTTACTCAAATTCACAACCAGTGATGAATATCTATTTTCTTGGGTGACTGTCTTTATATTTAACCATTTATCCCATGTCCCAATTACTGTACAATCAGGATGGAATTTGTTGCTATTTCAGGTAAAAATTCAGTTCCTAGCTGCCGTGATGACACTTGGAGCTTCCAACAACTGCAGACAGCCCCACAGCTCCACGCTTCCAAGGCAGAGTGGAGCTCTAGATCCCCCTCTCCGATGTCTTGGTATGGCCCACTTTTTAAAATTCATATTAGGAAATACATGCAAGGCATAACATGAATGGGATTGATGGTTGGAAGTGAGAGAGGAAGAAATAGTTCAATAGTGCTATTGTTAGGGATACTTATGCTTCTAAATGCATGGCAACATGTTGTCATGAATTTGCTTTACAGAGACTGTCATCAGTAGTCATCAGTTTTGTGTCCTTGGAGTTACACTGTAGTGATATCAGAAGATACATCCCTTTATCAAGTGAGCAAGGAAAGCTAGTCTTCTTGTTGAATTTCTGATGTAAAATGATGGAAATATCTTGGTGCATGCTAATAAGTAACAACTGAACAGTCCCCAACAATTTTGCAAATTTGGAGTCAGATTTTAGTCTGATGTAAACCCCACACCAACCCACTGGCTTTGAGGCCAAATTTTGCACTAAATTGCACTTCATTATACTACTCACCAGCAGATTTCAGTGGCGTTCAATAAGTGCAGATTTTGGCCCTTTACTTGGATAAGCTATGACAGTTTATATAGTGTTCCAAGTCTCATAATATGGCAATCTAAAGCTTGGTTTTCTTTTATCCGAGACTTGGGACAAATTTCTCATGAGAAAAGATACAAAGGCACAGTTGTGTAAGTGTGGTTCTGCAAAACAAACAAGGAGTCCTGTGGCACTTAAAGACTAACAAATTTATTTATTTCATGAGCTTCCATGGGAGAAAACCCCACTTCAACAGACACTGTGAAGACAGGGGAACTTATGGAACAGGAGGAAATAAATGCAGGGAAGTGCAAGTCATAGGATCAGGTCATGCTGTAGCAGCAAATCAAAGCAGTTCAAAGATTCAAACACTGATGAACAGCATATAGAGGAAGATGAGGTCAAACCACCTGTTGCAATGAGAGAAAAAGCCACAGTCCCTATGAAACCCTGAAGCAATGCAATCAAATTTGTAAATAAATTCAAACTCAGCAGGTTCTCAGCAGGAAGCCTCCATCTGGCATTCATCTGTCTGAGCAGTGCTATTAGTAAATTGTCAGTGGACTGATCAGAAAGATTGGAATGCTTACCTAGTGGTTTTAGAATTTTGTGATTTCTGATGTTAGATTTGTTCTCATTTATTCTTTTGCAAAGATACTGTCCTGTTTGTCCAATATGGAAGACAGAGGAACATTTCTGACATATGATGGCATAAATCACATTGGTGGATGAGCAGGTGAATGAGCCTTTGATGCAGTAACTGGTTTTATTAGGTCCTGTAATAGTGTCTTTTGTGCAGACATGTGGGCAAAGTTGGCAGCATGGCTTTTTGCAGGGAAGTGCTTAGTTTAATGGTTCTGTTAGGTCTGTAGTTGCTGGAAAACATCTGCTTAAACTTGGGGGGGCTGCCTGTAAGCAGGGTGATATCTGTCTCCCAAGGCTCAAGAGAGTGAGGAATCATCTTGTAGAATAGTCTGTACATCCCTCGATATACTAATTTTGGTGCTCAGACAGATGAAAACCAGATCAAGGCTTCAAAGAGAAGCTGCAGAGATTGAATTTATTTGCAAATTTGATTGCATTGCTTCAGGTCTTAATAGGGGCTTCGGATTTTTCTATCATTACAACAGGTGATTTAACATAATTTTCCTCTAAATGCTGTTTCCCAGTATTTAAATCCTTACAACTGTTTTGATTTGCTCTTACAGTGTGACCTGTTCCCATGACTTACACTTCCCTGAATTTATTTCCTCCCATTCTGTAAATTCCCCCATCTTGAAATCATCTGACAAAGTGGCATTTTCTGCCACAAAAGCTCATGCAATAAATAAATTTGTTAGTCTTTAAGTGCCACAGGCTCCTTGTTTGTTTTCATAAGAAAAGACTTTTGATGGAGACCTATAGCATCACTATTTCCCATTTCTGTTTAGGCAGAAAATACTAGAACAGTATTTTAAGCTATGTGTTGGGTCAGAATACTGGATTGCTGGCCCTCTGGTACTGGATCATGGTGCCCCCTGCTATTGCTATGGCAAGATAGAATGCATTGCTCAAAGATGTAATTGTTGGGTTGCAGGGATAAATGACTTTTTTCAACTGGGTCCTGAGACAAAGACTTTGAAAACCACTATACCAGGAGCCCAGTCTTTTTTTCACAGTGTTTTGTTACTTTTCTCTTCTTTGCCATATAGAACAAGGAAATGCAGCAGAGCACAACAATGAAACAAACAAACAAACAAAAACATTTCACAGCCTCATTCATTTCAAGCTCTAGGGAAAGGTTTTTTGTTTTGTTTTGTTTTACATTTTTCCTAACTTTTTATTTTCCAAGCTCAGTTCTGAAAAGCAGGTATTTCATGGCTAAAGCTTTATGCTCAGTTTTACTGCCCTTTATGGGACAGTCCTTAAAAAGTTAGAGGAAAATGATAACTTTTCTATAGGTTTTTTTGAACCACCCTATTGGGTGTGACAGAGAATTCTAGCCTTGTGATAGCACTCCATTGGATGATTCAAAACACTTGCAGAAAGAAAATATCTTTCTATATGGACTATAGACTCCAAGGTAGTTTCCACAGAATTCTATTGGTTTAATCCCTGTATCATTCACTGGAATTGGCCAAAGGGATTTTCTTTCTCTTCCCACTTTTCCTTTTTCTTTATTTACTTTCACTCTCTCTAACTTACTGTCTCTGTTCTTTAATATTCATGTATATTTTACACCAGTCTCCTAAACTAACCTCTATAGTCACAATGTTACGTCCTTCATCTCCTCTCTGGTAGTTTGTCCAAATGTGCTGTTCAACTAACATCCTTTGAGAGATCACTGCTTGAGAACAGTGTCTCTCAATTCTTCCAAACTATTGTACCCCTTTTAGGTGTCTAGTTGTCTTTATATAAGGTGAGGGGAAAAACAAAAAGAGAAACTTCACATGGAAGTTTGCCATGGCAGGCAGAAAACTATAACTGTTACTGACAAGTGGAATCTGGAGAGAAGGTTTGGGGTTAGATATCTGGATACATTCCAAAGAAAAGTGGATTGGAGATAATATACCAAGACCCCAAAAATGGGAATTACTGTGTGAGGAGGAGTCCTTGCCCATAATGGGGAGACCCGTGTATATGGAAGGAGGGTAGTAACGGGGAACAGCTCTGGACTAGAATACTGCTCTTACCATCTAAGAACAAATTTACAAATCCTTGACCTTTGTAACTGAAATTATTTTGCCAGGTACCACAGTTTTCCACTGAATGTATATACGTAAGGATAAGAGTTATTTACTTCTTATCTGTTTCTTTCTTATATGAGCCGTCCTTCATCTAAATGCACTATAACTGTTTGTTGATCTTGGGCAGAAGGAGGCTGCATGTCCCTGGCAACAATGTATCTTCTCCCCTGCAGTCAGAGAAAGGACTGGTGGGATTATCTGGCTGCAAGGTTAGGTCAAAAAAGGTCTTGTGTAGGAACCTGAAGCTCTTCTCATAAAGTGTCTCAGTGAGCAGACCCAAGTCAACGCTGGCCTAACATGAGCACTCCCAGCTGGCCAGCAACCCACTGTAACAGACCTTCATGTTTTAATATATGAATTAATTTATGAGCAGCTGTTGATTTCATTCACTGTGTGCAAGTGTAATCCTTGTAAAAATAATGTAAGTGCTGCTAGCAAAGCTCTCATTAAACATTCATGAGGTGGCTGCTGTTTAGCCATACAACTCACCTGGTCTCTCCGAAGAAGCAAGACTAGGTGTGACACTAGGTCATTCAAAGCATACAGCAAACCTGTGGTTCCACTCAGAAGACTTCACTCTTTAAGGCACTGGCACTTAAAACAGGGTGAGATTAAATAGCTATTTTCGAAGTAATGCAGAATAAATGGTATTGTAAGTGCCTTTCACTGTCAATGTGGACTATTTCAAATTTAGCCAACAGCTTGCAATTGTAATGGAAATCAGATGTATTTCTTATCATACACCTTTCAAGGCTCATATGTATGAGTCAAAGTATTGGCAAGTAATGTGCTTGGCATACCAGTCTTCTTAGCATTATTGTGACTCTTGTTTTGGGACCGCTTTTGGAACAGCTACCGAAAGCAAAAAAGCTGTAAGGGGAACCAGAAGTCCAAAGGAGTGGGGAGGAGGACAGGTGCAAGTGAAGGGATGTATAAGTAGGGACATTGACACTGGTTAACAGGAGCACTAAGGTTCGCTTAGGTTTCATTGATTGAAACCAGGAGTACGTCCACTGAAGTCCAAACAGAGGGCTCAGAAGTATGCCAATAATTAATTGCTCTGGAAGATAACTGAATTTCTATTTCAGCAAGTTCCAAAGGGGTAGCTGTGTGAGTCTAGTTTAGCAAACAAACAATGAGTCTGGTGGCATTTTTAAAGACTAACAAATTTATTTATAACATGAGCTTTTGTGGGAGAAAATCCCACTTAATCAGCGAAATGCCTTTACATAAAATTAAAATCTTAGCTCTTCTGCCAAAGGAATTTGGAAGAATTTCCTTAAACTGAGGATTGTATTGTTTAATGAGCTATTTCAAATACACTGCACCATTTCCTTATCCTTGTCCTAAAACAGGGAGTTTTGAGGCAATGGGCTAGCAGGGGAAAAATTTAACCTATAGCAATTCACCCTTACAAAAGAGTCAGGGAGGGCTGAAACTTTCCATTGGTTCTTGTTTCCTGTCATAGTAACTTATTTATTTATTTATTGACCTTTGGACAAGAACTGTATCATTTTGGAGAAACAAGAAAGGTCAAATACAAAAATTGAAACTACATTCCCTTATCACTTCTTTTTTTCATCATCCCTTCCAGGCCAGATGTAATGATCTCTACCTAGTTTGAGGATGCTAATTGCTAAATTTGTCTCTACTGTTCAGTTCATCAAGAAAATATTATTCCGTAGAAAGGAAGATGACATTTCTCAATTCAGTCAATTAAGCCAATATTCTCTTAAGCATAATCACATCCACAGTTTTACTGGGGTATCTGACCAAGTTATTCTAACAGCATACTTTAAGCTTCTATTTTTAAGAACTGCTAGTTTAACTTAGGGAATCTATGGATAATGGACAATCTTCTAGGACCAAGTTCTGATATTCTTATTCACGACAAATAGTACTTTACCCTTTGTATTTCCAAGATGCCACTGAGTCTGAACAAAGGTTTCACGATCTGGTCCTTTGTTTAGGTACAAAACAAGAGACTATAAATTTAGGCATCCTTGAATGATATTTTCTTTCAGATGTATTAATTGCAAAATCCATGGGTCAAATATGAAATATCAGGTCCATTCAGGACTGTGGAAACATTCTTAAATATTTTGTTTACTGAAATATGCTCAGAATTCTGAGTATTTAAATTGGCAGACTTTGTCATATTTCCCTATAAGTTTTTGAGAAGTGAGTAGGAAATGCCATGGATATAATTGTTCATATTAATCAATTGTTTGAAAATTCTTTAGCAATAGATGGAAAGAGGGCCTCTGAACAATGAGGTCAAGGAAAATGGATGTTCCAATGAGTATTTCCATGGAAAAGACACTTGAAACCTACTCTGAGCATGTGACATGCTGCCCTGCTCACCTCTGTAATGTGATCTGTGTATCTTTCTTGTCTACCCTTGCAATGTAACTGTGTGGTTTAATGTAAAACATTTCACTGAGATGTTTTTGAATGCTCATGGCATGCCCTACATTATTGTGATGGTAGCATGTTTCCTCCAACATCATATGCGTAGATATGAAATATGTCCCCATGGCTAAGGTTGGGGCAGACAGTTAGAGGTGCATCTGGCATACCTGGTGAAGTTATGCATCCAAAACAATGGACTAGCTAAGCATTTGTAGCACCCTCTTTTTTGGCCAGGGTCAATCACCTGACCTGGGGGGTGGAGTTGATGAAGACTGGGTAAAAAGAAACAGACTTCTTTGCCTGGGGCTTTTTGACAAGAACTCCATCTTGCAAGAAACCTCATGGACTCATACCTATCCACATGGTGAGAAGGACCTGGCTGCAAAACCATCAGTAGCCAAAGCATGTGGGTAAACTAGCAATGGACTGTAAGTGTAATCTTAGTTTAGAACGACAGTTATCATTTGTTTGATTATGATATCTTCTTAACTGGTTAATTATCTGATTTTGCACTGATTTGATATAAGACACTTAAAATCATGTTTTAATCAATAAACTAATGTATGTGTTATCTAAAGCAGTGAGGATTTTTGGAAAGACAATTCAAGTGTGAATGCCTGACTTAGAGCAAAAGTAAATGCATATCAGTTTCTTTGTTAAACTGGCAGATCAGAGTAAATGAGCTTGTGGTAATTGGTGAAGTGTCCTGATCCCTCCAAGATGGACGTTTGCAGGATTGTATGGGAGCTGGGGGTGCTCACTGAGGGACCCAGTGGTTAAAATATAATTTGGTGGGCCCTGGAACCCTCCTAAATTTCCAGGCCCCCCCTGACATGTCCCAGCCCGCTCCACACAGGTCCAGATCCCCATTCATGCTGGTCCAAACCCTCCTTCATGAACCCCAGCTACTGCCCCAGAAACACCTGCCCCCCCATCCCAGCTACTGCCCCCAGAATGCCTGTCCCCATCAGACCCCCCTTTCCCTATGTCTTCCTCATTCTCCATTCCTAAGCTCCCTGCCCCCATGTCTGCACTCCAGCCCTCCTAACCCCCCACCCTCCAGCATCCCCATCTTCACTTCACCCCCCCTTCAGTCTCCAGCTCCCTCTAACCCTTCCCAGCCCCCTTCAGTCCTCTTGTCCCCATTACTGCACTCCACACCTTCAGCATCCAAACCCATCTACACCTCCTTAGCCCTCTCCCTGCACCCTTTCTCCACTGGAGCCTGACTGTCCTGAACACCCAGGGCCCCCTTACCTGCCCCATAGAGGAGCTGAGCCACACTGGGCTGGGCTGGGGGGAAGAGGGCTGCAGCACTGGCTGGCTGGCCAGCTGGCTGGTGACAGAATGACAGGCCCGAGACTGGCCCTGGGCCATGAGTGCAGCCCAGGCCCAGAAGGAAGAGGTGAGGCTGCTGCAGGGCCCAGGGAAAGAGGTGGGAGGGGTGGCCAGGCTTGCCCCAGCCTGCAGCCTCTTCCCTGAGCTGGCCCTAGGGGAGCACGCTGAAACGCTGCATTCTAATGCTTTGTTTTTTTTCTATTTTTAGGGGCCCTGGAATTCTGTCCTCCTAAAAATAGGGGGTGGCATTCCAGCATATTCCCCCTTATTTTAACCCCTGGGGGACCATCCCATGGGTGGCTAGAGTGAATGTAATTCCACTGCCTAGGAGACCAATTACATTCAGGAGACTGGCGTGAGCTGACCCAAGAGTGGCGTTCACCCAGAAAGACAGGATAATTTGGGGCCCAGGAGAGGGTCCTTGAGGGCACAGTGGCACAGTCACCAGTCCAGATTGCAGGAGGGGGATATCAAAGAGCAGATAAAGCAAAACCATGTGCCTTGCTTTCATTTTCGTTTTTCTCTCTCTCTATTTGTTTTCAGAGTGGTACAAAAGAATCCTAACTATATAAGGCTTCCATGTGTATCCTTATCTGTAGACTCTGTGACCTAGGCCTCCTGGAATAACCACCTGAATATGCAAAGATCAGGGCAAGCTGCAAAAAGGAAAGCAGATTTACCCAGCACTAGTGGTTACCTGGAGATAAACTCCCCAATCAGCCACAAACAATGCTTCTGATCCCCCACACTGGATATTAAGAAGCCACCATAAAATATACTCAGCCTTCTTTACTGCACATCAGTTCCTCCAGTCCCCACCTAGCCACTGGGTCTCTTAAAGAAAGTGGTTGTCCTCATCCCAAAAGGGTCAGCCACATCACCCAGAACAACATAGACTTGGATCTTACCCAAAATACAATGCTACCAGCCAGTCCTTTAGTAACTAAAACTAAAGGTTTTATATAAAAAGAAAAACAAAATGAGGGATGATATAGGGTCAAAGTGGATCACATACATAACAAATGATTTAGAGTCCCTAGAAGATAAGTCCTTGTTTCACAGCTTCAGTTGTTAGAAATCCAGTCTGAAGGAATAGTGACCAAATAATCCAGGTGTAGACTTGGTTCTAATTCTCCCCAGTGCTGGCTTGGATCTCAGTCGTGTGGCCCAAACTTTTTCCCTGAAGAGCTTGGACAGATGTGAGATAAAGGGATTATGTTCACCACTTCCTTTTTTAGTTGTAGCAAGGTAGGCATTTAAAGACCATTTCTTCATGCGGGCTTTGATGACAGTTCCCAGGTACTTTCTTAAGTGGAGAATAGTAATGCATATTGTCCTTTGAAGTGATCTTCTGGGCACCACAGGTAATTAGCTGCATTAGCACCATTAACAGACAGTTTATGCTGGTACAGCAAAGGTCCATTTGAGATGTTAATGTTCCCTTTTGACCCCCTCCAATAGAACAATAGTGACGGACAGGGAAGCAGTTCATTTACCTTGCTGTCTTCTAACAGGATATATGCAAATTGCATTAAAAAACCACTATTGATACACATGCATGTCAAAGCCCTAGTCTAATTGTAATACTACCATTGCATTTTCCTATAAATATATCTTTACAGCTTAGATTTGGGTCATGTATTTTACAAGACAGCTTGGCCTTCTCATGCCTCGCATGACAGACTCCGAGAATCTGCAACTGTGTTGGAACCTAGCTTTGACATAGTTTAGGGACTGGTTCAGATATATACAACTTAGAACTTATATGGCACTTTCCATGGATAGATTTCAAAGCATTTTTGCAAGAAATTAACATCATTATCTCTATTTTACAGATGGAGAAACTGAGTTACAGTTTAGTGACATGACTTTCAAAGATCACCCAGCACTTTAGTGGCATATAGGGGTATAGAACTCATATCTCCTGAAGCCAGTTCTAATGCATGTTGAGTAGTACCATAGTTCCAAATAGTCTGGCTGAAATCAATATCCCAGTATTAAAGACTGCCAAAGGGATCTGTAGGAGAAAAGAAGTATTTAGTCCTGAATAAAGTTAAGAAATGAACTTTAAGAGACTGAAAGAATTATATTAGCATCCAAGAATTCTCATGCTATTATAGCTTAATACAGAGCTATTTGTTGAAGCAATTTACCTGCTGTCAGCCTAATGAATATTAATATCTCCCTAGCTAGAGGTCACTGCTTAAGGCAAATAGATTTTAATATATTTTATTTAAATATAATAATGCATTTAATATATAAGTTAATATATTTCTTTATCCTTCTTTTCCTATATCATCTCTTTTAAAACCTTTGAAGTGTGGTTCTATGATTTATTATTTATGCTAGTGAAGAGAAGTGAGTGTGTAATTGTTTTGCAACCCTAAAGCATCTGAGCTGATTTATTCTCATTAATTTCTATGTAATATTAAGTGGTACAATACATTTGTAAAAGTTTACTAGAATAAGTTGACAGAAGATCTGTCTTAAGATATATACCTCTCTTAGTTTTCTTCCTGGATAACTAATGTTACTGCAGATGGTATTAATGCCCTCAAGTTAATATCTTGAAAAAGGCACCTAAAGAATGTAATGGAACTCATAGTATGTTTTCATAGGTAGTAAATATAACCATCATTAGGATTCCATTAAACCTTAAGATAGTCAAAATGCACTTTTTGGCCCTGACTTTCAGAAATCAGACAGTTCTAACAGCCCTGTTTTGGAATATGAGATGTGATAATCATACTGGTCTAGTTTATTAGAAAGACAAGTTGGGTGAGATAATATCTTTTCTTGGATCTACGTCTGTTGGTGAAAGAGACAAGCTTTTGAGTTACACAGAGTTCCTCAGGTCAGGGCAGAAGAATAGCTCTGTGTAAGCTTGTTAGCTCGCTCATCAACAGAAATTGGTCCAATAAAAGATACTATTTCACCTACTTGGTTGCTCTTGAAATGTGGTTTCTGGAAGCATTATCTTTTGTAGAAGCAATTGCCAAGAATCTCATAAGTGATAAGTGATTTGGAGTTTCTTAACTTCTGTGGTCCAACCTGATATATCTTAAATGGGTCTGATTTTGAGGAGGTGGGCACTTAGTACTTTTGGAAAATCACATTTCTGAAAAATTCTTTAATGTGTTTCAAGTTCAGCTAGCCATTCTGAAAATCTTGGGTCTTTAGAAAAGCCAGTGCTTCCAGTAATAACATCTCAAGGATGCTGAATTAACACTGTATGACTTGAAGAAAATCAATACCAAAAAAGTCGAGTGTAGCAACAAAAATTTCTGGGAGTCACCTTATACTAATACAGCAATCCTATCAAATTTCACACAGAATGGTTTCTCCTTTTCTCGTGCTGGTTTCAAGAGAGTTGTTCTAATGAACCCTCTTCTCAACCAGTGAAGCTAGTAATAATGAGCCAAAGGGAAGTGAAACTCACTGCAGTAGATAGGCATAGAATATGGAAGAGAAGATGACTGGACATGCCCCTCTGTTACATTGCAATACAGCACCTGTTAATAATTATGTGGTAAGCATCATGTTATTTTCCTTTTACAAAAGGACATTCACATCTGAATAATAATAAATAATAATAATATACTTTTTGATAATTTGGTATGAGCAAATTCCTCTGTTTCATTTAAATCAAATTACTAAACACCTAGAGGGTAACAGACACATGAGAAATAAATAGCATAAATAAAAAATCTTGATTGACAAGCTTCACTGATTTTTTGGTAGTATTATAAAATTAGTGGCTGATAAAATTCAAGCAATAGCATATATTTGTATTTTAGTTAAACATTTGATTCTGAATCTCAGACAATCTTATCTGAAAAAATTATTTACATTGGCTAGAATAGGAGCACTGCAATGACTGAAAATTGTCCACAACACCATAATCAAAGTACAATGTTAAATGACAATTCACTGAAGTGAGGTTAGGTTTCCAATGGAGAGCTACAAATTATTTGACATTTGCACTAGTGACATGGGAAGCAGAAATAAGCAACATAGTAATAAAATACATAGACAGTATTTGTCAGCAGTCAGACAGGAAAGCAACACAAAGGGAATCAGAGAAATTAAGACATGGAAAGAGAATAACAAAATGAGACATGTTAGAAAACACAAGTCAATATATATATGGAGAAAAATGCTCTGAAGCACCTATACTTGGTGGGAAGGACAAACCGGGACTCATTAATTCTAAAACAGACCAGTAAATTAAACATGAGATAACCATGTCATATGACAAACACAAACCATTTTTGCAATGGCTACACAAAGATGTGATGGACATAGTTTATAGTTCTTCTCTATATAGATTTGACCATTCTTAAAATATTGCATTTAATTTCTGGTATCCTATAATTACCAGAGGGATAGGAAGGAAGAAAGATAAGAGGTGCTGCAGGAAATAATTCATAAGAATGGGTTAAATGAGAGAAATTTAGAAAGTTTGTTTAAAAAGGTGGCAAAACAGTGGATGCAATAACAGCCGAGAAAAATTTGAAAAACATAAACATCTAGGATGATTCAGTGAACTATCTGGTAAGATACACAGTATGGGGTGGAGTTAATTTTTCCTTTGTTCTCTCATTTTTTAATATCTTGGGCCAAAACAAACTGTAGTGCTAGAGCCCTATCCGTAGACATCCATATTTTAATATATTTACAATATTTAATAGCTCCCAGACTCATTTTTTATAGGAGGCCTAGAAATTTGAAAGGAGGTTGCAGTGAATAGTAGCACTTATTTACTTATTGAATGCCATTGTTCCTAGTTTTTGCATTTATTTACTTTGGACTTTCTGATGGAAACCAAGATGCATGGCTAAATTTTGACCTGGGAGGCTCTCTCAGACAGTGGGTAAGTGCAATTAAGCGTTCAGGAGACTGTATTCATTTTCTTCATAGCTGTACAAAAAAAACCCAAACAAACAAAAAACAATTATGGAGGTAAAAAACCAAAAGCCTGAGCTTGAGAGAAGTTATTTTCCTGTTCCAGGAAAAGTTGTGTGATTTTTTCAAAGGAATTACTTTATTGATTTGGTACAGAAAGTTGAAATCTCAAAAAATGTTTGCAACACAACAATCCAAGAAGTATTCTATTCAGGTCAATCAAAATGTTTTGTTTTGATAATTTCAGAATGTTTCATCATGATTTTGACCCTTTAACATTTTTAAAGACTATTTTTTCTGTTTAAATATTGAATTGAGAAATTATTTCAAAGTGAAAAAAATTCCATTTTTCTTTAGATTTTTTTTAATGATTTCAGTGCCTTTTCTCATTATTTACTCGCTTCATTACATGCTCTTTTGCATTAGAGTAGAAAATAAGAATCATGGGAAACACATGACTTTTGTATCTTTTTATTTTTCTTAAGATTTATTCTTAATTTATAGTAATGTTTTGATTGATCGATTGATTGATTGATTTTTTTAAGAAAATAAATATTGTGAAAGGTTCTGAACTGAAAGCCTTAGGGTCTGAATCCTGTATTAATCATAACATCTTAACTCCGTACTAAAGAACCAGGATGGCACAGATAGGAATAGCAGAGTTTCCCACTGGCTTTACCAATGTGTATGTACCCTGGGGGACCATGAGATAAATGATTAGTTCATTTGTCCATTCTAATGTTGTGTTGTTGTCAGTTGCATATGAATAATACAACTTTTATAATTTATTGAATATCTTAAAATATAGCTGAACTTGACTATAAAAACAAGAACCAAAGGACACCTCACTTGATCTTTTCACTGCAAGAGATCCAGTTCTTAGAAGTGGAGTTAGACAGGGTGAGAGAAGGAATTTACAGAGTTGCTTTATTAATTAAGTATGAGGAGTTGCAATTTTGTTGTGTTAATATCTCAGCTCCCAAATCACCAAAAGAATGGAGGGAATGTTGAGGGAAGTGTTTTGATAGTAGTTATCAGTTTGATTGAATTAGACTTTGCTGTTGGCCAGTTTATACTTCTATAGTCTATTATTATATTCTATAAAATGTTCCTGTACTGATTCCTACTTCATAGCGCGTATATTAGTGGAGGGGTGGAAGGTGTGAAATGTAATATCACATCTAATTTTAGATAGAACTGGACTACCATACAACTATTTTGGGATTAATGAATACATGAAATAGGGTGAAAAGAAGTCAAAGGAACTTTTCACTTAAAAATAGTTAGACAGTCTTTTCCACAGCAACAAGATGTTTTTCCTTGCAACTTTTATCTGGTTCAACCAATGCAATTAACTGGGATATTCTGGCTCCTGACTTCCAGTCCATTTTCCTATATCCTTAGTTCTTTCTATGATGTCCAAGAATAAAAATGACAATTCTCTTTGTGATAAAAAATAAAGTTTCAGTTTTTAAAATATTAGGACCGAATCTTCAGTTGATATAAATCAGCATAGTAGATGATCTGGCCTTGAAAATTAATACCGTATAGTGAAATTTAGAGCAGGAAATTTCAACAATCAGAGAAAAATGGAGAAAGGAAGTTTGTGTGTAAAAAGGTATCCCCAGAATGCATTCTTAATTGCATACGCATCTGCCACAATTGTGTGCACAAACTGGGTAACCTTAGGCCCAAATTATTGTCAGTATTATTTATTTGTACTACAATAGCACCTATGAGCTTTAGTCATGGATCATGACCTTATTGTCTCAGTCTCCATGCAAACACAGGACAAAGGATAGTTCTTGACCTAAAGAGCTTATGGTTATTTATTTTGCATACACTTTGCTTTCAGAACTCTGCCTTTTACTTTGGAACATTTTGGCTTCCAGCTTCACTTTCAGAAGTTTCTGGAATGTGTGTTCTTTTAAAATCTGGCTGCACCTGTTTGTCCACAGCTCTCTCTGTCCTTCTCTTTCTGGTATACTGTTACAAGACAGTGATAATACTATAGTATTTGATATCTCATGACTACAGTACCTGAAAAATTCAAAATTGAGCCTAAATTTAGGGTCACAATTTTTAATGTATCTCAAATTAAGCAGTTAATTTATTTGTGAGTTTTATAACTCTTTAATCCTGAAAGGACAAAAAGGGAAGAAACAGAAACAAACAATAGAATGATAGTTAGTTATTGGGTTACATGTGGTAAAATGGTGAGGTTTTACTTTCTTCTGGAACCACTACTTCTTATAAACCTAATTCATCATATGTAATGAGAGCTGTCAGGAATATTTAGCTGAGAAATAGCTACTTGATATGCTAATGGTGGTTCCTTAGTGAATTCATTTGGTTCTGCTGCATGACATAAATGGTTTTCATAATCTAATGAATGATGTGTATAATAGAGGTAAAGCCACAGGGAATGACATTGTGAAGCTAATGAAAGTGCCATATATATATACACACACATATATATGTGTGCGTATACGTATATATGTATTTTATAAACACAATTGCTTTTGCAGGTAGAGAGAATAAACACAAAGTAGATATATACAAAATATATTTAGGAATATTTTTCATGTTAATAAATATTCTAAATTCTTTATTCCAAAATCAATGCATGTGCAGAAGTACCTAAATAGTTAGTCAGACTTCTGTCCCCTTTCCAGGCATAGCCTAATACTACCTATCATCTCTTATACACTATCAAGATGTCATCTGTGGCCTCCTTTCCATAAATGATGGCAGTCTATTTCCCACTTACAAAATTTTTAGAAAAGTACCTTTGTATTCTCTCCCATGCTGCCCCTCGTAATTGGGAAAAACTGCTGGTAAACTTCCTCAAAGCTAGCCATTGTGCTCCTTCAAATCTCATCCTAAAAACTGTCCTTTGCTGTGTTCCCCTGCCTACAAAAAACTTGATACTGGTTAAGAACTTGTATGCTGGGATTACTGCCTATCATATTTACCACTAATTTTTCATTGTTTCTTTGTGTTCCCGTCTCCACCTGTTGTGGCTTGTCCTATATTTAGGTTGTATGCTTTTGTGAGGTAGGTACTATTTCATTGTTCTATGTTTCTACAGCCCTTAGCATCACATGCAATTGATCTAAGAATAGGGATCTTAGGCTCTTCTGCAATACAAACAATAAATGGTGAGTGGGTAGGAGTGTGAGAGAGAACTCAGTTCTGACTTCAATCCTTCATGCTTCAGAATTCTTGGCTGCTGACTAGAACTGAGCAAATAACATATTTTTTGCTTTGCTGGCAAATTTAAAACCTTAAAACAATTTATTTCAATTTGGATTGAAACACGGGGAGACCTGGAGGAAGGCATAGAACTTGGGGGGAACGTGGACTGTAACGCCAGGGACAAAAGAGAAGGTAGTTGGAACATGGGGGGGAATCAAATAATTGTGTTACATGATCTAATGAAGCTTTAATACCTGAGGCAGGTGTGGGAGGACAATCCCAGGAGAAAATACAAGGAGGTAGATGCAATAGAACTGAAAAACGACATGGGAAAGTGGGGCAATCAGCCTGTTATCTTAGGTGCCTGTACACAAATGCGAGGAGCCTGGGAAACAATCAGGAAGAATTGGTAGTACTGGTGCAGACAAGGAACTATGATATAATTGGAATAACAGAGACATGGTGGGATAGCTTGCATGACTGGAGCTCTACCATGGATGGGTATAAGTTGGTCAGGAAGGACAGGCAGGGAAGAAGAGGGGAAGGAGTAGCACTATATGTGCAAGAGCTCTATGACTGCTCAGAGCACCATTATGGAAGTGGAACCAAGCCAGTAGAAAATCTGTGGGTAAAGCTTAGAGGAGAGGGCAACAAGGGGGATGTTGTGGTGAGTGTCTGCTATAGACTTCCAGACCAGAAGGAGGAGGTGGATAAGGCATTCTATGGACAACTGGCAGAAGTTTCCAGATGACAGGCCCTGGTTCTCTTGGGGGACTTCAATTACCCTGACATCTGCTGGGAGGCCAATACAGCACTGCACAGGCAATCCAGGAAGTTTTTGGAGAGTGTTGAGGACAACTTCCTGCTACAAATGCTGGAGGAACCAACTAGGGGCCTAGCACCTCTTGACCTGTTGCTCACAAACAGAGAAGAATTGATTGGGAATGTAGAAGTTAATGGCAACCTGGGCAGTAGTGACCATGAGATGATAAGAGTTCAAGATGCTGATTAATGGAAAAAAGGAAAGACGCAAAACACAGACCCTGGACTTCAGAAAAGCAGATTTTGGCTCCCTCAGGGAACTGATGGGCAGGATCCATTGGGAGGCTGATCTCAAGGGGAAAGGTGTCCAAGAGAGCTGGCTGCATTTTAAAGAAACCCTTCTAAGGGCACAGGAAGATACCATTCCAATGAGCAGAAAGAACAGCAAATGTGGAAGGCGCCCAGTGTAGCTTAACAGAGATCTCTGCACTGAGCTAAAGCATAAAAAAGGAAGTTTACAGGAAGTGGAAGCGTGGACAGATGACTAAGGAGGCATATAAAGATATTGCTTGGGACTGCAGGGATAAAATCAGAAAGGCCAAAGGACAATTGGAGTTGCGGCTAGCAAGGGATGTGAAGGATAACAGGAAGGGGTTCTACATGTCAGTAACAAGAAGAGGATCAGCGCTGGTGTAGGTCCCTTACTGAATAGTGCAGGTATCCTTGTGATGGAGGATGAGGAAAAGGCTGAAGTGCTCAATGCTCCCAACTCACTACACTGGATATGGCAGATTGGAGAGAAGAAGAGAGACCCTTGGTGACGGAAGGTCAGGTTAGGGACTACCTAAAGAAGCTGGATGTGCACAAGTCCATGGGGCTGGACCACCTGCATCCAAGGGTGCTGAGGGAGTTGGCCGATGAGATAGCAGTACCGCTGGCCATTATCTTTGAAAACTTGTGGTGAACGGGGGAGGTGCCAGAGGAAAAAAGCAAATATAGCGCCTATCTTCAAGAAAGGCAAAAAGGAGCATCCAGGGAATTACAGACCTGTCAGCCTCACCTCAATCTCTGGAAAAATCATGGTGCAGGTTCTCAAAGAATCCATCCTGAAACACTTGGAGGAAAACAGAGTGATCAGGAACAGTCAGCATGGATTCACCAAGGGTAAATCGTGCCTGACCAACCTCATCACCTTCTGTGATGAGGTGACTGGATTTGTTGATCAGGGAAGAGCCGTTGATGTGATATACCTCGACATTAGCAAGGCTCTTGATACGGTTTCCCACAGCATTCTCATCAGCAAGTTAAGGAATTATGGGTTGTATGTGTGGACAGTAAGGTGGATAGAGAACTAGCTAGATCAACAGTTTCAGCTTGTAGGAATCAATGACTCCATGTCTAGTTGGCAACCAGTAACGAGTGGTGCGCCCAAGGGGTCAGTCCTGGGGCCAGTTCTGTTCAACATTTTCATTAATGATCTGGATGATGGGATTTATTGCACACTCAGTAACTTTGCAGATGACACCAAGCTGGGGGGAATGGTAGACACGCTGGAGGGCAGGGAGGAGATTTAGTAAGACCTTGACAAATTGGAGCAGTGGGCCAATAGAAATCTCATGAGGTTCAACAAGGACAAGTGCGAAGTCCTGCACTCGGGATGGAAAAACTCCATGCACAGCTACAGGCTGGGGAGCGATCAGCTAAGTAGAAACACCATAATAAAGGACCTGGGAGTCCTGGTGGATGGGAAGCTGGATATGAGTCAGCAGTGTGCTCTTGCTGCCAAAAAGGCCAATGGCATACTGAGCTGCATCAGAAGAAGCATTGCCAGCAGATCGAGGGATGTGATCATTCCCCTTTATTAAGGACTGGTGAGGCTGCATCTGGAATACTGTGTCCAGTTTTGGGCTCCCCACTACAAAAAGGACGTGGACAAATTAGAAAGAGTCCAGCGGAGGGCAACAAAAATGATCAAGGGGCTGGAGCACAAGACCTATGAAGAAAGACTGAAGGAACTAGGCTTATTTAGCCTGCAGAAGAGAAGACTTAGGGGGGATTTGATAGCAACCTTCAACTACCTGAAGGAATGCTCCTAGGAGGAGGGAGCTCAGCTGTTCCCAGTAGTAACAGAGGATAGAACAAGGAGCAATGGTTTCAAGTTGCAGCTGGGGAGGTCGAGGCTGGATATTAGGAAAAACTTTCTTACTAGGAGGGTGGTAAAGCATTGGAATGGGCTACCTAGGGAGGTGGTGGAATCTCCGTCTTTGGAGATGTTTAAGGCCCAGCTAGATAAAACTCTAGCAGGGATAATTTAGTGGGAGTGGTCCTGCTTTTTTTGGCAGAGGGTTGGACTAGATGACCTCATGATGTCCCTTCCAACCCTATGGTTCTAATGATTCTATGATTAAATATTTTAAGCTGTTGGTGAATCAAAAAGTTGAAAACAATTTATTTTGTTCTAATGAAATGAAAAGAATTTGTTGTGATTTTAATCATTTTCACATGTATAAATTTTCTTAAAAATCACAAAAAAATAATTTGAAACACAAAGCTTTTTCAAATAAAAAGTCAAAACATGTTTTTTGAAAATGTTTTTTAAAACACTTTATTTTTTATTTCTCCCCCAACATAGAGTTTGAGGAAACCAACTCAAATTTGCAAAACATTTTGGTGTAGCCAAATCTACATTTTTCACTGAAAAATTTTTTTTGGCTGATGCTCTCCCTCCCCAAAGATAGATGCTATCAAAGACTGTGAGTGGGTTAGGAAAATCATATGGAAATCAAATCCAACTCATCCCTCCATATCTGAATATATGCATAAAGCTCTGAATATGAAATTTCTATTGGGTATGAATCAGACCCAGATGTCAAGAAGTGTGAAACTTGCAGTATTGTTGTTACAATTTCAACAGATGCCAGGGATCACCCAGGAGGTCACTAGGAATAGCAAGAATAAAGATCAGCAAAACATACCATAACATTTTTCAGAGTAATTTTCTTTGGTGGGAGGCTCACATGCTTAAAAAGGGAAACTATGATCCTTTAGGCTGAAAGTGTTTTTAATAAGTAGTAATACTCCAACACATCATGGTCTGACCATTGCAAATCCTATTAATTGTATATAGTGTGTGTACATATGAGTAGTTCTTTTGCTTTAAGTGCTTCACATGTACGTTTGCAAAACTGGGGCCAGAGTTTGCACAACAAACTAAAAATTCTAGGAAAATTTTGTGTATACACATGTATATCTTTCTTTAGCTGAAAGTTCTGGAGGCTTGTTTCCAGTGGACACTTGACTGTAGTATCAGTCCTGTAAATACTTGTACACAGCAATCTTCAGAGTTAGCTAAAGAGAAATATAAAGAGCATCAGTAGACTAGCTTCATGCTGCTGTTGCAGTAGCTTCATAGTTACGGTACCCGCTTTTTCATACAATATGTTTGGCTGATGGATTTATATAGTGGTAGATGCACAAGACATGTGCCAGTCATAAACATAAGAATATAAGACTGGCCATACCAATGTCTCCCAACCAGTGTGCCATGGCCCACAGGTGTGCTGTCAGGTCTGAGCTGGTGTGCCACAAAGTTTTTTTAAAAAACTACTCAAAGAGCTCTGGATTGGCCCATTGGCTCATGAATATTCATGAGCTCATTTGGAAACTATATGTGGTGTGCCTTAAATTAATTAAAGTTAGCAAGGTGTGCCACAGCAGAGAAAATGTTGGGAACCACTGGGCCCTACTGGGTTAGACCAATGGTCTATCTTGTCCACCACCCTATCTTTAGACAGTGGCTAGTGCCAGATGCTTTAGAGGGAATGAACAGAACAGGATAATTATTGATTGAGCCAACCCCTGTCATCCTATTCCAGTTTCTGGCAGTCAGCAGTTCAGGAACACATGGAACATGGAGTTGTGTCCTCCACCATCTTGGCAAATAGCCATTGATGAACCTATCCTCCATCTTATAGCGGACACCTCCTCCTCTCCAACTCCAGTTTCATGCTAGTGCAAGTACATCAAGTACAATACAGCTTTGTGATGTAATGGAACCAGAAGGTGTTGTCTCCCTTCAGTACTAAACTTGTCAGTGCTCCATAGCATACTACCTTCTTTATGCAGTTCATCACCATTGGTTTACTCCCTTTTAGGCTAAAATGCTACAATCTTTTGGCATTAGACAATAAAGAATCATAAACAGGGAGCAATATAGCTTTAGCAAGAATAAACTCAACTGCTGATTTTATAGAAATACAAAATTATATGCTGACAGGGATACAGCAGATATAATATATTTGGATTTTAATGAATGCTTGATTCACTGGACATTTGCTTACAAAATAAACTGGTTTGTAAATGAGCACTCTGCCAGGGAGTGAAACTTGGTGGAAAGCCTGAAGCAAAGATTAATTTAAAATGATAAATGTATCAGATTGGAGGAAGATGACTTATAGGCTACTACAAGGACTTATGTTACATAATATCTTCATTAATGATCTAGAAAACTGGATAAACATCAAATTAATTAAATTTGCAGACACTAATCTGAGAGGAGCTATAAATAGCATTGCGAACAAAAGCATACTAAAAGGGATCTAAATAAGTTATAAGTATGGTCATGAGATGAAATCTTAGAAAATTAAAGAAATATATCTAGAGGATATTAATCCAAACAGATTCAATGGGAGAGAGAGACCTAGGAAGCCATAATACTGCGAAGATATTACAGGTGATAGCAAATAGGAAATTAGAAATGAATTTACAATATGGCTGCAAAAAATTGTGATTTAAGGATGTATACAGAGCCATTGAGTTACAGACCAGGAAAATAAAACTTTCCCTTGTAGCTTTAGGGTGACTGCATCTGGAATACTCTATACAGGTGAAGGTGCCTCATTACTAGAAACATTTTTTTGACATGTTGGAGGGAGTTTAAAGAAGGTCCACAAAAATCATCAGTGGGTTTTATGGATTGATTTACGCAGAAAGATTAAAAGAATGAAGTATGTATGATTTGGTTAAGAGTCAAGAGTGGACATAACAGTCTACAAATACATGATTGGTTTGAACAGCAAAGTAAAAGGAAAGATACAATAAAAAGAGAAACAGGATGAAATTAGGAAAGGGAAACTTTAGACAAAAAAAAAAAGCTTCAGGGCATTGAGATGCATTAATTGTGGGCCATCCTCACAGGAAAGTGGAGGAAACCCCATCACTTGGCAGACTTAAAATGGCATTTGATAAAGCACTATAAAATTTTCTGTAGGGAACCATCCTGCTGTGGTGGGGAAGTGGATTAGAATCCAACAGACTTAATTACTCTCTCTAGCACTCTCTCTTTCAGTTTCATCCACCCAATTCCATTGTTCTGTAGATTTGTCTTCTGTGGTATTTTTAAAAATGTGTTTCTCTCCACTTTTCCATTTGCTGGATAGAATTTTTTTATCTCTCAGATGTTTGGGAATTCTTATGTGGAATTACTCTAGGCAGCTTTTATTCATTTCATTTTCCCCAAATACACTGTTGGTTTTAAATACAATGGGACCTGATTTTCAGTGCACACAGCTTGCACTGACTCTAAAAGGAATCTGTTTTGTAAGGGCTGAGCACCTCAGAAAAATTAGACCTTCAGTCTTTCAGGATTTACTGTTTTTACTCGGGATTTTAATAATTCCTCAAATTTCACCTTGCTCACTAAACTGCTTAATTTCTTCACATATTAAAGAATATTTATAAAACACTGTAAATTGAGTTACTTAGGTACTTGTCATATATTATATCTTAAGATTGTATTTTACTTGTAAATTAAATACTCCTGTTTAAAGTATGCTCCTATTTAAAATAGTGTAAAATCAATGTAGGCTAATTTATTGAAAATATGTAACTACCCCCAAATGATTATTAATGATCTTATTACATTCCAGTTTCTTCTTCTGCCAGGCAGATGGAGCAGTACAGATGGTTCTGCACCACATAATCAATGTATTTTGTTATATTTCAGTGAATGTTCTAATTTATACATACATTTTGTCCTTATTGGATTTATACTCTATGGTTTATTATTTAAAATTCTGTATAGTTCAAAGGAGCTGCAGTAATGAATGCATCTTCTTTTTTTCTTTTTGCTATAGCCTGGACTGCAGTTAATTTGTTCATGCAGGGCCTGACTGAGAAGTGCTGAATATATGCAATTTGCAGGTCCAGCAACTCTTGACATCAAAGACCTGGTTCTGCACCTCTGATGTGAGCAGGAATTTGTTATTGACTTCTATGGGCGTGGAACGGGGATCCAAGTCTTTATTTCAGATTTCTATATGCTTTAATGTTTTTAATTATCTTAAAAGCTATTTGGAAATGTGTACCATGCAGTGATGAAAGTAGACTCAACATCTCAGTGTGCCTGCTCTGCGGATCCAACAGCTGTAGGTATGTCTAGGGGAACCATAGGAAAATGGGGATAGGAGATGGATGTTGTAATACTTCAGCTGTCAAGCAGAATGAAAAATCTGCAGCAGCAAGGTGGGATAGTTTGAAAATGAAACAAAAACATATCAGTGATCAGCTAGTAAACAATTTTGTATTGCACATTACAAGAACTGTAACCAAGTCAAAATAACTATTCTATAGACAACTGTTTTTTTTTTTTAACTGAACAATCATACTAACAGTGTGGGGTTTCTCATGGACTTAAAGAGAAGCACATGCTTAGGTACTTTGCTGGTTCAGGGCCTTAATCCTCAATGCTCATGCAAATTGTCTATTTTGTCTGACTAATACTCTAGTAGTGTATGTTGGTCAAATTTCCTGCTGGTGTAATTCCAGTGACTTCAATAGCTATACCAGGAGAGAACTGGGTCTGTTGCTAGTGTGTTTCTGAAGCAAATAGAATTACTAAGATGCTTGAAGGTAAGCATATGCTTAAGTGTTTTGCTGCATTGGGACAATAATGACAAAATCTGAATATAATTTGGAAAGTCTTTGTTAAACTGGATGGATATCTCTAAGCTATTCCTTTCAGCACTTCTTTGCTGCTATCTGCTGGCTTTTCAACTGACAAATGTAATCTAAAGTAAATGTTCACCCAGTTCTATTATCTGTCACAGGATGACATTAGCTCTTCCTACCTGAATATACATAAAGCAAACTCATATGTACGAAACTGACGATAATCAAAACAAGGGACTATTTCCTTGTTCATGGTCTAACATTTGCTAGCCATCAAATGAGAAAAGGTGGTACAAGAATATTTCTATAATCAAATTTGTTAAAACGTAAGCAAACACACAGCTTTATCACTGAAGGGTTACACGGAGATGATATATAGTCAAATAGATATTATAATATATACATTCCATTTGTTCTGACAAAACATCACATGCAGAGATGAACTGTAACAGCTGGAATAATCAGCCCCCTATACTGGGATGCGATCATCCACAGAAACTTGTTGAAATGTCACATTTTGCCCATTTATGCTCTGTGAAGCTGAGATGATTGGGAGTACAATAGGCTTGAGGGGCAAGGTAGAAGAATATAGTAATATATTCTATGGTAATATATTCTGTAATAATTTCTGCAGAGTAGAACAGAGTGGTAAGGAAATGAGATGTGAAATATGCTGGTGTCCGCTGATATACCAACATAAAATTGAGGAAATGCAATGGTGAAGTAGACCAATATTTTCATACCACTTTGTCCCTTTCTTCTTGAAGTTACGTAGGAACACTTGAAATTGAGATACAATTTGCTATATGCTATGCATGAAAGAGCATCTTAACAAACATACTTCCCTAAGCCAAAATACCTACTGTCAAATGAGGCAACTTGATATTCTTCTCTCCTTTAAATGCTGCTGCTCAGAGCTTACTCTTTGGTCCTCATCCTAGCTACCATCTCCATCTCTCACCTTATCATTTTACTCCTGCTTATTTATCTTGCCTCTTTGTCACTGTAAAGGGCCCTCATTGATGCTTCTTGGAGTTGTGCTGAGTTCAGCTTCACAGGTGTTAGGCCTGTTCTGTGGTGAAACTCTACAGTTTGCCCATTCTCAGACAGATGGGCTACAGCTTCCCCTTTGTCTTAACCATAACTAATTCATTGAGTCCAACTGGGATGGGATCCTGCAAAACTCCCTTTCAGGAGTCTATGGACAGTAAGAGTATGCAGTGTCCTAGAAGCCACTTCTCTGACACAAACATAATTTATTTTGCCCAGAAGGTTACACAGCACTTAGATGAGTGGTTCTGAAATTAACAAAGAAACCTCTATGCATACTGGCCAGAATGAACAGCTTCCTCTGGATACTTGTAAACAGAATATCCGTTTTTGCTAAGTCTACTCAGTTTCCCTGTGCATTAACCAGTCCATTGATGTACAGATGCTCCCTTTCAGCCTAAATGTATATTTTCTTAACTGCTAATATATCCCAGAACTTCCCAGGTGAATATTATCTTCCCAGCAATACATCATACTGGACCAATAAGCCTCACATGGCCATGCAACATAAATATTCAGAGAATGGTTAATTCCCTTGAGATAGTGACAAAGAGATCCTACCATCCAGATTCAAGAGGGCCCACCACACTCAAGTCCTGACAAGCTATATGAGGTCACATTCTCATGCACTTTTATCTTTATCCTTATATTCTTAGGCACTCTGCTTATGAGTTAGTCTGTCTTTAAGCATCACCTTGTTTTGAGCAGCTCATTGATTTTTTATTTGGATAGAAAATTTATAACAAGTACCTAAGATCACTTCAGGTGAAGGCTTAACTCAAAATACACTAGGATAGCATTTTTACAATGTTACCCAGATGAGTCAGCCCTCTACATCTAGGTGCCTTACTTGACCCCCTTAATGGCATGCTATAACATGCTGATCATTCAGTGAATTTCTGACAACTCCACAACAAGCTGTAGACTTCAAAGAGAGGCTTTGATATAATTTCTGATTTTCCCAAGGTCTTTGGAGTGATTGACAACATCTGTTGATTGATTTAAATGTGACACTGGGAGAGAATGAGGAGCTGTGTGTTGTAAGGAATATTTTCCACTGGCTGAGCACATAGATTGCTTGTGTTGTAAAAAATTGTGGTTCCCATTGTGCACAATATATTGTGCATCCCACTATTTCTAATGAGAGTTGCATGTAGGACAGACAGCATGAGGGGCTGCTCCTGTGAGGTGCTGAGCAGCTGAAAGTCCCATTAAATCATTAGCTGGAATTGCTGGGGCACTGTCTATGATCTTTTTTATTTGTCTGGTTTGCTGACACTGGGCACTATTAGTTTGTACTACTGCACTGTAGGTGAGGATGGGCATTTATGTTACTGTATTTAACAGCTACATCAAGGCCACCTACACAAAAAGAACTGTTACTCTAAACATTTGTGTAAGTCTAAATAAATAGCAGATATGAATAAATACTGGTGTTCATTTGTGTTTTTTAAGGATCATGGCTACCAGTGTACCTTCAGGAGAAATTTGAATGAGGAAAGGGTGGTAGTCTATATACTAGCCACTCTTGGAAAAATCAGTAAGACAATATGCTAAAGTCCAGCAGCTTTTCTCCAACATAAGCAGCGTTCACTCTTCATTCTGAAATCAGAAATTCACAAACATATTGGATATCTTCTCCTCCCCAGATGATTAAAAAAAATCATACCCCAACAGCAACTGCAGAACTATGGTATCTCTTTTTCTAAGTATAGGAAGACATATTACTGTCATAGTGAGATACCGTAGGTAAGAATGGGGTGTGGTAAGCAGGAAGACCTTCTGGTTAAGACTCCGTTTGGGACTCAGAAGATCCGGTTTGAATTTCTAGCACAATTGCTGACTTCTTGTGATTTTGAGCAAGTTATTTAATTCTTTTGTAACATGGGGATAAACTACTTTTACCTGAGTTCTTCATGGCAGTGCCTATCTCAGACTATATATTTGTACAATGCCTAGTACAACAGGGCCTTGATCTTGGCTGATGCCTATAGGTGTGCCTGTGATATATTAATACAAAATAGAACCAATATAGAGTGTTTAATCATGCTCGCTATATATGTGCAATGCTCTTTGGCATTAAGAAGAGTGGTAACTGGTTACAATTCTGAAGGTGCATAGATTTAGGCCTGGTCTGCACTAAAAAAACAACAAGGAGTTGTGTGGCATTTTAAGTGCCACACAACTCCTTGTTGTTTTTTTACTGGACTAGACTAACACAGCTATCCCTTTTGAAACTGGTCTACACTGCCATGCTAAGTCGATGGGAGATATGTATTCTACTGAACGTAGATTGCATATCTTCCATTGACTTACTTACGCCCACTACCGCAGCATCTTCACTCATCTGCATCAACTGGAAACTCTCTTCTTTCAATGCAGTGTTACTCTTTTTGAAGGGGTGGAATTGCAATGTTGAAGGGAAAGCACCTCTGGGATCAATTGAGCAGGTCTGCACTGGCCACTTAATCAATCCTGCTGCTCTGATCTGTGGGGAACAATGCAGCATCTTCAGTGTAGACAAGGCCTTAGAGGCACAGCAAGACAGAGTGTGAATGTTCAAACACATTTAGCTTGGTCATGTGGACCCTGCTATCACAATATAAAAATTCCATATTACATTTTTATGTACTGCTGTTTGAAGTGGGAGCATGCCAAAGTACATGGTACCTTCTAGCTTAGCACAAGGAAACAATACTTAGTGCATGGTAGCAGGGTTCCTATTGTGATGTATTTAAAAACTAAGTTAAAATTATAGACTGGCACTTTAAACAGAGTTCTTTCCTGATCTGTCTTACAGATTAGGGGACCCTGAAGAGACGCATGCAATCTGTGCCTAGCAGCAGTCATTGTCTAGCCAGCCAGCCGAGAATAAAAGGGGGATAAGATGTGCCTCTGTTTTAGGGCACAGCCTGCTTTGTCTCTTTCTGGTTGTGGATCCCTGTATGTTGCAGTCCTAAATCTGAAGAAATAAATTAGTGTTACATTGCAACTTTCCAGCAAGTGTTTTATATTTTTGTCTAATACCTTCATGTGTATTCAGTACACATAACACACAGCCAATTAGTGTGGGTCAGTCTACTGTGCTGTACATTCACTCCCTGGCTTACAATGCAATAAGTCTCTGTGTAGACAAGACTTTAGTTCTTATGGAGAGCCTTTCATTTTCAATGTATTTTTCTAAAACGTGGGCATATAGAGAGAACAAATGAACCTATAGGCAGAACAAAGAGCTAACTATTATAGTTAAGCAGTGTATCAGTATGCTAGAAGACACAGGAAATGATAAAAACCTTGCCAACAGAATGTTGAAATGAAAGTAACAAAACTCGCCAAACAAAGTGTTCAGTGGCACTTTCAAAGACTAACAAATTTATTTATTTCATAAGTTTTTGTGGGCACTCTTTCCAGTTGCATTAAATTTGCTTGTCCCTTAAAAACAAAATAAAACAACCATTCAGAAAATGAATAGGGAAAAGGCTGACTGTGATCAAGTATTCAGAGCCAGTGTGTGTAACAAATAGGTAAGCACTCTAAGGGATACATTTGCCAAGGAATAAGTGGGAGGTACATACAAAAAAATCTCAACAAATAATGGGACTTGCACATGCACTCTTTAAAAAATAAGCCTTACAATGTATAAGGCACAGATAACCATGTCACTAGCTCTTTGCAAACAGTCAGCAAACTTTCAGCAATTCTTAGAAGAGTGATTGTCCTTTTGGAGTTTAATGGTGTGCTTAATTCATGTTGAATTTCTATTCTGAGTTTTGCTATAATAAAATATTTCTCTCTAAGCAGGCCTGCAACATGAGCAGAACAGAGTACTTCTATATAGGTCAAATATTTTATGGTGCCCTTCAGAACTATATAACTTCACAACACTTGCTACTATCCCAATCTCATTCAGCAGGCTAAAATATTAAATTCCACAGAAGGATGAAAAATAAGAATGATACTTGATAGTAATAAGAAATGAGAGCTAGTCTGGACATGAACAACTTCTGACACTTCTAGCATGAAGAAAATATACTATTACAAAAGAAGTGTCATAGGTAGTTTCAGACAGCAAGCAACAAAACAAAATTAACAGCACAGGATCTGAATTTGTTATTGCAATCAAAGTATTATTGTATGGCTTCCTAAACTCATTTGTTGTTACCTGATGATGAGAAAAAAGCCTATCTCTAGCATGTCACCTTTCATTAAAACTCTGTTTTTTTGAAATTTTGTTATTTGCAGTTGCTCATCTGTTAAATTAGAATTTTTAATTCTTCACAGTTTATCACCATTTTAATTCCAGTCTGTTGACACATACTTTTCTATAATGTGGAAAAGGTTAAAACTGAAATTTAAAAGCAGATTAGCTGATGCAAAGGCTTGCAAAGAAAAAAAAAATCTTTTTGCCACTAAAACTACATGAGGAGAGTTGAGGAGTCTTGGCCAATTAGCAACCAATGGACATTTCTACTGTATCACAGATGTTTCTAATTAACATGACATCTTTGTTTTTAGGGAATCACCTCTGGGAAATAGAGCATATTTTAGAATAATTAAGAACTAGATTTTACTTTTAAGGTTCCATCTGGGCTACCCCAGGGAAGCACTGGAAAGTATTTTGGTGTTTGGGTATGCAAACATATAGGGGAATGTGCATGTAGGGGCAGAGCCATGGTTTTGATGCTTCCTTAAGACATTAATCAGAGGATCTGGGGCATCAACTTTGTGGAAGCCTTTGTGCTACCTTCACTGGTCACTGCAAAATTTGAAATAGAATGGTGAAATTTTATAGGTATATTTATTAGAAATTATTGATGCAGACTGCATGGGTCTGTGTCTGTGTGTATCTATGTGTTAGAGCTGCCAGGAAAGATTCAATCCTCCAACAAAGTTCTCCGTGCAACCCCAAATCAATATTTTTAAAATAGCTTCACCCCTGATAGCTGAAAAGTCTAAAAATTTAATGATCTGTGGTATATAGGAGGACAGAGTAGGTGATCTAGTAGTCTCTTCTGGCCTGAAACACTATTAATCTCTGAATCCTGCAAGGTGATTTTGTAGTTTACTTCTTGTAGGTGACAGTGGGAATTCCACAAAGAATTATGTTTACAGGATAATGCCCCTTGATACTTGCTGGAAAAATGGCTTGTTTGAATAAAAACAAAGAGCAGACAGGTTAGAGATGGTCAAGGAGACGGGAGACTTAAACCAGAGAGTTATGGGAACTGTATAGGCAGGACAGTAGACATAATGAGCCAACATGCATGATCAGCTACATAGCAAATTCTGTTTTCAAATGGCATGATAATATGTGAGGACATATGAAGAAATTACAAAAATATCTAACCTATCAACTTTTATCTCATCTTTTCAAATATGAAGTGGACAAAGTTGGACCTGATGACCTCGTGAGGTCCCTTCTAACTCTATGATTCTATAATTTTATTGGCTGGGGCGGATTACCGCATGGACCTATGTGGCCTGTGACTAGGAACTGGGGAGCAGGGCTGGCAAAAGAGGTGCGGGTACACTGTGCCCCTGTGTACCATCACAAAAAAAGCACTACCCTGTTATTTTTATTCCCTCTGAAACATCTAGTACTGGCCACTGTCAGAAGATAGACTACAAGGCTAGATGGATCACTGGTGTGAGCTAATATGGCCATTCTTATTCTTAGAGCTTTTTTTTTTTTTTTTTTTTAAATCACAAAATCCTTTAATTGATCCACAGAATATGCATGTTGGATAGAAGCACAAAAGAACTTCCTTATTTTGATTTTTTTTTCCAGATCAAAATTCCGTTAGACTCAAGAGAAGTGAGAGGGAAACTAACTGAGGCTTTGTCTACAAGCAGAAATTACACAAGTTTAAATATAGTTGTAATGATGTATCAGTTTAAAACTACTGCAGCATTGTATATTGACACTCATACAATAGCTAATCCTGGTTTAAGAAGTGCAGATTAAATCCACATCAACCAATTTTAGTCTGATGTACCTAAAATTAAGTACATAAATCACTGTTGTGAATGTGCTAATACGCACAAATACACACTACTATGATGCTAGTGTAACATTATTGTGTTAAAAAAAAAATTCTGACACTTTCCTAGTCAATACTGTGATCTTTTTCTTTCATAATGAAAGATCATTTTACCTAAGGACACCTACTTGTCATAATTAGAGATGAGCTCTGTGTTACTTTCTCCAGTTACATTATGAATTGGCCTGCAACAGCTGGACAGATTTGACCCAGAGGTGTTTCACCATGGATAGAATTTGTGCCAGTAGTAGCCAGTCATTAGCCAGATATTTTCCACTAACTCTGAGTTAAAAAAAGTAATTGGCAGTAGTAAGAATAATAATTTTCTCACATAAAATGCTTAGAGTTTTAAAAAAAGAAAAATAGAAATGTTGCTGGGTTTAGTTTTATATACAGCAAATAATTTCTTTTTACACTGCTTGTAAAGATGACATATACATAAAAGATTAATGAAGAAATAGTAAAATATATATATATACACACATACATATACATAAAATAAGGATATTCCCATATCTCAGAGAATGCTTAAGACCTGCTGTAGAAGACTGCACATTAAAAAAAATCTCTTTTGCCATAATGGAAAAGAGATTTTAACATTTCCCTGTCTGGTAGCTTAGATTTCTCAATAACAGCTTACTAGACATATATTGGAGCAAGAGAAAGGCTATTTTGGGAAGGTTGATTTGTCCCAATTTTGATATTGTCCTTTTCCTTTGCATTACTTCTTAATTGAAATCAGAGTTTTCATAGTTCCATATGTGTTCTTATTTAAATATGAACAATACTTGAATGTATTTTTATTTTAATAGCTCTTTCATATAAAAAAATCACCGATTAAGTTAAGCAAAAAAAAAAAAAAGAGTTGTGTGGCACTTTAAGACTAACAGATTTATTTTTCGCATGAGCTTTCGTGGGAGAAAATCCCACTTCATCAGATGCTTCGAAGATGGGTGAACCTACAGAATGGAATGAAAATAAATGCAAGGGGTGTAAAACTAGGATCAGGTCATACAGTAACAGCAAATCAGAGAAGCTGTTAGGTTCAAACCATGGGAAGCCTGAAGTCAAATTACCTTTTGTAATGGGAAAAGAACCCATAGTCTTGATTCAATCCTGCTTTCACAGAATTTAGTTTGCATATTAATTTGAGTTCAGGTGTTTCTCTCTGAAGTCTTGATGTCCCAGTCACATCTCTGACCACGGTCATTAACAAATCATTTATCAAGTGATTAGAAAGATGGAAGTGCTTAGCAACTGGTTTCTTTGTTTTGTGATTTCTGATATCAGCTCTATGTTCATTTATTCTTTTGCGCAGCAATCGGCCTGTTTGTCCAATGTGTAAGGTGTTGGGGCATTTCTGGCACGATGGCATAGACCACATTAGTAGATGAGCAGGTAAATGAGCCTTTGTTGGAGTAGCAGGCTTGATTAGGGCCTATGATGGTATCTGTTGTGCAGATATGTGGGCAGACTTGGCAGCGTGGTTTGTTGCAGGGGTGTGTGCCTTCTTTAATGTTTCTGTTGTTAGGTCTGTAGTTGCTGGTGAGTATCTTTTTAAGATTGGGTGGCTGTCTGTAGGCAAGGAGAGGTCTGTTTCCCAACACTTGAGAGAGTGAGGGATCATCTTTTAGAATAGGCTGTAGGTCTTTAATGATCTGTTGCAGAGGTCTGACTTGAGGGTTGTATGTGGTGACTAGTGGTGTTCTGTTGTTTTCTTTCTTGGGCCTCTCCTGTAGTAGATGGCTTCAGGGAACCCGTTTAGCTCTGTCAATTTGTTTTCTTACTTCCCCAGGAGGTAACTATAGTTTCAAGAACGCTTGATAGAGCTCCTCAAGATGTCTGTCTGTCTGAGGGATGAATCTAAGAACTGCTCTGATTTGCTGTTACTGTATGACCTGATCCTAGTTTTACACCCCCTTGCATTTATTTTCATTCCATTCTGTAAGTTCCCCCATCTTCGAAGCATCTGACGAAGTGGGATTTTCTCCCACGAAAGCTCATGTGAAAAATAAATGTTAGTCTTAAAGTGCCACACAACTCCTTGGTTTTTTTTGTTTGTGTGTTTGTGTTTTGTTTTGTTTTTTTTGCTGGACTAGACTAACATGGCTATCCCTGTGGGAATTGATAAGTTAAGCAAGTTTTCCATATGGCATACTATGCCTATTTTTAATTGTATTTATTTATTTAGGTTTTTAAATAATACAAAAGATGCCCAACCAAGGCTTTGTGCACTGTAACATCTCATTCCAAATACAATAAAATCCCAGCAGTATCAAACTAAAATTTCAACAGACTCTTAGCCAGTCAGCTGGCTGCCTTCAGAATCTCCTTCAGTCTCCTTCCCTGTTGCCGGAAGCTTCTTCTCAATCATCTCCAAAAGCTCTCTCAAAATCTACCTTTTGCAGCATGACCTGCAAATCAGCAAGTTAGGTGTGCCTCAGATCAACAATTTCCATAGTTGTGGTGCCCTTTCAGAGAGTGTCTTGCTCACCACCTTTTCTTGAATAACGAGGAGAATCCAGCTTAGAATCCTAACTGTTGATTGTAGGAATCTTATCCATTCCTGTGAGACAACTTCTACTGGCCATCATCAAGACATGATACTGGAGTAAACAGACCACTGGCCTGATTTGGTAAGTCAGTTTCTAGGTTCTGTATGTTTGGTTCTAATTCAGTAATCTATGCAAATAGATTTTTGTTGGGGAGTAGCTGTTCCTTCTAGATATTCCTATAGTTGTTGGGTAATGAAGGTATACAAACACAGCTATTCATCATTCCATACTCTTCTGCTTATTACGTTTCAGTCATACAGACAAGAGGCAGACACAATACTATGTTACTTAGTTGAGGAGAAACCTCGTAAATAATGAATAGTGAATAAGCACAATGAACAGTGTGTGGAAAACCTGTTGGCTGAAAATTGTTCATTCAGCTCCTTTGGTGAATGCTTATTTTTCACTCAAATATTTCTAGAAATTAAAACTGAATTAAGAATAGGTCACATATTAAAAATTGGCCAAATATGTTAACGAATTCATTCACTATTAGAGCCAATAGACATTTTTCTAATTTTCAAAACTTTTACTTTTTTTGGATTATTTTTCAATTAAAAGTTTTTGTTGTTTTTAGACTTCTGGTTGAAATTTTGGAAAAAAAGAAAAAATAAATTTTATGGAAAAATCTTGATATTAGTTGTGACTGTTTCATCCATTGCTGTAGCATATTCATTTTGGAATCTATCAGGGACACATTTTTCACAGGAGTTTGTGGTTAAGGAGTATGTTCACATTTTTGCATTTAAGACACTTGGAGTTTTGCTTGGATTAGAATTTCAGAGTCAACCATCAGTGATTATATAGGCAAAAGAATTTCTGGGGGGGTCTAACACAAATATCCCTTTACTTGCCTCATTTCTAGAATGTGCTAAAGGATTTAATTCAGAAGTCTATTCAAATATCCTATATTAGTGTCAATAATTTATTGAGGGATAAAGGATAAAAGCAAATGAAAAGTTGGACATATTGATACTTAAGTAAAAATGATCCCTTGCCCCAGTGCATTCCTATTTACTGTACTACCTCTTAGAGTAAGGGTTCTCAACCTTTTTTGTTTCATGACATGGTTGGCACCATGGCCAACGATTCATAACACAAAAGCCTAAAAGCTCCTCATTACTGAAAGAAACAGCCACCACCTGCAGTTCTGATGGCAGCACACAATACACAGACAGTCCCATGTCACCACCATAAAAATTCACAGCCAGCAGCACTTTTGGTAGCACTTTAAAAATGGATTGCCCCTGGTCATTGAAAAACACATGCCATCAGTGGCACTTTCAGTGGTGCTGCATTAAGGAAAATCTGCTGCCACCAAAAATAGTCATTGTCGACAGTGGTTTCAGTGGTAGCGCTAAGCCCACATGCCACAGGAAGAAACTCTGTGTTGCCAGAAGAAGGATCTACTAGGAAGGCAGGGGCTCTTTTGGAGGATGGGTGAGTAGTGACAACATGCTCAGTCGCTGCATTGAGACATAGCATTTGAGAACCACTGCCTTAGTGTACTACCTACTATGTCTACACTAGGGGCCCAAGTTGACTTAAGCAACTCCCGCGGCATATTGGAAGTTCATTAAATCAACTTAAGCACTTGCTTAAGTTGACTTAATAACTCCTACCCTTAAAGTCAACTTTAAGGGTTAAGTCAACTTTATTAAGTCAACTTAACACAGTGTGCCCATTAAAATCAACTTAATGAAGTTGACTTAGGGCAACAGAGCCTTTTAAGTTGACTTTATAAAGTTGACTTAAACAAGGGGACCCATTTAAAGTTGACATTAAACGAATGGGGCCTCACTAAGTCGACTTAATAAAGTCAACTTTAATTAGACCTTATTAAGTTGAGTCAACTGAGCCCTGCAGTGTACACATAGCCTAAGTTATTTATATTTGCTGTTGAAATAAATATAGATCCCAGATACTGCAATTAGTTCATCATGGGCCTTTGAGGGCCCATTGGGACAATGGGGATTAAATGAAACATATTGTATGTCAAGTAAGTTAGCCAAAGTTATCATTTGAATTTAGCAGTTTCAGTAAATCTAAAGGAAAGTGTGAAGCACGTTGGTGATTGACTCTAACCAATTAGCTAGTTGCATGCAGCTGTATGGTCTTTGGAATACTAATTTTGGAAAAAAGAAAACACCAACAAAACCAAACAAACAGACGTTGTCAAATGTTAATAGAATTTTCTGGGCAAATTTGTCCAACACTTGGATAGCTTGTTTAGGTAGAAATGCTTTCATTTAATTTAACAATGATGCCTGTTTTCCATCATTAACGGTTCAATATAATAGTTTTGCTCATAGAAGATCAGTCCATATATCTGTTGACTTCACGTTTTAAAATCTTTAATTATAACTTTATATAAGAATGTATAGCTATACACCAGTGGATAGATCACATTAGTTTAAAATTTAAACATGCCTTTCCATTTGTTTTAATTAAATTACTTCAGAAGTCATTGTAACAAAAAATTTGTGATGTGGTATGCAGTAATCGGTTGCAGTTTGATGTTTTATTATATCAAATAAATAAGAGCTCATTAAAATAATACTTAACATTGGTGTGACAGGCTGCTCACCAGATCCGGTTCGGTGTGCTCCTGCGACACCCCTGATTCCCACCCCTGAACCCCAAATTGCCCCCCCTTTGCCAAGTGACCACTCACTCTTCAGTCAGCTCACTCTGGCCTCTGGTGTACAACCAATCCCAAGGAGTGGGTGTGTGCCCTCTGGCTACTCGAGGGATGGTCCGCCAGCAAGCACCCTTGGCCCCAGATGCCTCACTGTGGGAGCCACTGTCTACAGAGATTGGGGCCAACTCCCAGTCACCATACACTCAGGTCTGTCCATTCAACAAAGAAATGGCTTGTGCCCAGCCTTCTTCCCTCACACCCTCTAAAGATCAAACAACTTTAGATAAAATAACTAGAAGCTTATTGATCAGCTTATAATTCTAAGTGAGAATATGGACAATCATGGCAGAATCACAATTGAAATGAGTCAGGAGTGACCACAAGGAAATTAAAGATAAAATACACACAAAAACCTAATATCTCTACTTAAACTGCCCTCATAGGCCAAGATTATGCTCAAGGTGTTTGGCTGTCAGATGTTTGTACAGGCAGTCTCTGCCTGAAGCCAGGCAAGGCCCAGATCTTGCTTGAAGTTGTTTCAAGATGGAGACTCCCAGGCAAAATGCTCCAAATCTTTCAGAGTGTCTTTCTTTGTTCCAAACCCCTCTGACCCCTCCCTTTTTGGGCAGAGGTGATCTCTTTGGCAGGAACCAGAGAACTCAATTACCATATCTTTGCTTCCTCCTCCAGGTGTTTGCTTGCTGCTGGGAGAAAGCTCTGTCTGTTTCCTACCCCCCCTGAGCCATGCTAAACATGCTTACACATTTCATAGAATCATAGAATCATAGGGTTGGAAGGGACCCCACGAGGTCATCTAGTCCAACCCCCTGCCAAAAAAAAGCAGGACCACTCCCATTAGATCATCCCAGTCAGGGTTTTGTCCAGCTGGGCCTTGAATACCTCCAGAGATGGAGATTCCACCACCTCCCTAGGCAGCTTATTCCAATGCTTCACCACTCGCCTAGATTTGGGCACATGCATAAAGTTGTAGGAAACATGATATCATACTACTCATGTAGAATATGTTATGAGCATCCATAAAGAAATATTGCATGGTGTAACTGGCCTAAAAGCATCTAATTCCGGTGTACATGTGAATAGGAAAATCAAATAGATCATAACCCAGGATGTACAGGTATGGATCCCATGATAATTGGTATAGTCCTTTATGTAATCAAAGCACTGTACAGACATTGATAAATTAAGCCCACAAGCTAGATTTGCAACATATTTATCCCCATTTATAGATACTATAATTGAAACAGCGAGATGAAGAGACTTGCCAAAGGCTGCTAATAAATCAATGAGAGTTCCTGGATGAAAACTGAAGATCTTCAGCTTTCAAACCCTGCATTAATTTCTCCATATCATAATGTTTTTATGTTCACAATTAATGGTGTTAAAGGAACAAAATGTCAAGGGCCTGATCCAGCTGTCATTTAGACAATGAGAATATTTTTGCTGACTTCAGCGGAAGCTGCACTGGGCCCAAAACCAAGAAATGTTAATCACTTTCTTTTGAAATCACTTTGTGAACTTTATTCAGGAGGTATGGAGCTCAGAGGTAGTTGCTTAGTGTTAGACTTGGCAAAAGGAAAGTTTGGAATCCCAGAAAAGAATGATTTTTCAGATACATTTAGGTGTAGGTTGGACAGTAGGAAAAAAATTTCTATCTGTCAGGGTGATTAACCAATCAGTTACATTTCCTAAGCAAGTTGTGGAATCTCCATCATTGGAAACGTTTAAGACCAGGTTAAACAAACACCTGTCAGGGATGACTTAGATGGTACTTGGTCCTGCCATGAGTGTAGGGGATTGGACTTGATGACCTCTCATGGCCCCTTCCAGTTTCATGATTCTGTGATTTTCCCACTTGGTTTTATTGGCCATTTCCACTCCTATCACTCCAATTCTGGGAGAAGTAGAGCAAGTGAAGGCTCTCACAGTTCAATTTCCTGCTACTATTGTGTGATTCTTTCTGGAACCATCTTTTCTTAACATGGCCTAAACCAAACTTATATTGCTAATAATAATCAGCACTAATTTCCCTTCCTGTTGATTGCTGCATGTTGATTTTGCAGTCGTGAATCTACAGTAATAAAACATCATTATAGGTGGCACAAACTGTGGCAAAAGTAAAGAGTTGAGAACAAACACTCCTGCCAGAGACAGCAGTGAGACTCTCACTGAGGTCAGTGATTAACTGAGAGGAGAATCTGGCCCATTATGTCTAGATGGTCTTTTTTTATTTAGATGTTTTTTTAAATTGTCACATATTCTGTTAATTCTGATCAAGTTGCTCTGCCTGTAGTGCTTATTGCAGACTTGTGCTCTGTAGTTACTTTGTTCATTCATACTCTAAAACTTGCTGCAGAAACTAAAAACAACCCACATATGATAACTTAGTTGCATCATGCCATGGATGAAGTAATTTATTCCCCACAAAGAGCAAAGGGGCAACAGGCAAAGAAATGTACACTCCATGAGCCACGATGTCTTTCTAAACTCCTCCTGAGCTACCATGTCTGCTTCTCTGGGCTGAGCCTAATTGATCAATTCTGTCCTCGTTGAGTAATTTCAGTTAACAGCTGAATTCAAGGAAACCACACTCCGCTCATGGAAAATGAGCGAGCAGAAAAAGGGGGAAAATAAATTAAAGAAACGTGTGATATAAATTCACCAAGCTATGTTTGAGATCCTGGTATTAATTATCTTATCTCAAATGATTTCCCAGGGTATTTAGTTCTTGAAGGAGCTGTTTGTCATTCATGGAGTTAGCAATGTTTTAACGGGGAAGTTGCTATACAGTATTTTTATCATAGTCAGCCCAGCTCAGAAGTATTTCAAATGAATTTCAAGCACTGGCTCATCATGGCAGCTGTGGGAATAATATACCAGGGGACTCCATTTCCTCTGCAATATAACTTGGTAAGTTCTGAGCAGAGAGAATTCTTTTTTAATGGTAGTACGGCTGCCTCCTGGGCCATTTTATGAAGCCATTGCACTCAATCTATGCTTAGAAAAATATTGCACTGTTGCAAAACAAATAAAACCAGGAAAAAGCTTACCCGGTACAATGAAACAATATATCATTTTCCCTCAATCTGCTATGTAGATCAATACATACAGTTGAAGTTGATTGAGTGGTGTAATTCCTTGCCCAGCTTGAGTCAAAAGTGTAAAACCTAATATACAAGAGACAGTCACCTAATCTTACTGTAAATATCAATGTACACATCTTCTTTTAATGCATTAATTAATCACACATTCTATTTTGTGGATGGGACCCATCTTTTACATTTCCAGTTTCAAAATGTGAGACACTTTGATGGATAAATAGATATCTCGTGACTTCTTTCAAAGTGTGGTTTTGATGGCAGCAGAGCTGCTATAGTCTGTCTTGTAAATCCATTTTAACTCAAAGATTATTGACCTGATAGAAAATAACATGTCTTGTAGAAATGTTAGGGGTTGTGCTATTGAGCAAGGAGCTGTATGAGCTAGAACATCCAGGGAGAAAAAAATCTTTACCCTGAAAGAGTCACTAAAATTAGAGCTAATGTTCATACACCCATGTTGGAAACTTCTATCTGAATTGTTCACATATGTCATCTGTATTCTTCCATTACCTGACTGTACTCTGTTTATGTAACCCTTTCCTTAGAAAGAAGTAGAAGGGAATTCACTGTTACCACTCTACTTTAGCATAAGAATGTACCACCCTGTTTTTAGAAGACAATCATTGTCTGACATTATTTTACTATCTTGTTAGCTTGCTATCATTATATTGTGACTCTAGGTAAAATTGTTCTTTGTTAACTTGCTCAATTTCAGAATTTGTGTTTGAATGAGGATTGTGCATGTAAAACATGCGGTAAGGGCAAAGTATGCTGTGACTTCCTAATACCAGTCTGGTCTGGTGATGAATCAAATAGCAGATCGACAACCTTGGAACCAAGGCAGACAACCTGGAGAAGAACATCCTGAGATAATGAAACTATGTTAAGACCTGTGAGACAACTCCTGGGACCACCTGCCGCAAGGGTCATTATTGAGTGACTGATTGTGCTTCAGGAAGTAGCAGTGATGGGAGCTATCAGGAACTTACCACCTATGAATAACTAAACAATGACAGTGCAAAACCTATAGAGTTTCATGTAAAGGATTTATCATAAAAAGGGATGCTCTTGCAGGTTTGTCCTGCCTCAGCCTTGGAGTCTTGAAAGCACATCCAACTGGGATGCCGACCCCATGTCTCACAGCTGGTCCAACTGGCCATTAGACTGGGGTGAGCTACAGATGGGTATCTATAACATCATAGCAAGACTGTCTGTGTGTGGGGGGGTATATCCACACGCAGCTTTTAAATCAAAATAACATTGCTTATTTCGATTTTAAAAAGTGTAGGGCCACACAACATTTTCTTGTTTTGAAATGATGAGCTCTGTCATTTCGAAACAAGGAAAGTTAGATTGATTCATTAAAACATAGTTTCAAATCAAAACAATGTATGGATTGCAACCGTTATATCGAAATAACACTATGTGGATGTGTTATTTCAATTTAATGGTTGTTTCTATTTGACAGTCGTGCCCTTCTCCTTCCCAAGAAGCCTTCCTCTTTCTATATATTGGGTGGGGGCATGGCCCTTGTAGGGGGCCATCTTGCTACACCTCCCATGGTATCCCTTGTAGTGATATGCTTGTAGAAGGTTGTGAATTTAGAGACTCCCTAGCATGGGCCATTGTTGTGTAAATTGGGAGACGTGCCCCAGAGAAGATTTAACATGGCTGCTCCCAGGTACACACTTGGATACCTGTCTGTATGATTAAAGTTCTATTCCTTACTCATTCTGTAGTATCATCTTTAATGAACCCTCAAGATCATTACATGGTGTCAGAAGATGGGGAATGAGTTTGGAAACTAAAAAGACTTGGAGGAAAATTCCTACATTTGCACCTGAAAACAGCAAAACATCAGGGATCTCTGAAAACAAAGAAAGCCTTCAGCAAGTAAGTGTAAGCTCTAACAATGGATGTTTTACAGGCTCCTTCACCTCTCCAAATGTCTGGTAATGTTGCAGAAAACTGGCTAAAGTTTAAGCAGCGATTTCTGTTGTATTTGTCTGCCATTGGAGCACAGAACAAAGATGAAAACCAGAAATCATCTATATTTTTGCATGTTGTTGGGGAGGAGGCACTGGATGTACATAATAACTTTGAATTTCAAGATGGTGAAAGCATGAATTTAAACACTATACTGACTAACTTTGAGGAATATTGCTTGCCAAAAATGAATGTGACTTTTGAGAGGCATAGATTTTTCACATGCATGCAAAAAC
>ML681988.1:1313203-1360273 GCA_007922195.1 Podocnemis expansa | reverse complement strand
ACTCATTCTGTAGTATCATCTTTAATGAACCCTCAAGATCATTACATCCCTCTCCTAAATCAAACTAGCAAGTCCTGTCCCTGGACATGCTAGTTCGATTTGCCTTTCTAGTGTGGATCTGTTAAATCAATTTAGCTTAAATTGATTTAATAATTTTTATGGTGATTTTATTAAATTGATTTAGGTTAAATCAATTTAACTGTCTGTGTGTGGACACAGCCCGTGTGTGTGTGTGCGCGCGCACGTGCACACTTACTTGCTTAATATCTTGTAGCTTCAGTAAATGTGAATATTGTCTTTTCCCCTGAAAAAGATCTCAAGTGCTTCTTTTGCACAACACCCAGATCCACATTTCTTAAATAAAAACACCAGTTAGTCGAACAGTTCAGCACACTTCTGATGGACTTAATAGTGCCTGTATGTCATGCTACACACATAATTGTCTTGCTTCCCTAAATGTACATAACTTTCATATCAGGGTCTAGTAGATGAGGAAACCTATTTCTCCCTAATGTACTGCAGCACCTGGATGCTGCATGCTTCTTCTGTATCTTCCTCTGCAGATGCACAGGATGGTAAAGGATGAGGCTGATAGAAGTGGGCCCAGAAGCATGTGAGATCTAAGGCATTAGCTACTCAGGTTCAGAAAAGAAGAGGAAGAAACTTGCCACATCTCATAAAACGTTCTACTTGGGGGATAGTGGAGGGAATTTATATGTTGCTCATGAAGGAGAAAGCAAAGGAGCATAAGCCCGGCTGTTACAAGGAGTGAAAAATGGACAGTCCTCAATAATTTCTCTGGCATTCAGCATCTCTAAAACTAAGGCCCTTCTTAGAATGGCCAGACCCCATTATCTTGCTGAGGAAGAGCTCTGTGACTAGTATGCAATGAACTGCCCCACTTCTGGAAAAAAATATCATTGAAAACATTAGTTACATCTCAGTTAAAAGCTCTCAGGAAGAAGTGTGCCTTGCATGGCACCCTGAAGCATGATGAATCACCCACCAGAGCTATTTGCAGCTCAGAGACTGCTGAAGAACCACAGCTGAACTTAACTGTCATAATGGCAAGCTCTTATCCTTTTCCTGGTGTAGATTTTATGGCCAATGAACCCCAGGAAATAACTGCAGTTGATTATAATGGAAATGCTGAAACTTTGTAAATTATGGCACCAGGCAGGAGCTGCTCAGCTATAATTACTATGCTAATGACCAAGTAATATTGAAGTACTCCTGAGTCATTTTCCAATATTTTTCAGTATCCATCTCTTATTTCCCGCAGAGAGCTTACAAGCTGTTGCCATTCACCTGTGAGGTCCACAAGTGGTTAGTTGGAGAGCTCTCACTATTCCCCTCCTTGGCTGCCTTTCAGGGCCTGGATACTTTTTGCCTTTCCATCTTTGGTTCCTGAGCACAGAATTGCTTTTCATTCTCTCCTTGGTCCCACAGCAGGGGCTAAAGTGAAACCAATGTTGCTACTACAGCCTTTATAGGATGCTGACTAGTGCAAAGAAATCATGGAAAAGATGCAAATCCAAATACAGGAAAAAATTTCTTGATAGCTGCAATTACTGTTAAATTTTAGAGACAAACAAGCAGTCCCAACAAATAACAAATGTATTATTAATTAAGACTATCGATACCCCTTGGTACACTTTTGGGAAAAGAAGATAATCCACTTCTGGTTTGGGCTGGACAGCTCAACTCCCCACACAACACTTACTTAACACCAATTGTCCTTCACCTATCTGACAACTCAGGGCTAGAGGCTAACTGTCATTTACTGGGGAAACAATAATAATAATAATGTTGCTGGAAACCTGACTTTTATTTTTCTTCTGATCTGTCTTTCTGAGAGTGGGAGGCTGCAGATGTTGCAATACTATTTTTAAAAGTTCTCCAGGGACCTGATGTTAAAATAAATACACAGACATGTTTCTAATTCCTGAGAGTGAATTTACAATTAAAGTGCATTCAAATTAAAAAATTAAAATGCAGATTTGTGTTTTAAAGTAATGCTCACATGGAAATCTTGAGATTTCCTTCTTTATTGTTATTTTATTATATTGAGTACTTTTTAACAGTGTTAGGCAACAGCACTGAAAAGAAAATCCTGTATGCAATGACACATAATAAATATTTTATGGGCCTTGGTAGGGCGTGATTCCTGTTGCACGTTAGTATACCCATGGCTTGAACTGGCAGAATCACCTTAAGGAGTGAGAGACTATTATGTTTTTCATGCCCACTGAACACTTGGAAATTTTGCTCTGGCTGTAACATAGTTATTTAATGCTTATAATGGGTTCTGTGGCCAAGACTGTGCCATATGTGTCATCCAATATCCATCAGTTGGTTATGAATTTTGCTGTGCACCATATTTACATTAGCCTGCATCATGACCTGCATTTACATGCCCTCCACCATTACATTAGTGAAATCTACATTAGTGAAATCGAGCTTAAAAGATCTACATTCCAACATGTGCTCATTTGGTTGTAATAGGCAGCCCTGTATGTCCCTGAATTATGCTGTGTATGATCCCCAATTCTTAATGTTTTGGCTTTGACTATTTAGTTTGGAATGGATCTACTAGCCAACAACCTAATCTAAGGGGAGCTCAGCATCCTCCCTCTTCCTCCTTCTCAGAGCAGTAGAGATATATAAAGAGATTGTGAACCACTGGCTGGGAAAATATTTCATTCCCTGTATCTTCTGTCCCTGTGCCATATACAAGGCTCATTTACTTTGAGTTTGGTTCTTTTCTATTTAAAGGTTATAGAAATTATTGCCCTACATTCAGAAAGAAAGAGGTGAAATTCTTCGTGCTAAGACTTTCCCAGCCAGTGACAAGTCCAAGGCATCATCATCCCTAGGCTGCGAGTGAGATAGATAAGGTCCATCTGAAACCATGGAATTACTTTTGCGGGATGCCAAATGCCTCTCTGCCCTAACTCCCCTGATTTTATTCCTTGTAATGCTTCCATCCCAGCTTGATGCAAAAGTATTATTAATTAAATTAGGTATACAGATGTACCACTTCCTAAGGAAACACATATAAAAAGTATAATAAAGGAAGAAGAAGCCACCTTGTGCAAAGTAAGGAACAGAAGGGAAACAGAGAAAATGAAGTGACTGAGTTACAACTGGCGTCAGAAAGGTAAGTATCATTAGCACAAAATAAAGAATGAAAATGCTTAGGTTTGAAGTTTAAGGGCTTGTCTAAACTTAGTTCTGCAGCTGTGCCACTGTAGTATTTATTGAAGATGCTATCTATGCTGACAGAAGAGCTTCCCTTTTAATATTAGTACTCCATGAAGCTATTTGATGGGCAAGCCCTCTTTTTGACTTAGTGTTGTCTACACTGGGAGTTGGTTGGTATAACTGTGTATTGCAGAAGTGTGGATTTTCCGCATGCCTGAATGATATATTTATGCCAACATAAGTTTGTAGTGTAGACCAAACCTAAGAAGGGGGGCAAATTAACTGAGGCAGTTTAGAGGTTTAGTGAGAGAAGAGCCAAGGAGCTTTCCTAATGTCCTACTCCAGTGGAAGTCTAAAATATAATATGGTAGTAGTTCAGCAGAAGACAGTTATTATGTGCCCAAGCTACAGGGGAAGAAACTGTTCCAAAGATTTGTTCAGGTTCAGATTTGTTTCTTCCTACTCAAGGTCAACAAAATAAACAACTTCACTGTACCATACTATTTGGTGCCATACTATAAAGTTCCCAGAAAAACATTTTTTGTAATAAAAATGCTTGCATATCATGTTGTTTCTGGTTTCTGTCCATGTTACTGAAAAATTCTCATGCATCTTTGGCAGGAGTTTTACCAGAAAATTAATGTTTAGTGGTTTTAGATAAAGTGTCACTTTACCTGTCAGAGATAAAATTTCTGATTGTTCTTTTTATGAATGTTAAATGTAAGGATCTCATATTACATATCTTAGGAGCAACGCTGATTACTTTATCTTTCTTTCACAGATGCTTTGAACTGGAAGAGGACATGATGAAAAAAAGCAGGAGTAACATGAATTTGGCCGTACAAACAGAAATTGGAAGCAAGATGTTATTTATACACTTTTTATCTCTGCCAAGTAAAATGATATTTTTTTAGTGAATATTTGAAGGTAGGAAATAGTCTATTGAATTTGTCTTGCTGTATGTGGTAAAGTGAATTGCAGATCTTTCCTCTGAACAATGGACAGGGGATCTTCATGACTGATTCCCATTAGTGCTAATAGATGCTACGCATATAAATCCCTAAGCATCAATAGGAGAAGCCCATGAGACTTCAGCTGTGTGCCAATATTCTAATCTGAACAGAGATAAATGTGTTCTGTTCACATTCAGGCATATGAGCCTTTTTACTCAGACTTAAAGAATACAGTGTAATGCTTTATATTAAAATAAGGATTTCATTCAGCTTTAAAAGGACCTTATTACATATGCCAGTTTGAAAAACAGACTTCTGATTTTTTGACAGCACAACAACAGACCCATGTGGATATTTCAAAAATTTTAATAATTGGAGTTTAAATAGCTTTAAATAAGTATTCTAATTAGACATGTCTCTTTGGACCTATCATATAACAATTGCATATTAATATAAAGAAAACTGCTTTTAATTAAAAACTAATCAGTTGAGGTTAGCACAGTTCATAACTAGCTAGAGTTAAATAAACACATAGTAAACAATACAATTACATCTAAGTGAAATGCTTAGAGCCAAAATGTTGCAGGGAAAATTTACATTGACTCAATGGGAGCTTTAACTGAATTTGGACTGTAGGATTTGTCCGGTATATAGCTTAATGTGGACAAACTTTCCTAATTTTAGTTTAATTGTCAAATGATTCTTAAAAAACCAACCAAACAAAAAGCCAACCTTTAAAACTAAGTACTATGTGTATTTTAGCACTACATAGCTTTTTAGAACAGGCCTTGACAAATCTACCTGATACCTAGGGGCAAGCCCAAAAATGGAAGCACCCCTAGGTGTGTGCGTCATCTCCTGAATAATGACTGCTGGCTGGTCCAGGTCCCCCCACTGCTGAGAAACCACTGTGGCTACCTTTGGCAGTGAGTGTGGTTTGCAAATGACCCCCCACCACGGGAAGAAAAAGCTGCTGCCAGTGGTGTTTTCAGCAGTACTCTGAGAGTGAGGGGAGTGAGACAGCGGTGCTAGAAATGTCAACGCCACACTTTTTTAGATGCCAGAGGGCATTCACTTCCATGACTGCTGCAGTGCCGCTAGGTGCCAGGGTCAAAATCCTGGACACCATGGTGACCTGTTCCAAAGGGGCAGCCATGTTAGTCTAGTAAAGCAAAAAAAGCAAGGAGTCTTGTGGCACTTAAAGACAAACAGATTTATTTATCGCATGAGCTTTCGTGGGAGAAAATCCCACTGGTACCCAGAATTTGTAGGGCCCTGCTTTAGAACATTTAGCACTTAGATGATCACAGAACAACTGGCTGGGTTTGATGACATTTTATCAATGGACCTCAACTATTATTTTCCACTCGGGCAAATATTTCAGTCTGTTCTCTGTTTAATTCATACAAACCCCCTCAGATTTAATACATCTTAAAGGATTTGGGACTAGATTTTCAAAGGTATGTAAGCACCTGTATATAGGCACTTAGAGATTCAGACCGGTGCCTAGTGTGATTTTCCCCAAAAGGTTAGAGGCTATCAGTTTCAGTGAGAGCTGGTTGAGTTAACCCTGTTGAGGTCGATAGTTGTGAACTGACCCTTCAGTTAACATACCTGTAAATGTCAGCCCCCTGGGAGACAAAAAGATGTGATGTGAACTGACCCAGGGCTTTGGGACTGAGTATTGCTTTGACTAGGTGTGACAGAACACACAAATACTGAGGTCACAAGCAAGAACTGAGAGAAAATCTGAGGAAAAGAGGCAAGAAAAAGCCAACCAGGAGCCTGTAAACACAGTGTGACCCTGGAAAAAGCTAGATAGAGAGGGGAGCTTTTGGATCTGCTCTTGGCTGAAAGGGCTTGAGGGGACAGGTAAGCTATGGGTTAGTCAACTCTTAAAACTTAGTGTCACAGATGTATCAGTTCAGCTGTGCTGCAGTAACAGAGTGGCAGTAGCAATGTCAGCAGGACACAGTGCCATCACAGTGCTGTCCACACAAGTGCTTATGCCAGAAAAACTTATTTCACTCATGGTTTCTTTTATCACAGACCTTAACAATAAAAGTTTTGCCAGCATGTGTGCTAGTGTCGACAAGGCGTAAGAAACGGTTCTGTCTTTGTGTAATGTACTTCTGGGTGCTTTATTTGAGGTGTACGTGTCCCATGCTTCTTCGATTGGAGATGTTAGCAGTGTCTGATCAGTCTCTACATATGCTCCAGACAGCATTGTGCCCCACAGTGAGAATACGTAGTACTGTGCAGACAAACTGACCTTAGTTCCTTCTCAGCCACCCATTAATTTGAGACTGAGACTCTAGCATGCCTGTTTCAGCTTTGCTCTTGCTTCCCACTGAGTTTGTAGCTCTATGTTTAGTTTAGATTAGTTTATTTAGTTCTTTTGATAATCACACATCTTTAGCTAATTCGGGGAATTTTGTTTAATACCCTTTCCCTCCTTCTGCCTCTGTTCTGTAGGGTTTGCCTTGAGGGCTGTCACTGATCTGGCGTGTCGGGAGCCCTGGAATTCAGCTGCTGCTTTCCCTGCTTGGGATTCCTGGTCAGCAATGGATATTTCTTCTGTCTCTAATATATGAGGGACACTCACATGTCAGCAAGATCTGTTCAAAAGTAGATCTAAAAAAATTGGAAGATTAAAATTTGCTCCTCATGATGAAGCATTCCCACCAACCAGTCTCAGATCCTGGTCCAGATAACCCACCCCAGGTACTGGCCATTTGCCTATGACAAACTGTGAAACTTGTGTGGCAGGCTGTCTGTTTTGCTGTATTCCACATAGTCCTAGGAGGGATGCAAGAATTGTTTTAAAGAAAGACTTGATTGTTTGTATAGTACAGCCTTCCACTGGGTTAGAAATAGAGAACAACCCAAAACCAAACCAAACCAACAACCCTGATTGGAAAACAATAGGTAAGAACTTAGAAAAATTTGCAAGATCCTGTATTTAAATAAAATATCTAGAGGCTTCAAAAGACATCCTTCCATCACCACCTTTCCTTTTGCCACCCCAAATGTCCACACAAACACACATAAAAGGTTTATGGGGGAAAAAAAACCCAAAAAAGAAGATACTCACGTATCAATTTAAATATGATTTATTTACCTTTGAATAAAAAATATTCACTACTTTAAAAGGTATGTGGAATTTCTATTGACACGTTCTAAAATAAGTTTATATTTAGCTAAAAAGAAAATAATTTTAAAAGTAACATTTTAATTAATGAGATGAGTATGTGGAATACACAGGTCAATTTATTGTAACTAGCTAATTAACATCATGTTCCTGCTTTTCAAACAGAATTTTTAATCACTTTGGGCCTGCCTGATCCACTAAAATCAATGGAAACACTTTAACTAACTTCAGTAAGCTTCAGATCATGCCTTTTACAGTGTGAAATGACTTTCTGGTCATTTCTGGAATAAGATTTGGTCTCTTAATCTGTCACTTTGCACCTAGTCTCATGTTTTTTATTTTGTTGGTTTTAACTAATTTAGCTTTTAAAACTCTTTTTTTTTTTTTTTAATATGCTAGTCAGGCATCCAGAATGGAGTTTTCCAGGCATCTTCTGCCTCTTCAGTTGCCAAGTTGCAAGCTTTCAGTCTGAAAGCATACATGTTTTACTTTTTTCCAAAGTTGAAATGATAGCACAGATTTAGTGATTCTTCCGAAACAGAAATCTAATCTGGATTTTTAAAAAATTGTCTAGGTCTTTTAAAGTTTAATATTAGCAGTTAATAATTTGGTATGGCAAGAGTCCTTGAAAACTTCAAATGCTTTGGAGAGGAGCACCTTGCTTACTACTTTAAAAAAATAATTGCTTGTGGTTTGCTTCAAATAATAGTATTTGAAGTTTCAGATGGCACCATCCACACATGCCTCAATCTGGATCCAAAGTAGAGTTTAAACTTGTTATTTAAATTAATGGTTTTGAACTTGTTATCTAAAACAGCATTTGAGCTCTTGAGAGCTAACGATTGGCAGAATGAACAATGTGCTGAAGGCTTCAGTGGGGCTCTTCTCAGTTTACCTCCAACCTCCCTTTTTCTCTCCACTCTCTAAAAATCTGTTTCACTGTAGGAGCATTTTGGTCTTAACCGTGAACCCTTCATATTCAAAAGTCCAATTTAAGAACAAGATACAAAAAAAGAGTCTTGTGGCACTTTTAAAGACTAACAAATGTATTTATCACATGAGCTCTAAGATACAAAACAGTATCACATTGTCATTAACTTTCCACATGCACTATATAGTCAGTAGAAACTGCTTGCTGTCTCCAAATCTAAAAATGAGTGCTGAATTAATCAGGCAATAATTCATCCCATCAGGTACTGTAGTTTGGGCAGATGCATATGTAACCTTCTGGTGGGCTAGAAATCATTTGCTTGCTCCTCTCCAGTGCCTAAGAGAGAGAAACCTCTGGAGAAAGCAGCTGGAGAGCCAGGATTCAGTTCTAAAGGGACTCACAGGCAAGATAACTCAGTTACCAACCCACATTAAAATACTACTCAGAATAAACATAACAATGAATTTTATCAGCTACTAACTTAACAAATCTTATCCTAAGAAAACAAAAATGAAATTAAACAGGACACTAAGAAACCCAAGAGTCCCAAAGTTCAGGTGGAGTCACCATTATCTCAGTTGCAATCTCTGTTCAAGTCTTTTGAGGCTTGAGTGGCAAGAAGTCACAATCCCCTTCTTCTCTGGCTGCAGGAATCTTAAGCAGGAATCCATGCAGTCCTTTCTTTCTCCTCTGCAACCAGCACCCTGTAGTTGGTCTACTGGTCCAGCCTCTCTCAGTCCCATCAGAGAAAACTTCTCTGCAAATACTCCACAGCTGGGAGAAAACATCTTGCAGTCCACTCTTGGCTCAGCTCCTCTCACTCAAACACTGAGCACATGGACTCTGCAGCTCTCTGTAGTTGCTGCTCCCAAGGCTGCTGGTCTCAAGGCTTCTTTCAGGCATCTGACTGCAGCAACAATTGCAAACCTTGTAGAGTATGCTCAAAATGCTACTACTCCCTATTTCCAGAAACATCTGGTTTCTGGATAGCTAATTTGCCCAGCAACAGTAACCCCACCCTGAATAGGTCTCCTAAAGAGAGAGCCTGTTGTAGACATATGGGTTACACATATCATTAAAAAATAATTGCATGTAGGACTTAATAAGTGCAAGGAAGCAGGATGGGGGGGGGGAATGAGGAGACTGGAGTAATTTTAGAAATACATTTGGTTTGTATCAGAGTTAAAATCAAAGGAGTGACTTCAATGGGCTGTGGATTAGGCCCTGTAGCGAAACTCTTGTTGACTTCAGTGGGACCAAGATTTTACCTCTACTGGATTTATTTAGTCTATCTGTACATAGAGAATGATGGAGCTGGTTTGGTTCCAGTTTTCTTTTAAGAGGAGAACTCAACAGAGGGTGGACCATCCTGATGACATCTTTGTGGAATCTTAAACTCTGCAATCACTCATGTCCTGGTTGCCACTTGCCCTCATCACTTGTCATTCCCACAGCTTCCATCATGAGATAGAAACTATAGCAGAGCACGATGACAAGCTTTCTGTTCAATGGCTGACCAGTGCTCGCACACAGAATACTTAACATTTGATTTTGGTGTTGTGGAGGCAAAGAAGTTTGCCTGCCTTTCTCTGACAGGATCCTGAAAGTCTCAGCCAGTAGAATTGATTGATAACATCTTGGGAACATGTACAGTCAACACATGAAACTGATTTAAGTATCCCACTGTGAAACTGAAGCACGTTTATGGATAAGTTAGCTAGGCTTGAGAAGAGGTCTGTCCATATTTACAAGGTTAAATCTTTGTGTGGAGGTTGAGCATTCAATATCAGCTCTGGGTGCATTTTCATCAGTTGGTCTCACTGGGGTTCTAGATATATTGGAGGAAGTACTACTGGTTCTCATTTTTTACCAAGATCTGATATCTAAAGTGTAGTAAAATGATTAATAAAACCTAGCTTTTACATAGAAGTTCTCATCCATAGATCTTGAAGTGCTTTACAAAGGTCAGCATTGTTATCTTCCTTTTACAGGTGAGGAACTTAGGCTATGTCCACACATACATCATTACTTTGAAATAATCCATTTGGAAATGAGTTAATTCAAAATAAAGTCCTTATTTCGAAATAAGTTAATTTGAATTAACAGTTTGTTAATTTGAATTAAGGGAAAGCCTACTTTTGAAATAGCCATTGTTTTGAAATGGTTATTTCGAAACAAGGCCGTTCAGACATGTTGTTTCAAAACAGTTGTTTCAAAACAATGGTGTTGTTTTGAAACAACATGTCTGAACGCCGTGGTTTCAAAACAACCATTTTGAAACAACGGCTGTTTTGATTAGATGCAAGGTTTAACGGTTTTGAAATAACGGTACGTTGTGTGGACATGCTGCTTCTTATTTTGAAACAACCTCCGTTGTTTTGAAATAAGAAGCCTGTGTGGACATACACTTAAATACAGAGAAGGGAAATAACATGCTTTAGAACCCAGCGGGCCAATGAATACAAACCAGGCATGGGCAGTACATGAACCTCCTGGTTATAGAGACTATTCCTTAGTCTTTCCCCTTCTATCTGAGCCTCTGTTGGAGCTCTGAGCCTGTTTCTGCAGTTGGCCCAAGTCCTGGCCCAGGCCTAGAGTTCTGGAAAGGCCAAATGTCAGCCTCAGCCCTTGCCCACTTTGGGAGAAAGGCTGAAGAAGAGCAGTGTCTGGGCTGGGGCCATGGGAGAAGAGTGGGATGCAACAGAAGGAGACAGATATCTTAGGGAAGAGTATGGGTGGAATCTTGCCTGGTTATTTGAGGAAGCTTAGCCTCCCCTGGCCTACAGTACCCATTGCCCATGAACCCTGTCTCCTGAGTCGCAACCCAGTGTGGTACCCATTATAGCTTTCTTAAGCAGGACATAATGATGTTTTTTCTCAAACAAGTGGTTGTTAGATTGCAAGGCAGGGCGTATTATAGAACATGAGTCAACAGGCTCAAGTGAACTAAGCAATGGACTGAAAGAATGGGACTAATCTCAATTTTGATATTGATTGTTTCTATGCACATGCTCAAGTCACACAAATTAGGTGCTTAAAGTTGAACACTTAAATTTAAAGTCTTCTGAAAAATCAAGAACTTTTATCTAGATGCTTAAATATGGATCTGTGTGCCTAACTTTATACAATGAAGCTTGAAAATAGTAAGCTTAACTGCTGTCTTGTTCAAAAACTGCACCTGTAAATGAGGATGTTAATAGGGGTGTTGTGAAAATCAGCTAGTTAATAATTGTAAAGGCTCATCTTAAAACTTATCTAAATGTGCATGGAGCTTTCATGGAGTGTTGGAAAAGGACCTAGTGCCTGGAATATTTCCAAAATGTCACTTTTTCTTTTGCAAGTCTTTTTTTTTTAATGTTAGCAAATATGCACAGACCTCAGATGTGTTTCCTTCTTGTTGCCTGAGGAGTCTAAGAAGGATAAGACTTAAAGAAGGCTTCCCTTCCTAAAGGTGCATTGTACATAATGGGTATCAATTAAATGTTGGGGAAATGTCAAATAATCCCCTCTTTAAACCTCATGAAAATTCTCCAGCTGGCCTCGTGCATTATTGTGTAATGATGTGGACAGGAGACCTTTACAGTTTCACAGATTAGGAGGCATGTAGGGACCACTGTGGTCACCTAGCCTGACTTGCTGCTTAATAGAGGCTGTTAAGACTTGTGTAAATGAACCTCTGTTTTAATTAGAGCATATCTTTCTGTTGAAAAAAAAATCCAATTTTAATTTAAAAATTGCAGGTAACAAAATTTACCACAAGTTGTTCAGATGGAAAGAATAGTTCCAGCAAGGAAATGTGCAACAAAAAAGGTTATATCAGCTCATTTAGAGATGCTGAGATTGGCTTTGCATAAGGAAGACTGTTACATCAGCGCTCCACTGACATCCTATGAGCTCTGAGGTGTAATTTAACATGATTGATGTCCTAGCTAGGCAAGAAACTGCCTCTCTACCAATACATTGCTATGGCAGTTCAGGTCAAATGATGATCTTGAGCTATAAGCCTTCAAACCAGAATGTCTGAGGACTGCTGCTCTAGGGAATTCTCAGTGGAGGGCTCACATCTCTGGAATTTACTTCTACCATTTGTTTAACAGAATCTAAATTTGCTAGCTTTCAGGGCACAGTTTGTAGCTTACAACACTTTTGATTGAAGAGTGGCTTCAGAGATATTTATAATCTGCTGGGTGGAAAGATCAGTTTTGTTCATTTTTTTCTTTATGTAAAATTTTGACCTTGTGTTATTATATACCAAGCATTTTTCAATATTCAGAGCAAAACTAGGCCCCTTCCCCCTAAGGAGTTTATAATTTAAAAGTTAAGATTTGTATGCACCAAATGAAATAATACATCCAGAGATATAGTAGTGAGTACAAGTTTAAAAAGATCTTCCTGTAAATTTCCCCAAGACTGGGTTAAAATTCAGTCTGCTCGGCCTGTCAGCTACAGATTGGCCACTTCTAGTCAGAACTCAGGTCACTGGTAGTCAGACAATGTGGGAGAGATTGGATTGCATTTACGTATCTGAACAGCAAATAGAAAATTTTGGGATTCCAGATGTGCAGCACTTCAAATTTATACATAAATGGTCTCTAAGGATTATAGTGATATTGAAAGCAAAGAATAACATAGCCAGGAAAGAGTTAGAAGTTTATTAAATACCATTGAATTTGACCATTTGAACTTTTCACTGGCATGAAAAGTTTTGAGTTTGACAACTGTAAGATAAATATTTTCCCTCTGTATTTAGAGTTTTCTGATAGTAGGTGTAAAAGTTACAGGAATAAAGAGTCATTAATTGCTGCCAAGTTTTAAGTTAATGAAAACACTGTGGAAAAATAGACTAGTTTAAGATTTTTTTCCCTCTCCTGACAGATGAAGTCTGACCCTAGGCAACTAAAGTTTTTAATGATATTGGGGGGATGTATGCATATAAGTAAACCTCCACCCCCATTAGATTTAGATAGCATATACTAAACCAAATTCAGGTCATGTAATTGACTACATCTTTATTAGCACAATGGAACTTGTACCCTGTGTAACTCTAGTCTGGGTAGCTAGAGGGAAAGTACACAGGAAGCCCACACTAAGCAAAACATACTCTCCCTAAGGGATTTCAGTGTATTTGCAGGCTTCTTGTTTGTTAAGAGTAACAGAGCAGTTCAGACTCTGGCAACAGTCCCCACAGGTAGCATGAAAGGCTGCAGCATCTAGTCTCATCCACTCTGAGCAAAAACCTCTTTATGGTCAACAAAACCCTATCTCCTTCTGCAATAAGAATAGCCTGACTCAAACCCCCACCCTCCTTCCCCCCTTTTAAAGGTCAAAGTCTAATTAACCTTAGTTGTCTTACCCAGATGTGGATCTGAAATCTCAGCTGGGATTTAATACTGCTTTCCACTCTCTAGCTTAGCATGTCTTCCTCTGAGGATCAAAACTGAAGCTGAATACAGCAAGCCTGCAGCAGCTCCTGAAAGGTGCTTTATATCTAGTCACTGACATCAGTTTACACCAGCCTAAATTTGGTCTTAATACATTATGGCCTGAAGAAAGATTTAGGTGAAAAATAGAGTTCACCTAAACAATTACTCTGTATTTGTATCTGCCAGATTCCTCTATGCCTGGTCAAAACAAGGGAGCATCATGGTCCTATGAGACTGCCACAAAGAACAGGTTCAGAAAAGTACTGCACTTAATGGATGTTCATTTGAACAGAAGCATGGGAAGTTCCCCACATCTTTCCTGGCAAGATGCAAGTTGTTATAATAATACCAATGTATTGGAAGGTTAGTGAGAGAACCAATGAAGATCTGTTATTGGTCATGTAGGTGTTTTGTAATCAGGATTTGCAATATTGAGTAGCAACAGCAGTTTGCAAAAGAATTGCCAGGTACATAATGTCAGTGATTTCTAATATTTACTGCTCCCTAAGGGAGGACAGATGTATTTATATTACTGGAATTTGTAGAGTAATGATTCACAAGCAAGGCAGTCCACAGGCCCAGATCAATGCACATCTGTCTGGTTAGGACCAAGAGTATATTTGACTATATTTGGAAGTATGTTGTGAATTTCAAAAGACTATGCTACTCCCTACTTCTTAATAAGAAGTGTGAGAGCTCTTTAACAGAAACTACATATGTTTCTGTTCTCTCCCCACTATGTCCTCAGAATTCTTATTAATTCAGCAATTTAAGGAGAACTTCTAAACAGTGAATGGTACACACCACAACAGAAAGAAACAAAAAAATCTTATATCAGGTATTAAGGGCCACATGCTACTCCCAATTAGAGTGGCATAAATCTGAAGTAATTGAACTGAAGTTAATGGGGTTATTCCCAATTTTCACCAGTGTAAATGAAAAGAGAAGTTAGATCTATTAATTGATGTTATCTGCAGCAATAAATGTACCAGCTCAGCCCCAGTAGTAAAAATGCCTCAGAATTACCCATTCTAATCAAATTAGGAGCTAAAATGTGAGCAGTTAAAGCTAGAGCTTTAAGATTGGAGAGTTAAAAAACAATATTATCTGCAATAATTCATTTTCACTCAGATAGTCCTGCAGTTAATGTATAAGACTAAGACTCATGATATGCTGGTTCTAGTTCTATCTTGGTGAAAAAGTTTTTTGTGACTTTTTGGTGATTTGCTTAATATCTCAGTTCTCATTTATGTGGAACAAGGATATTGTTCTGTACATACAGAGTGTGTGAGACTCAGTTAATTCATGTGTTAGTTAAAAATACCCCGGTTGCTCATAATCATCATAAAGAGGGCTCTCTCTGGTGTCCTGGGACTGTGCATTTCAGGATTGAGCTTCTCAGAGAATCTGGGCAGGGCAATGCTGTTATCCAGTGGGACCCAGGACAGCTTCCAAAATCCTTGTTTTCTCATTTCCCCTCCCACTAGAGAGGGGTGTTGTTGGCTTTCTTTCTGAGTTCTCTTCTACTCTCCTGATACCTGTCTGAAAATCTTTGGGATGTGTGATCTGGGCTGCAGAGATCATTATCCCCTCCAAACCTTTCTACAAAGATCATTAAACTATTTAAAATTCATTTCCCTTTCCAAAAGAACTCTAATTCTTTCAAAAAGACAGAGGCGTTGCTGGGGCGGGGAGGGACCTGTGGCATGGGCCAAGCCCCTGCCCCCAGCGGGCAGGCCCTGCCCCTAGCTGGAAGGCCCCACCCGTGGCCAGGGATAGGGCCGTGAGGGGCCGCGCCACCGTGGGCAGCTAGGCTATGGCGCGGGCTGGCCAGAAGCGGCCGCTGGAGGCCGGGCCCACACCCACGGGTGGCCAGGCCCCCGATCTCCGGCCTGGGACAGGGCTGCCGCAGCTGCCGGTGGCCAGGCCCCAGATCCCTAGTGGGGGATGGGGCTGCCGCGGCAGGCCCCGGATCCCCAGATGGGGATGGGGCCGCCACTGCTGCTGCCGCTGTGGGTGGCCAGCCAGCCGGGCCCCGGATCCCCGGCTGTGGCGGCCCCGTCCCTGGCCGGGGATTGGGGGCCACAGGCGCAAGCCTGGCATCCAGCAGCCACTTCTGGCCCGGCCCCACTGCAGCCTACTTGCCTGCGGTGGTGCGCCCCCCCCCCGGCCCTATCCCTGGCTAGGGGCGAGGCCTGCCGGGCAGCCAGCCAGGCCCCAGATCCCTGGCCAGGGACGGGGCTGCTGTGGCTGCAGCTGGCCAGGGATCTGGCCCCAGATCCCTGGCCTGATTGGGCCGGAGATCCGGGGCACTGTTGTTGGGACCTGGGGCACGTGCCCCGTTGTGCCCAATGCCAGCGATGCCCCTGCATAGAGATCACCAAACCTAACAAATGTCTTAATGCTTAGTGTATTCATTCCAAAATCTTTCTGTCTTGAAAAGCTCAGCTTTCCATACCTCCTTGTAGGTACACAAATAAAGAATGAAAGTAAAAACAGATGAGTCATAGTGATATACCAGTAAGTTTAATAATTACATCGATTTTGCATGCATCAATACTGCTGCTAAACAGGCCTTACCCATAATAAAGCAAATATGTTAGATTAGTGGTCTAGCTACTGCATAGCAGCATTATGATATTTTGGTTTGGGCACTTTTGATCAGTGAATTAAAAACATTTATTTAATTCTAATTTATTAATTTAAAGCACTTATTTAATTAATTTAACTATGTTAAATTAATGCTCCAGCTACTGCATAGTAGCACTAGGGTATTTTGGTTTTGGAACTCTTGATCAGTCTATTAAAAGCATTTATTTAATTTTTATAGAGTCAAAGATAGAGGCAAAAAGATAATACGTAAGTGACATACAATGGCTGTTCTTAGAAAATAATACAGTTTTCATTTTTTGATCTATTCATGGAAACAAGTTAATATGAATGTGGCAGACATTGGTATATTTTGCAGCAAAAGGAAATAATAAAATGTGAAATGGAAATAATTAATGTTAGTAATAATAGCGATACTTTGCTTAATCTCAAGGCATATTGTTTAAAGTGTATTTATCTTTATATATTGACTATTTTGAGTGTTTCTGTGGCTGATCTATAAAGACAAATTCATTAACTTAAACCTAAATATAGGCAAATAATGGCAACCAACCATCAATTTATCTAATCTACCTCCATTATTTATCATATGTCTAATTCACCTCTTGCTGTGGTATCTAGATTGTAATATTCTTTAGAGTTTATGCTTTGGAAAGCAGAGAACACACTGTAATTTCTCCAGTAAAAGAAAAAGCAGAAAATAGGAAATCTTTTGGTTTAGGTGCAAAACACAGCCATTTCCCAGAGAGTATGCAAGACCAAAGGTGATAATTCCTTACAGGTCTGACCATTAAGGGTCTGAATGAATAGGACACCAGAATGCATAATTTGAATTCTATTTTGCACACTTCTTTGGCATAATTGGTTTCATTGCCCTTCTCAAAGAGCTTTGAAATAGATGGTACACACAAACTCTAATGCTTTTCATTGAGGGCTAGATTATTCTATTTAAGCACAGTGGATGTGTAATTCCAATAAGTCTGGGAGGGCATGGAGAAGCATTCTGCTATCCAGATCTCCCAAGTGCACAGAAGTCATATGCTTATAAATCCTTCTGGGAAGTGTAGCTTCCTACCCCCATTCAGCTGGCATGCTCTGCCAGCCCATGTGTATGGTGTTATGTGAGATGTCTGGATATAATTAAACCACTGGTTCCCAACCTTTTTGGCTTAAGGGCCACAAATAATCATTTTTACACCATTGAAGGGCAACCAGTCTTTCAACTCAGAAAAAAATATAGTGATATATACACTATTTAGGACTGCAAATCAGTACATACTTAAAGTAAACATTTTGATGCTACTGTGCACATTTTTGCATTCACTGTTTTATACCTACGAATTAGTCTCGATATGCCACACACTTACAAAGCACTACTGGGAATGAGTGACTCTCATTATACAGTGAAGCACATAGCCTGGCAGCTAAGTCATAGTGGCTATGTCTGCACTTGCAAAGTTAATTTGAAATAGTTATTTTGAATTAACTACTATGACTTTAAATCAAAGTTATTAATTCAAATTAGAGAGTCTTCACTAAACTCCTCATTCGATTTAAAATAGGCTTTATTAATTGAACTTAGAGAGTTCCGGTAGACTCTCTAATTCGAACTAGAGGGAGGTAGGAAAGTCAATAGGGCAATTATTTCAAATTAAGACTACTCCGCAGCCAACACTGGTTTAATACCAAATAATAACTTTTAAGTAACCATTACGTCGAAGTTAAAGGAGGTTTTATTCTATTAAATTTGCCTTTCCTTATTTCAATCTAAGGAAAGGCTTAATTCAATATAATAAAATGCCAGTGTGGCCAGGTAGTAAGTTATTTCAAATTAAGCCCTGCCACTGTAATGATCTAGGAAGAGTTCAGCGAGGAACCTGCCTCCTTTCTGATCTCCCATCCCCTGGCTGCAGCTCCCTCTGGCTCTGGAGGGCCCGGAGCACCAAGGGACCTTGGCAGAATGAAGGGAAGGGGAGTGCTGATCTCCCATCCCTTTGGGTGCAGCAAGGAGCCTGCACCATTCTTGTAGCCCTCTGGTAACAGGCTCTGCCTAGATCCTTAGGCAGCAGTTCCCTTCTGCAGCTAGTAAAAGGGGTGTAATGGGCCATTTTTGGCCCCTGGGCCACAAATTGGGAACCACTGGCTGAAACAGTTAATAGACAGATACAAATGGATTGGACTCGAGAATATGAATCACAGTAAGCTCCTAAGTTTTTTTGGGGTAATGAAATTTCTTGTTGTCTGTGCATGTCAAATGACTTCCTTTGTGCAGTTCTTAACATGTGGGAAGGAAAAGTTGTTCTCATTTTGGGGAAGTGCATGCACTCAGGAGGAGAAGGGATAGGAGAGTTCATTATGGTTTCCCTCATGCATAAGGGCTAGAAAAAGTCTGCATGTGAATGTCTGCATATTGAAAAAATTCTTCTGATAATATATATTACTGGATTGATCTTATTTTGTCAAGTTTATTGATGGCTTTTCACTTCCTCTACTTATACAGTGTATCTGAGTTTTTAAACAGTTAATTATTAGAACAGGGTTGGAGATGGAGGGGGAAGGGGAAGAATAATAAAGACCTCATAGAAAGTCTTTCTTTGAAAATGTTTTGAAAAAACATGCCATCCAGTGCATTCCAAAGATAAATGTGCTCTTCAGAAGTATTTTTATGACATAGATAAGCCAGTCCAAGAGGAAATTTATGGTCAAAGATGCTGGGGGAGGGCTGAACTCTATATTAGGTGAGAAAACCACCTAAAGTTTCTTTTCAAACTCTCATAGAAATTACAGGGAGGGGGGGATAACTACCATGCAATCCCAAAACATGATTGTTCTGTGCAGTACCTTGTTAAAATTCTATTTAATCTCATTTTATAAGTTCCACACTTTGGGGCTTCCTATCTTTCTTGAGAGACTATTCTATATCCTAAATCACACCTGGGATTTCAGAATAGTCTGCCGAAATTTTCTCTCTCTTAATTTCACTTAATTATTTTAGTTAATGTTTTACCCATATGTATCACACTAAATAGATTTTCTCCCTTTGTAGTTCCACCCAAATATTTATTGTTATTATAATCCTTTTACTAAAGTGCACACATGTATCTTAAGTTTTCCTCATAAATCAGTCCCTCCAGGCCTCTTATTATTTTTATTGCTCTTTCTGAACTTTCCCCAGTTTGTCAATATGTATGTGATAATTTTTCCTCCCTCAGTTCAAAAACATGTTGGCTAAAAATAAAAGCAAGAAAATAAGAGAGCAATTGTTTCTTTGGAAAAATTTGGCCTATGCTTAATCAAGCCATAGGAAATAAAAGTAGCTAGAACTGAAGCCATTTTACTTTCTGTGCAACTGGCTGAAAAATGTGAGACTGTGGATCCTGAGTGACTAGCAATTGTGTTATTGTGAACAGCAGCTACTGTGTTATTGTGAACTAGGTAATATAAAACTCAAAAGCACTCAGACACTGCTGTCTGTAGGTTATTTGATTCCTCTTCCCATATCATATGGACACCATTTCAGCTATCTACCCTTGATTTTTAATGGGAACTTAAATAATTGATTAAAGTTAAAGCACATGCAGGGATCCAGGAGTGTCTCTGTGCCAACTGGCAGAGGGTAAAGGGGTACAAAAAAGTTACAGGGATCCTCTGGATCTGGTGTCTACTTAGCAGTACACAAAAAACTGTCAAGTAAATTCTCTAATGGAAGCTTGTGTCACATTGGACATTATAATCTTTGTGAGATATATGTATAGAAAATATGTGTTATCTATCTATCTATCTATCTATCTATCTATCTATCTATCTATCTATCTAAAATTCTGTTCTATAGTTATATGAGTTAAGGCAGGTCACCAAAAATTCTGTTCTCTAGTTTTGTGGGTTAAGATATTCATATAGTCTTGTCAGGCAGAGGGGACAAGAGGCTTCTGTCTCATGCAAATTACATGAGTATTACATGTTTACAATCTATTCCCATTTGCAATCGATAGATTGTGGATGCTGCAGGAAAAACAAAAAATGCCAGGGATATTCTGTTTATGAGTAAAGGCAATCAATTTTTGAAATCATAAGGGTGTGCAGAGGGACTCCCGATATTCTCAGGGAAAGCAACCTCTTACTGTATTTGCTTCATGAAAATGGGATCTCAACTAAATGACTGAAAAATCTGGAAACAACTTTGGGTGAGATAAATTTCTTCAGATAGAAGGATAGCTTTTTAATTACTTTTAGGCCGTAGTAAGCATTCATCTCCATTGTCAATTAATTGGGCCTTAATCAGCACTTAGGACATGAAGGCATGCAAGGCTACTCTCGGAGATTTATGGTGTCTACACTTGGGTGGCATCTAATGTTGACACTGAGACATCTACATAATAAAACTGGAGGGGAATGGCCACACCTCACTCTATGCTGCAATGTCTTGCGTCCCCACTGCTGGCTGTTACTCCCACATCAGCAGCATTGCACTGTGAGTAGCTGTCCCACAGTACAATGAAGTGCTGGGGCTTGTGGGAAGTCAGCTGTACTACCACGATGCAATGGCCCCTCCCCTCCACTCCCCTTCTCACAGAGAAACAGGAAATGCTTTTCCTGCCGTGTATCTGCTGCAGGGATGGAGCATGCTCAGCTGCTCTGCAGCGGTACTGACAGTGTTTCAAACACATCTAGGCTTTTCTACACTAGCAGAGGTGTCAAACTTCCAGACTGGGGGAGGCAGGGGGGACTGGCAGGTCTGGCCCACCAAGGGATCTTATCCAGCCCCAGAGCTGCTGCCTGCTCCAGTGATTTGGCTACACAGCCTGTCTCTGCTGCCCAGAGTGGATCTGGCAGTAGCAGTGAGAGAAGAGCTGCTAGCCCCTGCCGCTGCAGCATCTAGCCAAGGCAGAGAAAACTTTAATCATCCCTTCTCCAGCCCAGTCTGCACTGCAGACTGCAGTACATAGTGGCCCCAACATAGAGGGAAAGAGCTGGGATGGCAGCAGTTGCTGAGCCCTAGGGGGGCAGCCCAGAGCTGGGTGTGGACTGCAGGGTCCCTGGTGGTGAGGGGAGGCTCACAGAGTTATGGGGGAAGGGAGGGGAGCCCTGAGCTAGATGCTAGAAACAGAGTCCCACAGTGGTGGAGGATGGACCCGGAGCTGGGTGAGGGGCTGCACAGCAAGGTCCGCCAGGCGGGAGCCTGCTGTGCAGGGTGTGGATTGTGCAGGGTCCTCCAGCATCAGGTCAGAGATCAGGACCAGGGTGAGTGAGCATGTGTGTGTGTTTGGGGGGGGGGGGAGCAGACTAGGTGGGCACTGGCAGCAGGTTAGTGTGATGGGGGGTATGTGGATGTGCAGGAATTTCATGGCAGGGGTGGTGGATTCAGGGGGTGAGCACTTCTGGAAGGTGCTTCATTTGGGGACCAAGCATGGCCAGGAGACAAGGGGTCGAGGGTGGTGATGGTCAGGTTTTGCCCTGAGCAGCAGTGATGCCTGAGCCTTCTGTCCCTGTGCATTCACTTCCCATCACACTCACACTCCTTGACAAGCCCTTCCCCTTCTGTCACCCACAAGGCATTGTATCAAGGCACCAAAAATAAACATACTTTATTGTGGTCACATTTCTGGGCTGGGGAGGCTGGGACCTGGACATTTCATTTCTTAAAGGGGATGTTGTAAAGGTCTGCCGGCACACAATGGTGTGGAGGCAAGCACAATTTGCACCCTGCCCCTCCTTCTCCTTGAGTGACAGTATATGGGACCAGTGCCTGAATGATGTTCTTCCTGGAGCTCATCCAGGCGCAGCAGAACGTTGGACTGATTCCTCATGATCTGCAGCATCTCTTGCTGTGTTTTGGAATCCTGCTCACTTGCTGCTCTTTTGTCCAAGGATCCCCGGCAGGGGCTACAGGTTACTCTCATTTTCTCTTGCACAGAGAGAGAGGGAGAGAGATTCCTCACCCTACAGCATGATCAGATCTGAGATCTCAGGACACTCCAAGCTGGGGCACTTTGCTAAGCTCTCCACGCTGCCTACTCATCAAATGGTGATCAAACCTTTCTGGGAATGCAGAGGCAGGTGGAGCTTCATGGGGACATGGCAAAAGATGCAGTATATCAGTGATGAGAAACTTGAAAGAATGGAGAATTCTGGGCTAGGTCTTCCAGCCAATGAATGTCTGGTTTGGTACACGCTGATGAAAACCTGATTTATTAAGGTTGCAGTGGATGCTACACCTCCTACAGAGGTGGAGTTATGATGCCTACTTCCAGTCCCGTTTAATGTGCATTTTCATTCATGTGAGCACATAAGCACGCAGCTGGAGGATGAGGTAAATACTGATAGGTTGACCTGAGCCCTCAGAGTAGCCTAAGTCTTAGTGTTTGACCTCATTGACCTAGAAGACTATGAGGAACATTCATACAGTACGACAGCTATACATTTGGGAAATTTTCAGAAATACTAAAGGAATTAAGGGACACAAGTTCTAATGACTTTCAGTGAAACCTGTGCTCCTAAATTCTTTTAATGCTTTTAAATATTTGCCCCCATAATATACAAACTATACTAAAACAAGTTTTTAAATACATACATACTATGTGCAAGTAGAATAAATGAAAGAAAGTTGACCTTCTGCTTATTCTATTAGACTTTAAAAATTGTGATACAACGGTGGCATCATTTCCTATAGAGGAGTGTTATGCTAGTCATAAACTTTTGGCACAGACAATATGTGGAGGAAGAATTATCGACTGTTCAGAAGTACTACTTGACACTTTTACAGCTGGATGTGAGAAGGATTAGTCTGCTGTTTAATTATGATTTTTTTAAAGTATGGTGAACTACTGAATGGGTGTTACTGCACTTTTCACAGTAAACTTAGTGTCTAGAGTGGAGAAAAATGGAGGAAGGGAGAGAAATTTTTATGGTCTGCTAGTTTGAATGATCTGTTTCTAGAACAATCAACTTTATTCAGTGTTTAACTTTAATAACAAGATATTAAGGTATTTATAACAGATACATCATATTGCATGGATTATACAAGAGGGCATTCTGCTCTAAAAGAAAAAAATGAAGCTGGAAGATGGTGTTTTATTAAATTCTAAAATAGTGTATCTGTTAAGCAATGTAAATCAAGCTAACTGGTGGCTATAGCTCAAAGCCCAGTTGTGAGCTAAAGATTTCTTTCTCATATATTTTTATACTGCAATGGTTTTCTCTCATGGCTGCAGCTGAGAACTCCCTCATAATCACTCATCAGATTGCTGGGAGGAGATCCAGCTGCTGAATCCCCAGGGGGTTTAAATTTCTGAAGTCTGAAGTGAATACAGGCACTGCTCCTGCACTGGGGTCCACTGTCTCAGGGTGTGGATTCTCTTTCCACCATCTCCTTCTGACAAGTGTGACCCTGCAGCTCACTGCCTAGACCACTGCTGACTCATCAGACTTCCCCATAGCATAAACACATTCTGTCCTAGAACTCCAGCCATGGGTGTGTTCTGGATGCACAGTTTACCTCTTCAGGAGGCACATGCTGCAGATACAATACTCACACGGTTTTTACACAAGACTTTAAAAAACAACAGTCTTTCTTAATATCACAAAAAATACACAACTCTGTTAAAAATGATAAACCATACACGTCTTTTGCTCAGTTTCCCCGTCACTTTACAGTATTCTTTGAGCTGAGATCACATTTATATGGGGCAATCAGGGGCTTTTTGTTGAGATAGATAGCTTGTATTGTGAAATGCTGTTCTCTATCCCTTACCTTACCTTCTCTGATCTTGGGTGATCCATTCCCATCTTCAGAGGCATCCTTAGGCTATCTGGGGCCCTCGGTGAAGACCCATTGTGGGGCTTCCTATGGGGCTCCTCACAGTTCTGGCTCCTCACAAGGGACTCTCAACACCCACGTTACTCTGGATCTCTGCTGCCAGTCTGCGCCCCCACCAGGGGTCCCAAAATCCCCTCTGCAACCTCTACTACGAGTCCCTGCTGGACCTCCAGCTACCTGCAACCACTCCCCCCCTGAAGTCCCCTCCCTGTGCCTGCCACAGGTCAGAGCTTTTCTGCTGCTGACTAAGGCAGGGCTTTTGTAGTAGGCGAAGCAGGTGACCACCTCTACTGTCCACAGAGTTGGGGATGGGACCCTGTGACAGAGTCAAGCCTGAGGGCAAGAGGAGGGTGCTGGAGGGTAGATATATTAGCCTGAGGCTTAATAAACCCTGTTTCCAGGGTAGGGAGGGCAGGGCTGCTCTAAAACCAACTGGTGCACCAGAGACCAGTTGGTGCACCTGAGACCAATGGGGGTGATTGTCCACAATAGATAAAATGCCTCTCTTGCAGGCTGCAGGGAGAGAGCATTGGGTGTGGTGAGCTGAGATGGAAGCGATTGGGATCCTCTGCTGCCCTACCTAACGTTTGCTATTTGGGAGTTTCCCCAGGCCTCTATGGGGTTCTCCCCTTTGAACTATTATATGGGTGACACCCCAGAGCTATTTTGGATATAGGCAAAGAGATCTGCGAGAAGGAACCCACCCCAGGGAAAATGTGGTCAATCATGTGCTACAAATGAGAGAGTGAATAGGCTGTGTCAGCCCTATTGTGTGGGAGCACCTGGAGAAGGCTCAGGAGACCCAGAAAACCCACTATTATCTCCAGGCTACATTCTGATATTTCCAACCAGATGATCGGGTGATGATACTATTTCCTACCACCGAAGGTAAACTATTGGCCCAGCGGCAGGGACCCTCTGAAGTGACTGAGCCCGTGGGGGAGACCAACTATAAGATACATCAGCCTGGGTGCTGCAGACAAGAGCAAGTATACCATGTGAACTTGCTGAAACCTTGGAAGGATCAAAAGGTATATGTGTCCTTCCTTATACCAGGAGGAGAAAAACCCTGAAGAAGTATGGATATCTCTCAACCTAACACTGGAACAAAAGGCTGAAGTGGCAGAAATGATTGAACAATTCAAAGATTTACTCTAAACCAAACCTGGCAGAACAACTGAGGTAACCCATCATATAAATATGAACCTTGGAGCCAGAGTTATTACATGACCCTATCAAATCCAGGAGGCTAAACAGGAAAGAAATCAAGGCAGAGGTGGAGAAGATGTTGGAACTGGGAGTCATTGAGGAGTCCCAGAGCCAGTGGTCCAGCCCAGTTGCATTGGTACCAAAACCAGATGGCACAATGAGATTCTGCAACAACTACTGCCATTTAAATGAGAATTTGCAATTTGATGAGAACCCCATACCCCATATAGATGAACTTGTCGACCAGTTAGTGAAAGCCCATTGTCTAACCACCCTTGGCTTGACTAAGGGGTACTGGCAAATCCCTCTAGTCCCAGAAGCAAAAGACAGCATTTGCTATCCTGGAAGGACTGTTCTAGTACACTGTTCAACCCTCTGGTCTACATCGAGCCCCAGCTACCCTCTAACTTCTAATGTACAAGTTGTTGCACCCCCATGCCAGTTATGCTGCTGTGTACTTGGATGATGTGGTCATTTACACTCCTGACTGGGCGTCTCACCTGGAAAAAGCAGAGGCAGTGCTAAGCACCTTAAGGCAAACTGGCCTCAGATATTTTGCAGGAAGGGGCGTGGTAAAATCCCAATTAAACAAAGCAGAAGCTATCCAGAACTGGCCCTGGCCCAACTGGAAAAAGCAGGTCACAGCACTTTTAGGCATAGTAACATACTATAGATGCTTTATTCCAGATTTTGCCTCCAGAGCTAGCCCCCTGACAGATCTGATAAAAGCCCAAGGTCTTGAGATGGTGTGATGGTCTGATGTGGCTGAGATGGCCTTCATAGACCTACGAACAGCCACTTGCCAGGACCCTGTACTCCTTGCCCTGGATCTCTCAAAGGAATTCATACTCCAGACAGATGCCTCCGAGGTAGGGCTGGGAGTGGTCCTTTCAGAGATGGTGAGAGAAGAACACTCACTGATGTACCTCAGCTGGAAGCTCCTACCATGAAAACAAAGATATGCAGTAGTGGAGAGAGAATGCCTGGCTGTCAAGTGGGCCATAGAAGCCCTCCAGTACTACCTGCTGGGATGTCACTTTACCCTGGTGATTGATCATACCCCTCTGCAATGGCTGCAGTGAAACAAAGAAAAGAATTTGCAGATAACCAGATGTTTTTTTGTCCCTCCAGCCCTTCTGGTTCACAGTATGCCATCAGGCTGGCAATTGTCATGGCATTGTGGATGGCTTACCCCGAATGCACTGTGTATTGTCTCAAATTGCTCAACCCATTGGGTTGTGCAGGAGGTGGGGATATGTGACAGAGTCAACCCTGAGGGCTACAGGAGAGTGCTGGAGGGTAGATATATTAGCTCCAGGCTTAATAAATCCCTATTTCCAGGGTAAGTATGGAAGGGTTGCTCTGAGACCAGTTGGCACACGTGAGAACAATTGGTACACCTGAGACCAGGTAGAGCACCTGGAGCCAATTAGAGCACCCGGCACCAATTGGAGATAATTATCCACAGTTAATAAAAAGACCTCTCTTGCAGGCAGCCCGGACAGAGAGTTGGGTGTGATGGTTGGAGGACGGGAGGATTGTGTGGATTGGAGATTTATGTGGAGTAAGGTAGCAGAGTGAAGAAGAACTGGAGAAAGCTGACTAGTAGCGGTTGTGGACAACCTTAGGCTCCATGGCCTGCAGGTTGAAGAACCTGGCCCCAGGGCAAGAGCCCCAGGATAGTGCAATACTGAGAAGTTTGGAGGAGGGAGAGGTGTGCTGAAGCTGGCTGCCAAGCTTGAAGCACACATCCCACAGTGCCCAAGCAACCCCATTCATCACAGACCCCTTGCTGCTCAGGCCCTATTCAGGGGCCTCCTTTGCCTAAGCCAAAAGCCACCTCTGTTCTTCCTCTTTGCTGCCCAAAACTTACTGTGTGGTCCCCTCAGTCTTCCCTTTTAATGACTGCATTACCACTTTGGTGTCATTGATCTGTGGTGGTCTAAGTCTGTTTGCCAAACTGGTATTTAGGGCAGCCGGGGAGAACTGACTTCCTCATTCAGGCAACCACTTTAGTATGCTGTTGTCCTGTCATTAAATTCTATTGACCCAGCATTATCCCTGATCTGGCAGGGACAGCACTGTCAGTCCATGATGGAGTCCACATTTACATGCAAGTAGCCAGTGATGCAACAATTTTCATAGTAAGTTTCATAATATTAACCAGACTTCATAAATTGTGCATACAGATTTCCCAAATTATCACAGTAGCATCTGAATAAAACTCATTTTGTAAATTCAATATGGAGAAGTGTATGTTTTTTCTGTGATTTAATTGAGGTGACCTAAAAAAGAAAACAGTGCTAACAAAATAACAAGTTTCCTTACTTCTGAAAATTGCAGGTGGATAGTCAAAAGGGCTTGACACTGGCCTAGTTCTGCTGTCAGTGAAGTCAATGGGAGCTTCACCATTAAATAGCCTCACAGACACAGGCAGTCTTAGCAGCGGGGCAGTGTGGACATTTGCTTTGGGTCCCATGGGTGTGTGTGTGATGGGGCTGATTTGCCAGCAGGGGCTCTGGTGGGGCTGGCAAGGGGGGCAGCTGGGGCCCCAGTAGGGCTGGTGGGGGAGCCAGGGGAGGGGAGTCATTGGGGCTTCCCACAGAGAGGGGGAGGTCATCCTTGACTTTTGCCCAGGCCTGGAATCCCTAAAACTGCTCCTGCTCTCATGTACTATAAAGAAAGACAAATAGACAGAGTTTGCAGGCAGCAAACAAGTCAGTGTTGAACGTTTCTGAAAATCCCAAACTACAGATTGACTTATAGTATATTTAATGATTAGACAGAACCAGACTGGACAAAATAAGCGTAACTCCTTCCCTAGGTCATCTTAAATGGCATCTGAATGGAAGATTCTTGGTTAACTCTTTTATCATATTTTAAAAAGCATATACTTTTGTACAGCTCCTGGAAAATCTTGGGAGCAGAAAGAGCAAAATATTACAAAAACTATTTTTCCTTGTTTATGAAAATAACAAGAATCATGGTGTAATAGAAATCTTATGAGAAGTCATTTGTTCCACAGTTTTCCAAGCCCAAGAAAATTATATAGTTTATAGATATATTTGAATATATTAACTGTTTTGGGTGCTTATCCAAACAAATCAAAATTCCAAGCTCCTTCTAAGGTCCAGCCATACACTGATCCTAAGGTGGGGTCTTGCTCTAAAGACAATATTTTATTGGGCTTTCAAGGCTAATTATGCTTTGACTTAAATGAAAAAGCACTATGTCATGGAAACATCAGAACCTGATGCCATCTCTAACTCCTCCCCACTGTATTTTCCCATCAGAAATTGGAGTAATTCAAAAAAATTTGAAATTCAAAATATGTCTTGCTGAAAACTCCCCCCTTCCACAAAACTGGAATGACACAAAATTCCAACCTTATTTTTGTCATGGGTCTAATAAATAAATACTGCACAATAAATTAATGCATAATAAATCTATTGATTAATTCAGATAGCTGGTACTTAGCATGAGAATACTTGTGTGCAGAAGAAATAACTAGGATAGTTCAAAACTGACTAGAATAGATCACAAAATGAAGGGCTTAAAGAAATTAGAAAAAAAAAAAACCCTAAAGAGGCCTGATGCATTATCTATAATGTGTTTTACAGATTTGGCCTGACAAGGTCTTAGATAGGAAACAACACAAAAAGGTAATTTTTGTGAGGTAATAAGGATTTGTTTTACACCAACAGAAGCTGCTCTCACTTGAAACATCTCTTGCTACTGCATTGACATCATACAGATGCTACCACAGCTGCAGAATTGTGCTTTCTGTCTCTCGGTACGCCCATAAACTGTTTCCATAGCTACAGAGGCTGTGAAAAACTTGGCAGTCTGCTGGAACTCCACAGCTACAAGACCTCCTGGATATTCTCAAAGCATAACATCAGCTCAAGGTGAGAGATGGTTACAGGAGGCTTACACTATGGACAAAGACACTGATGCTGTTGTGCACAATTATATGTGTATGTATGTTTTTAGTGGGTGGGAGGTAGGAACAAGTGCAGGGTGGGAGACAACTGGCAGATCTGCCATCCAATCTTCTGGGTAGGGGAATATGGGAACTATGGATGCTACAGCACTCTAGGGGTAGGCTGAAACACTACATAAAACAACCACCAAGCACCTTCAATAATGGACACACTGCTAGAAATTGTAATCTGTTCCTAGGTAATTGGCAAGCAGAACAATGGACTACCTGAAACAATATTCACTGCAAATGGTTCACTTCTTAGGTCATGCCTGTAATCTCATTCCAAATTTTTGTGTGTGTAGATCTACTCTGAAACATTACACTGGAAAAATATTAATCAGCATAGTAATTTATAGAGCAGCTACTGCCCTGATCTTTCGGGGGGACTCCAGTTGAATTGTCTTCTGTATGTTTGCAACAGTTTCAGCTGTAAGGTCTGAGAATGTTCAAACAAAAATATTGTTTTACTGAGTACTGAAATACTTTATTTTGAGTGTCTTAGCAGAAAGGTCCCCAGATTTTGTTCTGTGGTGAACTGGCAGTACAAGAAGATTTAGCCAATGTCATTTCCAGCCGTAAATTACTTTAAAAGATGGTTAAACATAAAAAGCTGCCATAATCTCACTGGGTCCATGTAAATCATTACTGTAGCTGGGACAGGCATGTTATATGCTCATGAGTATTGGTAGTCTGCACAATTGTAAATGGGAGAAGAAATGGTTCAGAGAGAAAAGTCCCTGTTCTGAAATTCTGTTTTTACTGAGAGAGAGAGAGAGAGAGAGAGAATCCCTGAATTAGTGTGATAACATGATCACAGGAAAATGCTGTGGTTACTTTTGGGGAATGGGAATGTTATTTATAGCAGGTGCCTGGTAGCAACTTCTGTAATTAAGCCTGAAAAGTAATTAGCATTGTAAGTCCCTCTTTTCAGTCACTAGAACATTTCTAAAACATTTCCCTTTCATTCTGACATTTCCATTCTGGCTCTATTTCAAAACTGATTTTTGTAATGCATGAACAGAAATGATTCATCTATATTTTGAGTGAGAGAATGAAAATATATACTTTTTCCTATTGTAAAATATTCATATGGCTATTTTTAACAGTTCTGCAACCAACATGGCTGGGGTTTGAAAACTCACAATTTCACATGGAAATAGTCCTTACCCAGGCATATAATACAGGTTTATTCTGGAGGAAAATAGTTTTGATTTGATCAATAATTCATAATGAATAGCATAACTTCAACATATGTAGCATACTTTTTCCCTAACTTATTAAATATGTACCTAAGGAATGATGCATCATGCATACATTCACAGTTGAGTACGCATTTAATGCTTTAATTCTCAGAATGACTCCCAACTTTCCATGACATATTTAGCAAATATCCTGAGAGACTGTGGAATGTATCCGATACAAAGATATTTTTCTTGCTGTTTCATTCCATGCCAAAAGATCCTTATGGCTTTTGGGTACAACAGAGGGCTAAAACTAGAAGGTTCTAAATCCCATTCTCAGGTTTTTTTCTTTAGTGGCCTCAATGGCTGTTTGCATGTCACCAGTTTTATTTATTGAAACCTTACTTTAGAATTTTTGAGGTAAGAATGAAAAGAAAGGAAGATTTCCACATCAGGAAAAAGCATAATATTTCCTTTTTTCTTTAAATGCAGTCAAAAATCAGGGTGGAAAAAAGAAAAAAAACCCAAGATTTTAAGTGACACCGGTATGTTATTAAATATTTAAGGAGTATAGAATATGTGGTCTTAACAAATACATTTATAAATGCAGACATGTCAATATTTTTAAAGGTCAAGTATGGTACTTCACATTCTTTGTAATTACAGACTTCATTCGAGAGAGAGCATGACTTTTGGTGATTTCATTTAGTAACCTTAAAATTGAAGTTGAACTCTCTGTGGAATACTCAAGGACAATTTCTCCAAAAGATATTTTACTGTAAGATTTCAACTCATCAGATATCTAATATAAAACACTATTTAGGACTAAATACATTGCTTTATAAGCAAATAGTTTATATTTTTCTACAACACATTTTATTTTTAAATTGTTTTAGCATAGGTCAATAGCCTCTCTTTTCCTTTTTGAAATGTATTGAAGGGAACATTTGCATCCCTTGCTCCCTCAGCATTTTGTCCTGTCTTCCCCTTCTGGAAACAGGGTAAGTGTTACTACAGAACAGCCAGAGGCACAGGAACCAGTTCCATTGAAAGACTGAGATCTGAAAGAGCAAAACAGGAGATTTTCTTGAGATGTTAGGTCACCCCTAATTCTGGCAGCACTCATATAACACCATCAGTATACCATGTTTCCTTGCTGTGCTGCCATTGGTTGACCCCCAGGGGAGCTGTGCATATCTTCTCTCTTTTTGCAATTGGTCTACTTTAAATATAAACTGAGTATGTTTTAGTATATGCCAGCAGGGTCTATATGGGGTAGTTAGAGGATAGTGCTTTACTGAGCTTTACAAATCAAAATACTATAGTGTACTTTGCCATGCCATATAGACAAGCCCTAAGTTTCATTCTCAAAAGTGATTTGGTTATTTAGGAGTGTCATTTTCAGAAGTATGCAGGTAAGTAAAATACAGATAGGTGCCTAGTGGGATTTAAAAAACAGTTAGGTTGGGTTAGGTTAGGTTAGGTTAGCTTAGCAGCAGGTTAGGTGCCTAACTTTAATTATAATCTGTGGGAATTTGGCATCTGATCAGGTATTTTTTGAAAATCCTAAGAGGCACTGATCTGTATCTTTAGGCACTTGAATGCCTTAAAACATCTGCTCTATAAGTCTCTTTGGTACTGCTGAAAATTTTACCTGCCAGCTCCATTTTTTTTTATCAATAAGAATGATAGCAACAATTCATGAATTTTAACCTTTCCTTAAAATATTATGCTACTTTTTACATTTACAATACATAAAACAATGGAAATCTCACAAGTCAGTCAGCAATGTAGCCTGTTAAGTCTTGAAGTTTATATAATACATATAGGATTTACAACGTTATGGGGACAATAAGAAGACAGGTCATCAAGTGAACTCTCATGCTACCTCATTTTCTCCCTTACCTGATGCAGGATCTTTCATATTGCTTACCGATCTTTGAGAGTTTCCTCTGCTTTAGCACTTCAGGTATTCTGTAATGATTTGATCTTAGCCAAAGAAAGCTGGATGGGATTCCCTTCTGAGTCCATACTAGAGTTCCTGACTTGGCCAAATGAACTGGTATTGAATGGAGCAAGAACACTGATTGCTCCCTGTGAAAAGCCCTTGTCAAACCAACAAACAGAATGAGGATCTGGACAAAACTCTTCCCAGCTGCACATTGCAATGAAATACTGCAAGGCAAATGCAGTTTTGGGTTTCGCTAACAGAGGTATTGTATGCAAGTCACAGGAGATGATGGCATGAGTCTCCTCTGAGCTGGCTAGGGCTCCACTGGATTACCGAATCCAATTTTGGTCACTGCTGTATGGAAAGGATGTAGAGAAACTGGGAAAAGATCCACAGGTCATAGAGTCATAGGTCATGTCCACATGTCTCTTTTATTTTGAAATAACACTGGGTATTTTGAAATAAAAAAGATTAGGTCCACACAACGTTTTCTTATTTCGAAATGACGGGCTCTGTCATTTCAAAATAAGAACCGCCATTTTGAAACACCTTAAACCCCATTCATTTCAAAATGGCTGTTATTTCAAAATGGTTATTTTGAAATAAGGCCATTTGGATGTGTTGTTTTGAAACAACATCATTGTTTCGAAACAACTGCTTCGAAACATTATGTCCAAATGGCGTTATTTCGAAATAACCGTTTTGAAATAACAGCCATTTCGATAGCAGGCTTTCCCTTAATTCGAATTAACATTTTCTTAATTTGAATTAACTTATTTTGAAATAAGGACTTTATTTTGAAATAACTCATTTCGAAATAACTTATTTTGAAATAATGATGTATGTGTGGACATAGCCATAGAGTGGTGAGCAATAAAGGAATGGAATACAAGCCATGGGAGGAAAGGGCTGAAGGGACTGGGTTGGATATGTTTGATTTTGAAAAAAAGGAGATTAAAGGGACAGGGTATGATAATGGTTGTCTTCAAATATTTGAAAAGCTACTATAAAAAGATGCAGAAAATTGTTCTCTCTTGTTACAAAGGGCACAACAAGAGGCAATGGGTTCAAACTAGAGCATAGCAGATTTAGATTAAATCTCAGGAAAAATTTCCTAACTACAAGAAACGAAGGACAGTGGTACAAACTTCCTAGAGTAGTTGTGGAATCTCCTTCACTGCAGGTTTTCAAAAGGAGATAGCATAACCATCTGTCTGGGATGCTTTAGGCACAACAAATCCTCCATTTTGGCAAGGGTTTAGACTAAGTGACCCTTCTAACTTGATGGTTCTATGATAAGGCCACTAAGTTATTTCACTATCATCAATTTCTAAGTGTGGAAATAGCTTTTGCCTATCCTGAAGACTTTTAAAGTTAGAATTCAGAGCTTCAGTCGCCCAGTATTTCTCACATAGTATACAGCATGTACCTAATGATAACAAATATGAATGTGTGGAATATAATGCAAGGAAAGATTAAATGTCTGCCACTTCAGATTGATTTTAGTCAGAGGTGAAGCCAAAGGCTGAATTCATCTCCAGTGAACTGAGGTATCTAATTACTGTGGTTAGACCACATATTAAGTGAGTTTCTTTAAGCATAAAATCTGTCAGGGACAGTGAGAAAGAGAGAGTGCCAGATTTAAATTATTCCTTTTCAAAATCCTTTTATTATTATTTATCAATATGAGATTATTGTAAGACTTTTGTATGAACTATGAGGTATCATTTGAAAATGAATAATTCAGTATTTATTAATACTCTTGTGTGATGTATGCACATGGTGGGTAATGTATATATGCTGCATTTATGACAATGTGTGTTTAAATCAAGCATGCTGGTAAACAGCTCTACTTTACATAAAGAAATGTGATTTTGATTCTCTGACCTGCCTGATTTTCAGGCAAAGTCAAAGAAGGTCTATTTTTAATATTAGGTAAACAAATCTGTTAAGCTAGCAAATGGGGAAGAAACAGTGTAGAGCTTCCTTCTTCACCACTTTTCTCACAGCTTGAATAAACTTTACTTTGTGGGATAGCCATCAGAAGAAACCATTTCAAAAGTCTATTGTTCTAAAGACAAAGAGGCTGAACCTCAAGTCATCAGCAATTGCATCAACTGCTTGCATACAATATTATTGTATCATAAAAGTGTGTAGAGAGAGGTCTTTTCTGAAAGCTATTTACACTCTGGTAATTAATGTTGTTGTGAAATGTATGTATTAAAATATATGAAATATATGGATGGTTTATGATATTATATTCTAAAATTTATGGCCAAACAGAAGGCAACAGGTTCCCTTCTACACAGAAGAGAAGGCAGCTATTTACCTGTCTTTTATGTAAATTAAGTACTGTGGAATGAAAAAAATGGAAGCTTAATTTATACAGAAATATCATTGGGATACTACATCCATAGATACAGACAAACAGTATGATATCATCCTGCATTTTTAAACAAGCTAATTGAACTTTGGAAGACATAAGCAAGACTGAAGTCATCTCTGGCATTCATCACTAGGCAGACACACAGGAACACAGCTCTTGCAAGATGAGAGAGATGAGTCCTTCTCCACCAGGAAGGACGGGTGGTTGAGTCTCTAGGAACTGAATATAGGTGAGGAAAAAAAAATCTTGAACAGAGCCCATACCTTCTAGGGTAACTTTTAGACTTCCATATGTAGTTATCACTCTTATATGTGTGTAACACTTTCTAAGATTATTCTGTTTACTTGCTGTCATTTATTCTACATACTGTTAAATTTGTTATATATTAACTATGTACTAATTCAGTGCATTGTTTAAATGGAAGTGTGTATTTATTCCAGATTAGTTAATAAGATGTGATGTGGTTTAGAGAAACAAACTAATATTATTTCTTTGAACTGTCCAGGAGAGGGCTGAAGAATGGTTTTGAGAAAATTTGCAATAGGAATGTTTTATCAAAGGCAGATTAAGGGGATCTTGTGTCCTGGTTCCCCAGTGGGCCCCCCCTACATGGGATCCCAGCCTCCTACTGTGGGCCCCAATCAGGGGCCCCAGCCCCCCTTCTGTAGCTGCTCTGCCCCGGGGGGGGGGGTGGCAGGGCCAACTGGAGTGTGGTGTGGCCCTCCAGGCCCAAAGCCACACCAGAGGCTGTACACAACATACCAGGCACCTCACCCTTGGAGCAGAGCAACTAGTCACGCCAGCGCACCCCGCCCCTGGTGGGCAGACTGATTGGTTCAAGGATGGGGTCGGAGTGAGAAGCCCGGTCTCCAGCAGAGTGTGCCATGCCCCCACCCTGTGCAGGCAGGATGGAGGATCCCCTGGGCACTGTTATTCGCCCCTGGTTTTAGTAGTAATAGTACTGCAGGGTTGCTGCGCAAGAGGTGACACGACACTTTACTGTTCTGGATTACCCCCTGCACACCAACACAATCAGTGACGTACACTGTTGTCCAAATGTTCTTTTCAGTGTTTGAATACCGCATGGAGCACATAAGAAAATGCAAGACGGAATTATTTGGATAAGCATTATGCAAACAACATTCTAGATTGTTATAGCATTACTCAATGTGGATATGTTATTCCATCAGCAATCCTACTGAAGTCACTCAGCTGACTCAGATTATCATGACCTGGGCCAGTGTTTGTAATCATGTTGATATCTTTGAAGTTTAGTCTCTGGTATTCAAATCAAATGGGGATGTGTACAGAACTCTATATGTTTGTAAATGTTGCTGTTATTTTGTGATGGGGACTTTATAATTATCAAATACACAATTTAATTTCTTTCTAATTAATCAACTCACAATGGGTTGCTTCACCTTTTGTATATTTTCTTGATACAGTCAATGTGAGGTGCCCAGCTGAACTCAAATAATTTCCATATGTTTCTTTAATATGCTACTTTCTTCATTGGAATGATAACATTCCATCATCCATTTTTAAGCAGAAGGACAGTTTCTACTGGAAAATAATACAGCTTTTAAATGCATACATGGTCACCTGTAAACATACTTTTTGCATTTATTTAACTATTATTCCTTCCGTTAGATGTACAAAACAGAAGGATAAGTTCAGGTCTTAACTACTGTTATCTGGATCCCTATCACTGTGATGTCTGAGTGCCTCAAAGGAGAATTCGTACTTCTTGAACAGGGTCTGGCTGATATAAACCTTTCGGTATACAATCAATCCAATAAAAACACATTGTATTTTTTGCAAAGCATGTTGATGCCACCTATCAGAAGAAAACAAAATTTAACATTCTAATAATAGCCTGTAGTAAAACTATACTTAAATAAGCAGCAAAGTCTCCCAGCTGGAGTTCCATGTTCAATGGAGGCTATTTCTTGACAAGTATAGTCTGATGTTTTTCAGTTGTTCAGAACTACATCTTCTGCCATTTAAGCACATAGCTTATGAGATTTTATAAAAATGATTTGCAAGTCATTTGCAAAGGAGATATATTTTGCAGCTTTAACTTCATGACTAGCAAAAAAAACCCCATTTATTTCACAAACAGTATTTTCTAAAAGTTAAGAACAAAAATGTAACCAGAAGATGCCTTGACAAGTCTAATGCTACAATTTCTGCTACATGAAAGTACAAAATAATTTTTTTATGACCAGTGTACCACTCATGGATCCAATTATTACTTCTTTACATAACATTCAACATAGCTGAGCTAGGGAGATTTGTCCTGACTGATCTGAGAGGGAGGGCATAAAAACCCTTATGTGACTGCAGTATATACAGGAATTCATTCAAATAATGACAGCAGTCTAACATAAATCCACAAAATCAAGGACTTTGAGAGCTGAGTATGAAAGATCATTTTTAACTCATCCAGCTCATCATGGAGCTCATACAAAAGATGAATCTATGAGCTACCCTGAGACCGGTAACATACAATCACTAGGCTAGATGTTGGTGGGTGAAAGATGATATGGCACCTTTATTATGTGGCTTTTTTCTTAAATAAATGTCAGAGTTCTAGCAGCTTTTTAAACCAATTTTCTTGGCTTAATTCAGTAGCTTCTTCATTACTTTTAAAAAAGAGTAGAGATACATAATATAGAATGAGCTTAGTTCCAGCGACCTTTCTTTGATTCAGAAAAACTAATGGGAATTAAGTTTGTGGAATGGTATAAGGGCTGGTCCTAGTTGGCACTGAACCATGTTTAGTATCATAGACTTGTGCAAAAATCAGTATCTGTCCTGAAGAATAGGACCTGTTGAATGTTTGTCCACATCACTAAACAACTGTCATTGTTCTAGAGTAACAGGAATAGTGAAGCAACACTGGTGGACCTGCACAACTACTTTCGCTCTATAGTGAGTTTTATCAGCTGCAGTTTGTGCAACAAATTCTTCTATTTGAAACTTCAAAAACTTGTATTTTATATTACTTGGTAAATAAAATAAATTTTATACACTGACATTTATACATTTGAAATGGCTAAGATTACATTTCCCAAGATGGCATTATAGCAATAATTGTTCACCAGTAACAGCATTTGTATATTCACAGTGCATCTATTATACTGCGTTCTAAAAGAAATGACTAATTACTCTTTGCAGTGCTCTTGTAGCCATGCTGATCCAAGGCTGTGAGAAAGTCAAGGTACGTGAGGTAATATTTTCTATTGGACCAACTTCTATTGGTGGAAGGGACAAGCTAGCTATTAAGCTTCTTCACAAAGCCCTTACTCAGGTCTGGAGAAGGTAACCAGGGCATCCATGATAAATACAAATGGTGGTGGAAGTGGGGAGCAAATTGCTAAGCATATGGTATTCACATAATCTGAGGAGACAACTTTGAATGAAGTGGGCAATTAAGAGTTAAGTGGGATGTGTTACAGATTGTGATAATGAGTCATAAACCAGAATCTCTGTTAAGTTCTTGGTGTTTTAAAGGCTACGTTCACACACAGGGGGTTATTTCGATACAAGTTGTTTCAAAACAACTTGTATCGAAATAACGCCTTATTTTGAAATAAGTTAATTCGAATTAAGAAAATGTTAATTCGAATTAAGGAAAAAAGTTCAAAGCGAAATAGCATGTTCAGACAACAGTTATTTCAAAATGAGTCACTGTTGTTTCAAAACAACATGTTCTGACAGGATTGTTTCAAAACAATTGTTTCGAAACAACGCTGTTTCATCACCAAATGGGGTTTAAGTTGTTTCAAAACAATGGTATGTCGTGTGAGCGTGGGATTTCTTATTTCAAAACAACCTCTGTTGTTTCGAAATAAGACTGCCATGTGAACACACCCTTAGTGTCTGGTAGAACCATGCCTTGTCTTTGGAAGGCACTGTGCAGATTGCCTTTGAGGACAAGGCATGGGAGGTCTATTCATTCTTATATTTAGTACGGACACTTCAGTTACCTTCTCCAGCCCAGAAGAAGAACTCCATTAAGCTTGTTTCTTCCTCCAGCAGAAGCAGGTACAGTCAAAGATATTACTTCTCCTGCACTGTCTCTCTGTTCAATTACTCTATTTAAATATGAGAACAATTTAGCTTTTATAATGACCTGCATGCCTGTAACTTTACTTAAAATACTGTAGATTCTTTTCCAAAGGCAATTGAGAAGACTATGAAACCTTTTGTAATTTTAAAAGTCACAGCAGAGACATGTATTTGATACTGAGCACAGGCACTGTTACTTGTTGATGAACTAAGAAGTTCTATCTGTCACAGCGACCTTGAGGCGTAAGGTGAAGGTCTAATAAACGCATGAGATGAATTGAAAGATATGAGTATTAAACATCAAGGACAAATCTAAGCATTTACATTTTTCTCTAATGCATTTTTTATGTTCATAACCTATTGCATTGTATTATATTTACTCTCTGAACGAAGAGCTTCTGCATGTCAGAGCAAATGTGAGGGATAAGGTGAAAGTCTAATAAGTAAAGCAGATGAACTGAAAGATATGAGTATTAAACATCAAGGATAAAACCAAGCATTTACATTTTTCACTAAAGCCTCTTTTATATTTGTAATGCAAGATATCATGCTACTTTCTCTGGGTGTCTTTTTTGTGGAAGACCCATCTGGGTTCTCTATTACCTGACTGGTCAATTGTCAGTGGATGCCTTAAATATTACCATAGTGCTAAAAAAAGGAATGCACTTCTGAAGCAACTATTTCAGGAAAATATACTTGAAAAGAGAGAGAAATTTTGAAAGCAAGACTTCCTTTAAATTCTTGAGAAGATTTTTTTTTTCAAAGTAAATAAAAATTGGTTTGAGTTTTCGGTCTGGATATAAAAGGTTTCAAAGTTTAAAGATTTCAGATTTGAGAATGCAGCTCTGACCTTAACTTCAGATTCAAGAGTTAATAGGTTAAAGAATGTATTTAAAAGACAACCACAAGAGGGTCTAATGAAATATGCACCCAAAACAGGGGTTGGCAACCTTTGCTGACTCCTGTGCTGGTCCTTCCTCCCTGACCTTCAGAAAGTTCTGGCAGTCCCTTCTCCTTAAAAAAATGTGGTGGTGGCCTGAAAATTTGGCAGTGGCCATGGCTAGATTGGTGGGGGAAGGTGCTTCCCAGGCCTGCCATGGACAGACATGACTCCTCTAAAGAGTTCTCAGGCAGAAAGAAGCTGCTAAGAATGTCCTAAAATTAAGCACATTCATACCTTCACTGTCATAGTAGCATTCCTTCCTTCTTCTTCTCCTTCTTTTCCTCCTCCTTGGGGGGGGGGCACTGTGTTAAGTAATAAATGTCAATAATTGATAAAATAATAGAGACATGATATGAGAAATGCTAAGCCACTGAAATTTGCCCATTTAATAAATAAGAAGAAGATGAGAGAAAGTGGTGCCTTTTTTATTCTGTGTAAGTTAAAAATGGGGAAAATATGGGGTCTAATTGTGTCCCATTGACATCTATGGGGGCAAGAGAAGCAGAAGTCTATTGAATACCATCATGGGTTGTGAATTTTGATGGACCCTGTGGTCTCCAGTGCTAAAATAATAGATTATTGGACTGAATGAGTAATCCTATAGATGGTAGTTACACAGTAGATTCATTTCTGTGGCTCAGCCCCTTTAGTCTATACCTAGGAAGGAGACATCTAACACACTGAATGATGGCTTACCTAAAATAAATAAAATAGAGTTAAAACTATGATGCTCTTGAGTAGATTCAGTGGCACCTTACACCAAGAGTCAACAGGACCACTTGTGGAAGAAGGTACTACACAATATAGAACTTCCAAAGGGGTAGCCATGTTAGTCTAGTTCAGCAAAACAAGCAAGGAGTCCTGTGGTACTTTAACAAATTTATGTATCGCATGAGCTTTTGTGGGAGAAAATCCCTCTTCAAAGTGTCTGAAGAAGTGAGATTTTCTCCTATGAAAGCTCATGTGATACATAAATTTGTTAGTTTTTAAGTGCCACAGGACTCCTTGCTTGTTTTACACAGTATAGAGTATGACAATCTGTCCCCAAATGGTTCATTTGAATTATAAGTTGTTTTCTTAGTGCCCATTATTTGCAAATTGATTTTGTATTTTCCTGACCAAGAAACTTTGCTGGTGAATATACTCAGTTTCTCCTAGACCAGTGCAGCACACATGCAGTGTAAATTATAAAGGACCACAGTTTACAAATAACTTCTGGTAAAGAAACTTTTTTAGGGAAATTTGCCAGACCTGTAAAAGAAGAGAGACTGTCGCAGAATAAAAATAGATAAATAATAAATTGCAAGTTCGTCTAGAGCAGGGAACTGTAGTAGTAGTTCCTGCTTTGAAAGATTTTATGATGAAAATATTTTATTTTTTATGTTTTGAAATACACAGCAATATAAAAATGTAATGGTTGGCTTAACCCATAAAGAGTTTTCTAATCAGTTAGTTCTTGACAGAAGGTGGAATTTGTATCTCAGTGGAAGATTTACTTATTTACTTTTTCCTTTCTTTTTAATTTTCAAAGTCCAGGATGCCTTGAAGTTGCTTGACATAATGGGATAAATTTTCAAAGCTCCATGCAGGAGAGATGGCAGAGAGAGAGAGAGAGAGAGAGAGAGAGAGAGACGAGAGGGGGAAAAAAACCACACCAAGCAAACAATGAGTTATGTCTGTGCATCTCCTGTGCTGTGTTTTGATAATTCATACCATATATCTGTAGGAAGACAGGATTTGCAAATAGAGTGAAATAATGGATTGGTTTGGTTACCTTCCTTCTTTTACATTACATGCAAATTAATAAAGTCAATAAGTGCTACATTTACTGTCCATTGAATTACTTGCTTGTTTGATAATTATTAGCAAGATTACAATCTGACATAAACAGCTGTGTAGCTCAAATGTTCAATTATGTTCAGTATGTGCTGAGCTGACTCTCATTGCATGTATTTTGCTGATTTTGCAAACAATTCATAAATACTCCTTGCAATGTGGCTTATAGAAAGAGCCTATAAATAACATATCAGGGTCCATTTTTTGTTAGCATCCTCTTGTGCTTGCAATGAATACACTGTTACAGGTCATTAGTAAGGCCAAACAGAGACAATTTAACTAAATCACTGTGAAAAGTAATTTAAAAGGAAGGTAAAGCCAATTTTGCTCAATCCTGGATTTTCATCCTACTATTATTTTCTTTGTGGCATGTTTGTCAATAATTTCAGACTTGAAATATTGATAAAGTGTTAAATTTTGGCTTACTGTAGATTTTTAAGAAGTATAGCATTTTGGCATATTCCCTGTTACCTGGGATTTTCAGAACCCAAAGCTGTACTTATTTTACTATTTTGCTTAAGGTGGTGTCATGAATAAGTCAGTGCGAACACAGTACTTCTGTCTGATAACTGATTAAAACAAACAAGTATACTCTTATCTAAAATTACTGTTTTATTAGATATTAAGCATGTGCACAATAAGTTTAGTTACCAACAGTCTGAGGTGGATCTGAGTAATCACTCAGCCAAGCTTCCAAGAGCCGTCTTATCATCCAGCTGAGGTAGTGTTTAGGTGTCATCTCCCTGCCCAAAGAAAAGCTTCCTTGAATTGCTCTGAGGTATTTACTTTTACCTAATATTTTCTAGGTAATGGTAACAAAATGCATAATCTATAGTTATTTCCTGTGGGTCAGCATAATAACCTGTAGCAGCTCATCAATTCTCATAATTTCAACAATTTATTCATCATCTCACATATTTCATGTATTTCTAGCAATAACAACAATATGTCAGGGCAGCATCTGTCCCATTCCCCCACTCTGATTAGCAAACAGTGATTATGCAGCTGTCTGACCTTATCTCACAAAGTCCTAAAATTATTCCTAGCTATGTGATGTTTGGTTTTCAGCTGGTAGAGGCTGAACACGCAAAATGGCTAACTTCAGTACTATTAATTTCTGGGGTACATACAGCAAAATCAAATTCTGAGATAAAATACCCTTATTTCATCCTACTGCATCATTAAAATCTGTAATCAAGGTGACAAACAATGTGCTCTTGCATGTAGAGACTACTTCTAGTCTTTGCTGTTTAGTTGTTCTCTTGCTATGAAATAAAGCTAATTCTGGCAGTGAATATTTATATCTATTGAAAAGATTACTTTGAAAAGTCAGCAACATTATTTTTCCAAAAGAAAGGCTAAGATTTACTATCTGTTCAAATAATTCATATTCCTGAAATCAAGACTTTTGTGGTCTTTTGGAAAGAAAAAATTCAAGAACTGTTGAGCAATTCACACTAGCTGCTAGTTCGTATCATTTAAGGAATGACTACTAATGCTTCCATCGTGAGTATCAAACTATGAGCAATAAAAATGACTCACCTCTGTTTAGTTAACTTAACTTCCCCTAGCAAAAAGTTGGCTACTCTTTTGTTTGGTGTTGCACATTAAATAATTATACATATTATGCAGATGCCAGCAGGATGAAAGGCTTATTCACAACTCAGTATCATGCGTGGTCATTTGCACTCATGTAAAGCTCTATAATATGGATGTTGTGCCACGGTTACATCTTCTTTGCATTCTGCAGAGGTGGAACTAAGTAGATGGGGAGTACACTATAGTACATGGGGAATACATGACTTAATAAAGTTGACTTAAGCATTAAGTTGACCTAGCAGCTGCCAGTGTGGACATAGGCAGTCTACAGAAGTTTTCAGTGTAGATGCTCTAAGTCAACTCAACAAGGTCAACTTGAAGTTGACTTAAAGTCAACCTTGTTAAGTAGACTTAACAGAGCCTCCAGTGTAGACATACCCTTTGTATATCAATGGACCCTGAAAAAAATACCTTCCACAAGTGCAACAGCAAAATGATTATTTTTTCTTCATGTCACTCTGATGACTTAGGTTTTGTGCTCTGCATTGGTTCAGTGGGGCCCACAAATCTTGTACATTTTGCAAGTAGTGCAGGTCCTGGTGTTACTGTCCCTTTTGATGTCACTGTGGATATTCCTGACTTCATTTTGGCACGCAACTTATTTCCTCAGGAACCTGTGAAGGTTGATTAATGTGAGTAGTTGACTTTATAGAACAAACAAGGAGTTTGATGGTACTTTTAAAGACTAACAAATGTATTTATCACATGTGCTTTCATGGGCAAAAATCTCACTTTGTCAGACACTAGAAGATGGAGAAATACAGCTGAATGGGAGGAAAATAAATGCAGGAAAGTGTTAGTCATACAGTCAGGTCAGATTGAGCAAATCAATGCAGTTGTTTAGCTTCAAACAGCGGAAAACAACTTATAGGAGGGAGATGGGTGGGGGAAAGGAAACCAAAATTACATTTTGTAAAGGAGAAAAATCCTATAGTCTCTATTCAGACCTAAGCTGATGGTGTCAAAGCTGCATATAAATTCCAGTTCTGAAGTTTTTCTTTGAAGCTTTGATTTGTTAGCTATTTGCCTGAGTATGTCTATTAACAGATCATTAATGGAGTGATCAGGAAGATTGAAGTGTCCCCCTATTCTTTTTTGAAGGCTGATGTCTTATTTGTGTCTATTTACTCTTTTGCATAGAGACTGTCTTGTTTGTCCAATGTATAAGGTGGCGGGGGGGGGTGGCATTTCTGGAACATGATGGCACAAATCACATTGGTTCATGAGTAGGTGAATGAGGCCTAACATGCCTACTGCTTTGGAACTTGACTTTTATAAAGAAATAGAGACAGAGCAAGAGTCTGAAAGAGAGAAAGAAGGTAGATCATGTAGTCCAGGCAATTTATTTATGAAAATGTTCAGTGTCCTGTGAAGTCAATCACTGAACATTTGTCATTATCATCATTATTACTTATATATTTGTATTATCATAGCACCTAGGAGTCTCAGTCATGGATATGACCCCTTTCTGTTAGGTGCTGTGCAAACACAAACCAAAATGACAGTCCCTGCTGCAAAGAGTTTACAATCTAAGTGCAAAACAAGAGGCAACATATAGTTACAAGTTGGGGAGTAAAAGAAACCAATGACATCATATTAATGTGACAGGCAGCGGTGTCAGCGCACCAACAGCTGTCAAATTTTTTTAGTCCTCACACAACACAGAATTTTAAGGACCGTTTTGAAGGAGGATTAAGGGTTTGTTTTGTAGATGCTTATTGGGAGTGTCTCCCAGATATGAGAAAAACAATTTGTGTTAATTCTTCCATGTAGGAATCAAACCATGTTCCATCCATGTTATAGTCAGTTTGTGTCTTTCAGTGTATTGGAACCTTATTTTGCTAAGAACTCTCTCTGTGTGCAGAGTACTACAGCTTTCTGAGGTGAATTCTTCCCTGTCTCTTCCTACTGCATGTCTCATCAGCACCCAACTGCAACACTGATGCTCTTGATCAGGAAGAAGAATTGTCTTCTATTGAATATATGCATGAAGCTTTCTGTTACAAATGTATCTTCATTATCATTCTCTTGGTTTGGGTGACACTAACTGTAATAAGGGTGTATATAATTTGTGATAACAACAGAGAGGCACATTTGTGAGTCATCTTTGTGTAAAAAGTAGCTGAAGCCATCTGAGTGAATGACGTAGTTTATATGAATTTCATGGACAGGAGAAGAGGAGTGGATGAAGAATGGAGTCCTATAGGATATCCACAGAAAGGGAGAGAGGAGTGAGGATTATCTACTGAAAGACATTCTGATGGAACAAAGAATCAGGAGGAGTACAAAATCCAACATTGCACAAGGGTTCAAGAAGAGGGGAAAGGCCCAATGTGTCAAAAGACATTGAGGATGGAGCAGAGTTGCTGAATTTGGCCATGCAGTGGTCATTCGGTAACCTAATGAAAGCAGTGGACAGGGCAGGTACTAGACTGAACACAGGCCAGGGTTAGAGAATAGGAATTTGAAATTATAGTTATAGAGATTCAATGTAATAATGACTTATTAGTAAATCTGGGCTGACTTTTGGCAAGAACTTTATCCTTGTTGCTCTTGCCATCTGGGGCAGCTTTTCTATACATCTGTCTGCCTGATTTCAGATTGCCACTAATACTGACTCTTCTCTTTTTCCTACCCTTCTTAATTCTGTGACATGTTATGACATGTTGATATGATAGATGCTATGCAGTCTAATGTTGTATTAAACTCTGTTATGAAATATTTACCCTCTCTTAAGTCTGTGGTAGTTCCTGCTAGTTTGTGAAATACTATGTACAATTATGGTACGTGAACAATTAAGAAACACTCGTCATTATCGTAGTAATTTAAAATCAGTTAATTGCCATGAGCCATGAGTTTGGATGATCATTCTAGCAGAAGAAAGACACCCTACAACAATGAAGTGCAAACTTCACTTGTGTAGAACAAAAATTTTAAAGACTTCAATCAACTCATGAAGCTCCCCTAATTATATTGGGTTTGTTGTTTTTTTTTTTGGTAAAATGCTTAGAAGAGCATGAATACATTCAATTTTTGTTCTTTTTAATCCATCCCTGGAACCGTTTAGTCTCTCAAAACTATGGTGTGATGTTTCTTGTCACACAGCCAGAGACAAGGATGAAATGAATTCAGATAAAGCTGTTTCTCAAACAATAAAACACCAAGTTCAATGCTTCAAAGCACGTCTACTCAGATTTCCATTTATGTACTAGACAACAGACTCTGTTGAACATAGCCACAATACTTTTCTTGCTCATGTGTAACATCATGTGACTATGAGGACTCATCACATTCTGGCATCAAATTTTAGATCATTATTCTAAAGGTCACTTACGATCTTCAGCTATTATTTTTTTAACTTGCAATCTATGTCTCTAACCACATTGAGGAATTAGTCCCCTCTATATTTCATCTGCTTCTCTGATTAAGATCTGCTGGCTTTTCAATGAAATTACAGTAATGGAAGATTTCAGACAGTCTGATAATTGAGACCATCTTTGGACAATAGATCCTACCTCATGAACCCTTATTTGTAACACAGCGAGAGACTTAACCCATTGGGGCCTTACTATAAACACTCTTTTCTGTCCTGCACTATTTATGTGACAATAGAAATGAAACATTGAAAGTATTGTAGTTCAGGCACTATAGTGTGATTCAGGAAAGTTGGGTTTAGTTCTCAGTAGAGCTGGACAGAAAATATGGAAAATTTCAATGAAAGTTTAAAAAAATGTTTTAATTTTCTAGGGATTTCTTTTACTTTTTCTGAACATAATAATAATAATAATAATAATAATAATAATAATAATAATAATAAT